>JBAMCF010000204.1:0-312404 GCA_037075285.1 Drosophila lutescens
TAGAATGTCTTAGCTCTTGACGCTCTTGCCAGCTACCAGCTAATACACTAAGCAAAAAACCTGTTTAAAAGTTGAAGTTTAGTTATTATTCTTATTATTATCTAATGATAACTTATAGTTAAAACTATAAGGTTAGAAAGGGTTAATGGTAGAAGTTGAAATATTTCAATAGAAGCCAAAGGAATAAATGTATCGATTAAAGTCATAGAAAAACTTTATAATTACTGATTTATCATTTTTTTAAACAAAATTTCTTTACAAAACATTTCTAAAATTAATTTTTTATAAACTCCCTAAATTAAGTTTCGAATTAAACGGCTAACTAATCAACCATTTACCTAAAATATTCTTTTCAAAGTATTAAGTATTTTGATCAGGGAATCAAACCGAATCTTATTTCGCTTCCGGTTGCGGTACTGGTCCCATACCGAATCTGCTTATTCGGTAAACGGTTATATTTCGGTATTGATGTTTTGGAAAAAAAGAAGAAAAAATAGGGTTATTGGCTTCTTCAAAAAAAAAAAACGCGTAGAATGGCGCCAAAAAATCCAGATTTTCCACTTGTTTAGAAAATAAATGTTTCTACTACAGCGATATTTTCTTACATGAGCAGTACATCTGCTAAAAAGGGACGGGAAGAAGTCGATTAGCGAATTTAGTAAATTTTTATTTTGGTCTCGGTACCGGTTCCGGTTCTCTATTAGGAATCGGTTTATTTTGGTTATCGGTTTCGGTTCCGGTACTGGTTTTATTGCCTGATATTGAAATCGAAAAAGGATTATATGTTTGTTTAACAATTTAATAAAAAATTGTATTTAATTTTTTTTTAGATTCTTATCGTTTTCTTTTCAAAATACAAATAGTTTTAGTAATTGAGCTCTGAATATATCCCCATTTGTTTCAATATATTATGATATTCTGATTTAATACTTATGAAATTCGTAAAAATTCTCATTTTTGAAAGTGCTTGAAAAGTGATATACAGCTGAAATTGCTTTTTGTGCACACATTTTTCGTTGTGCAGCTTCCGGCTGTTGTTGTTACAATTGTTGTTGTGGCTGTAGCTGTTGAGCGATTATGCCAAGGAGCCCGGCGATGTCGGTGGCGTTACCTTTACCGTTTTACCTTTCCCGTTCCTTAACTTTAGCTTTTCCTCTACCTATACCTCTGCCGTTGCCGGCACTTGAATGGCATGGAGCACGTGTAAAGCGTCTGAAGTGTGTCGGCATGGGATTGAATCAAGGGGAATGAGGCTTTCTTTCCCTGGAAGTGTATGTACGATAGTCAGGCGACACAAAGCTAAGTGAAAAGTGTAAAAAGTAAACACTTTTCAAAGTTAAACTTTAGTTGGCAAAGGAATTAGAGAAGAGCGATATGTGGAAAATTTGAAATGGAAATCAATAAATGTTTGGTTTTCGAATTAGGACTGGAAATGGAGAGAGCATATGATTGCGGCTTAAAAAAAATAATAAAAAACTTTTTCCACCATAAACAAAACCCATCTGTATAATTTCATTCAATCTGTTTGGTTTAAAGAAATAAATATTTTTAGAATTTGTAATGCAAAGAAATGGTTTTTAATAAATTTGAATTTAGTTAGTAATTTTTAAAAGATTTTATAACCCTTTTTCTAATTGCTTTTATTTCCCTGAAATAAAGCTCCGCCTTTCCTGTTATGTTATATCAAACCCCTGAGACGCCTTGGAAATTGCTCTTTCCCCGAATGCAATTTTCCCGCTTTCCAACCCCTTTCAGCCATTCACAATCCTTCACAAATTGTGCTATTGCGAAATGAACTTTTCATTTAGCATAACAAAAGAGAAAAGCGGCGCCCTGCTGCCACGCCCCCGTTTTTCGCGAAACTCTCTAAAAACTCGTCTAAGTCTTGTGCCAATTTCCCTCCTCAGAGCTTTTGTTTTGTTATGTAATGCATGTTTATGGTTTTTCATCATTAATTTGTCGATGAAACTTATGGCAATATTCCCAGGCAATGTTTGCACAAGCATTACAGCTGAGAGTGTGTGGGTGGAAAGCGGAAAAGAGGGCGGCAAATTGGGCGAACAGTCTGTGTGCGTGTGTGCGGGCAACTTTTCAGTGGAATTTGACGATTTTCTGGGTTGCGTTCTGTGTTATTGTTTGCCAAGTTTTTGCATATTATCAACGGCAGCAGCAGCAGCCGAAATGCGTTCATAAAATAATGTAATCTGTTTAAAAACAAACATGTCTTGAGCAATTTCGCGCGACTAGGGACATATTAAAATGAGAGGCGGTCCCTTTTGCCCCACCCCCGTTTTGGTCGCCCCCTTCTTACCGCAAAATTCTCGCCCCACCTAAAACAACAAACCAGAAACAACGACAACAGTCGAAGAGGCTAAAAGTAGCGGTAGCAGCAAAGAGCCGTTAACAAGAATAAGTTGGCAAGAAAATGGTAGGCGAATAGCGAGGGAATGTCAACAACAAACAATCTACAGTAATCACATAGAAGTTTACAGCTTAAATATTTAAAATATGTAACATTGATTTTTCTAAATTTTTATCATTTATGTCTATAAAAAATCAAAATATTTTAAAACAAAAAAAATTATTTTTATGAGAAGACATAGGCTTGTTTTTTTGAATACCTATAAAAGATACTGTTACTTATACGTTTTTCCTTTAAGTATTTTCAATTTTAACAAGAGAGAACGCTATAGTCTGGTGCCCCGACTATCAGATACCCGTTACTCAGCTAAAGGGAGTGCGAGGGAGATGGAGATATACAATTTTGATCGCGCATAACTTTTTAACGAATGGTCCGATTTGAAAAATTTCTTCTTCATTTCGATAGGTATTGATAAACACAATAAAGCTGCATTTTTACTTTTCCGAAATCTTTAAAGGTGAGGACGCCAGACACCATTTAAAATCGATTAAGGCGATTGTGGGCGTTAGAGGGGGCGTGGCCCTCGTCTAAAACAAACTTGCGCTGCGTAGGAAGCCCAAGAACATGTGTGGGTAATCCGAACTTTCTAGCTTTTGTAGTTTCCGAGATCTCAGCGTTCATCCGGACAGACAGACAGACGGACAGACGGACATGGCTATATCGACTCGGCCAGTGACCCTGATCAAGAATATATATAATGAATGAAATGAAATGTGGAATGCGGAGTGAGTTAATCATTTTATTTTAGTGTCTGTTGTGTTGTACCATTTTAGCCTTCGGTTTCTCCAGAGACCACTGTAAAACTCCAGCTCCTTCCCATGTGCTTCTTCCTTTAACTCCTCGTTGGGGAAACAAATTTTATGCCAAGATAAGTGAGACGGCGAATGCGACGGCGACGGCGACAGCGATAACAACTTTCCCGTTACCAACGTGGCTGCAATTTTAGCGAGTGAAGTTTTTGAAAATTCATGATGAAAACTAAAAGAAGAAGCGAGACGACGACGTTCCAGGTAGCCATGGGTTAAGCCATAGAATAGGGGGAAGTTTTCCGGCATTTGGTAGCGAGAACCCCAGCGAGCAACATTTTATGTATATTGACAAGTTATTAAAGTGATAACTGAGCAGCTTGAAGCTGGCAGAGCCATTAAATCAGAGGAAGCGCCCAAGAGCAATAGCCAAATCGCGCCAACAGCGGATAAATCATCATTTCCAGGTGAGCAAACTAAGAGACAAAGATAAATTCATAAATAGCATTTTTGACTTTACCTGGAGAAGTGTTTGTTTACCCGCTGGGATAATTACAAAGTGTTATTTGGGCAACACCATGAATTGGAATAAATATCTTGATTATAAATAATTCTTTCTATGTATAATGTACCATGCATAACGAACATAGCAAAATCTATACTTGTTGTGAAAGAAAAATAGTTTCTATATATTTATACCCTTGTAGAGGGTGTTATAATTTGTATACCCTTGCAGAGGGTATTATAATTTAAGTCAGAAGTATATATATTCTTGATCAGCCGAGTCCATCTTGCCATGTCCGTCTGTCCGTCTGTCAGTCAGTCCGTCTGTCCGTTTCTATGCGAACTAGTCTCTCAGCACATACCGTAAACAGCGGAAGTTAGTTTCTAACTAGTATTAACCCACTACTGAAGCAAGGATGTTAAAAAGTATTTTGACATTTTGCAAAATTTCTCGAAGTCTTTGCAATCGACTTAAAAATGGTGTACCAAATAATTATATCCAAAAGAACAGGCTTGCCGATCATACTACATTTATTGTAATGGCTCTAGAACGAAACGGCATTTACTCAACATTTCCTTGACTTAATTGTCAGACAAAACTATCTAATTCAAATTAAACAATAGAAATGTGTCGTAAATGTAAGTGTAAATTTGGTGCTCGTGAGATATCGATTACAGTAAATGCTGTTGCTATGTTTTACCCTCTTTGTTTTTTGAGTCATAAGAAAGGTATTTGAAATTATTGGTGGTGACACAGAAATCACTTTGCAAATTCGTGAGGAATTTTTACTGATGGACGCTATAAGTCCAGCCATACTGAACGCAAAGTAACATCTTTGTAACCCCCGAATATGTCCATTTTGAATATAAATCTCAATCAAACTTTTCTTTTAGGAAAAGGTCGTGAAACATATCATTATATTACCACGTTTGGACTTTTTCTTCTGTGGGAGATTCTTTTGGCTATTATAATAATATTGACTTGTCTCAAAAAAGTAATAATTACTAATTTCTATATAAACGTTTTATTAATTGTTTTTTTTTATTTGCAGAGAGTTGTAAAATTCTTAATGCCCTTTGCCTATACTTGGTTTGTCATAAGCACGCTAACTAGCGCTTATATTTTCCTAAACGCTAAAAAAGTAGAAGTTTTGAACTGGGTCGACTTTCCTGATGTAGGCAAACAAAGTGACGTGACGTGGGCTTTGTGTCTGTGGTGTGGGTTTTTGAAAAATTCTGATAAATATTTCTTACGAGCTAATCAATTTCAATTTAGTTTGTGCATTGATAGCCCTCTTGGGTCAAGTTTTTTATGCTCAATATATGAAGAAAAAAATTCAACGACCTAGACCTGAATAAATTATTAAAAATGTGTTATAGAAGTAATGTGTAATTCAGTATTAGGTGAAATTTAAAATAACAACTTGAAAAATATATTGAGTATTTAATATCAAGTCATTTGACAAAAAGATCACCAATATGAATCTTCAGAAATATGTCAATGTACGTAAATTATATATGTGCTTTCCAAGCTAACCGAAAACCTATATCCATTCTACGCCACCTAATTGGTTTTACTTGAAAATATAATTCCTGGGAATCTCTATTTTTCCTTAAAAAGCTGAAACAACAATGCGAAACGTGAAAATTCCGACTAAAAACAACAACAACAAACACAAGAGAAATGTGACGCAGCGTCTGCAGAATTGTCCCGTTTGTCAAAAAGTTTTAGTTGCTAAAAAAAAGCTGCTTGCAGTGGAATAAAAGTTGTTAAACAATAACTAAAAACCCTGCCCTCATCCCACGAATTGCGCTTTTGTGTTCAAACATTTTACAAGCGCTGGAACTGGTTGGAAAATTGTTGAAATTGCTCTACGATGCCGGCAGCGTTAGATTTTCACAAGTGACCATCCAAAACAAACTAATTGGTACTTGTTGTTTACTGAAATATGCGCATTATGACAATACTAATAGGTTTGCACTTTTGTACACGTTTTACAGCTACATTTTCCACAATTATGGCAATTAAATAGTATTTTTTTTAGCGGTGAAAGAAAATTAAAAACTGATTATGCTAAAAAGCAATCGATTACTGATTTTATCGGAGATATGTAGGTTGCGCTTGCCAATCGAACTTAAGTCGAAATTTAAATTTAAATTGAAATGTGCATTAAAGCGAGCTTAACGAAATGGAGTAATTTAAATCTTGCAGCCACTTTGCTAATGCAATTACACTTTAACTTGAGAGCAGCATTCCGTTCTCATTCAGACACTCTCGCACGCACAGCTCTTTGTTGTAAAACGTACAGTTGCGGTCAGAGAAATAGCACTCAAAGTGGCACACTTCATTTTGATTGTGTGTAGATTAAAAAGTTGATTGAAAAATATTTTCTTAAGTGAACCATTCTTTGCTGAAGGTAATTATAGTAGTTTTAAAATAAAAATATAAAATTCAGAAAATACCTTAAAATGTGTTTATGCACTTAAATAATAATAAAATGGTTTTAATAGTGTAACCAAAATAGCATGGTCATATTTAACTCAAGATCATACAACTCGATGTTCTACCATATACAAATATTCAGATATTTAATAATTTATTCATTTAAAAGATATGTAGATTATTTCAAGGCGTTCCTATAATTTTAAACCTATTTGTAGATCACATATATTTCGGTGTGTTTGTCACCCCTCCCCAGATGTAACTCCTTTTTGCTGTTCAAGGATCTTTGTTGAAGCGGAACAGTAAGCAAGTTTCTCCACAGCCACTACTTAAAATATGAGCACCCATTTCCTCTGGTCAAGCAATTGAAAATGATTTTCGAGTGACAACAGCAGCAAAAGCAGCAGAAAAGCAGCAGTTGCCGAGTCAAAACAGACGAAATTTGTCGAAAATCCTGTGAACAAGCGGAGGACAAAGTGCTAGGACACTGCCGGCCAAAAAGGATTACGTCGAGCATATGTATTCTATGGCTGAGTGAACTTCATCTCCTTCTTTTTCGTCTCCGGCCAAACTTATGCGTTTGACTCGGGCGCACAGATTTCAATTTGCCGATACGAATTCGCTTGTATGCCCGCTTCCTTTTCCTCCCTTTTGCCAATTGTCCTTTTGGCTAAGGGGATTGGCCCGAAATCCGTAAACCATCCCACCCAGCCTAATATGACATTTGAAGTGATTTTTATGGGAAAGTTGCTGATGCTTCCTGAAATCCGGCGTCGATATTTTTTACGACCGCTCCGAATGTCCTGTCTATATCCTGTTTGCGAAACTCATGCCATTTTGGCCAGTGAGACAAAGGACGAGCACACCAAACCCACACACACACACTCACCAGCTGGGTAGAAAAAACACCCTTGAAAATTTCTAATCTCTTAATGGATGACAATCTGCGTTTTAAATGGTTTGCACGAGTCCCCGGAAAAGTGGGGAGAACCGGGGGGCAAAGCACACAGCTCCAAATAAAAAAAAAATAAAACTAATTCCATCAAGCGTCGCGTCCTGCTTTTGTTTGCCTAATGAAAGAACGCTGTTTGGGCAAGTTTTTAAAGGATTTTTTTATTCGGTTCTCTTTGGTTTCCGTGCTTGATTCCTTTGTTTGATTTCTGGCTAGCTGGAGAAAATGATTTGGAAAATTGACATACCATGTCAGGGCTAATCACACGGCCCACTGATTGAATGGCTGACTGACTGACAAGACGCCTTAACAAAGGCAGCAATCATAAATCATGTGTCTATAATCAGTAAATAAATCTTTTTTCTGCTGTCGCTTCAAATTTGGCAGCGACTAATCAAATTATGTAAGTTACATCCATCAGCTGACGGGAATCAAACACTGGTAGATATAGTTCTAGCCGTAACTTTTAAACACATTGTTTAATTTTATTGTATTATAACTTACTTTTATTATATTCATACTTTTTTCATCTAAGAAACAGTTGTATTTAAAAATACAATACAATTTTCATATTGCACTTTAGATTAACCAAGTAAAAATCTCTAATTTACGAAACATTAATAACGAGAGCTGGCCACTCTAAAATGCACTTTATATTTTTAAAATGTATTTTTAATTAATTATTTTGAGCTTCTCTATTTAATACCGAATAAAACAATAAACAGTTAATTTAGAAGGAACTAAATATTTCTGAATTATATTTCTTCAAAATAATCAATTTAATTTTTATATGACATTTTCTTTAAAACTTCCGGATTACAATATTTGAGGTAAATATTGCAAGAACCTGACTATATACCAACTTTTTCTCTGTAAAAGTTTGTGAAACCTTCGCCATGTGGGTGCGTGGAGTAGCTAAGCGTTCTGTAGACGGAAGAGCTTAGCCATTATAGTTGCTCTTGATTTTCGATGGGTGGATGTGGATCTCCTTGGGGAAGTGGGAGTTCGAGTGGGGATGGTGGGCCAATCTCAGACATGCTGGCGACGCAAACATGTCATCGATGTGGATATGTCGGGGGAGTTCCACGGATTTCGTGGCAGCGAGCAACAGAGCAGCACATCGCGCGGCACTTCAATACCCGCAGGATAATCTTGAATAATAAAGGACCACCCACTATAACACACACACACCTAAGCAGTGCGGCCACGAAGGGACTTACTACACATACACACATATGTGTAAAAGAAGTCTAGAACGAACTACTTACCGTCGTGAGAGGGAATTTTTCTGAACTTAAAACCACGGATTTGCAAAAATGGATTTTAATTTTTAAAATATTTGAAATATTTAAATTTTGTAGATATAACTACATTAAATAACAAAGTAAATCAAATAAAATAGGACCGTGCCTGATTTTAAAAAATCTAATCATGAACTAATCTAAATAATTGACTGAACAAGCTCACCCTAACAGAAATCCACTTGTTGGCTCGTTGATAAACAAATCGGAACAATTTGTGTGCTTTACATGCTTTTGAGGCCCAAACAAGTTGCTTTAAAATGCACAGACTCTAAAAGAGATAGCTCACATTCAAACAGGAATGACAAGCACACAAAAGACACTGAAAATAATTTTGGTAGTGTTTCTAATCAATTTGATGCACACAAAACAAGAAAGGAAGCTAGCTTCGGCAAGCCGAAGCTTATATACCCTTGCAGATCATTCTATTAATTTACAAATCGCAAAAATTTTAAATTTCCTATTATTTCACATAAATTTTTCGATCGTTTCTATGGCAGCTAAATGATATAGTAGTTCGATCTTTTTAAAATTAAAATCGAAATTCGGAAATATTTAAAAATAGTCATATCCCAGAGTAGAAGAGAATGTAATAAAAATCAACAAAGATATAATTTTTTTCCTATTAATTTCCATTTAATTTTTCGACCGTTCCTATGGCAGCTATATGATATAGTGATCCGATTTTTTAAATATTTAATTCGAAATTCAGAAATATATAAAATATAATATTCCCAAAATAAGAAGGTAATACTTCAAAAAACACCGAAGCTAGAATTTTGTTAACGTTTTTTTTTCCGATCCTTCCTATGGGAGCTATAGGATATAGTTGTCCGATCCGGTCGGTTCCGACTTATATACTACCTGCAATAGGAAGAAGACTTTTGGGAAAGTTTCATCCCGATAGCTTAAAAACTGAGAGACTAGTTTGCGTAGAAACAGACAGACGGACAGACGGACAGACGGACAGACAGACAGACGGACAGACGGACAGACGGACGGACAGACGGACATGGCTAGATCGACTCGTCTAGTGATGCTGATCAAGAATATATATACTTCATGGGGTCGGAAACGTCTCCTTCACTGCGTTGCAAACTTCTGACTGAAATCATAATACCCTCTGCAAGGGTATAAAAAAGCATGTCCCCGTAAAATCAATATGGCCATGTAAATTTCAGGTCATGCAAAACCCATATCGTTTTTACACGAAACACTCTTTTCGACCAGGTCAAATTTAAATTGATCTTAAATAATGTAAAATCGATCTACGTATCATATCGATTTTTTTTTGGGTGTAGGTATGTATAATGGAAGAATCTACTAATTTTTATTTATTTTATTTTATACGCATGTTTGTATTAAATACCAAATTTGGGTCACCATAACAAAACGAGTAAAACTTTTTGCTGTGCATCAATGAGCCGTGTCGCTTTTACACGATTGTAATGCCATTTTGTGTGTCGACGCATCGCGGGCGCCATTTGAATATTTCACAAAGCAAAGGCCGGGGGATCCCCGTTCAGACCAGGAGTAAATCAAATCCCCGGCTTGTCTAGCTTTGGATGCCATCCCCTTACCTTTCCCTCGTCCCAGTTCTATACGTGTTTTTGGTTGCTTTTTAATTATAGCTTTTAAATGCCGAACCATCTAACGTGTATTTTATTTATTTCACAGCTACGGGCTGTGCCCTCATCAGACAATCAGACAATGTGCCGGAAAAACGCGGCATGTTGTGGTGTAGGATATAGAGGGGAAGTCCCCCGGCAAACTTCCGTTTCCCACCCATTTCCCTAGGAGATCCCCACCCATTTTCATCTAGCCATCCGAGAGTCTGTGTGGAAAGCGCTGAAATTACTCAGGCGCTTTTAATTTGATATGCAAATACAGCAAAAAACGAAAGCAAAGGCGGCGCAAAAGGTTGTGATGATGGAAATGTGAAAAGTGAAAAGCAGATGGGACAGCCAGCCCCCTTTTGGGTGGATCTGCTGTGAAACACGTTTGTCTATTTGCAGTTCAAAGTCTCAAATGAAGTGCGGTGCGAGGATATCAAACGGGAATAGTAGGGGTTAGTGTTGGGTTAAAGGCGGTATAGTTGAGCGCATGGGGATAAAATGGGGTCGGGGGTTAAAGTGGTGGTTCGGAAGGCGTGGGGCTGGCTTTGGTTACCAAATACACAACGGGAAATCTTTTATGAATATGTCTATGAAAGATGTCTATTTTTCAAAATGTTTAGATATTAATTTTTAAAAAAACTACAAATTTTAAAGGAAATATTTGTAATAGTAATAAGTTAATAGATCGGTTTGAATGTTTTTAATCCTGGGTTTGTTACTAACAAATTTGTCATTTCTTCAAAATGATAAAAACAAATTAAATGGATTCCCTTAACCCAATACATTTTTTTAAAACCGAAAGTTTTTTATATTGTTTTAAAAAAAGAATCTCAGTTCGCTTTATGGAGACTTTCGCTCTGTATATTCTTGTTTTATGCAGTTTTTTATTACAGTGTGGGCATCATAACGGAACTCCTGGTTACGACAGGGCCTGCCAGCACTTTTTATGATGTGGCTAAGTTTTGAGGATAGTTTGGATGGCCCGGATCAAAGTGGGATGCAGGGTGGTAAGCGTGGCAAAAAACCAGGAGCATCGGGAGGACCAAAGGAGCAGGATAACGAGGGATTGGTATGGGATGTCATTGCCATGGCAATTAAAAGTGGCGGGCTTTAACTATCGCATAATCTGTTGATGGTCGCTTAAGACACTAGAAATTGTCACAGGGATATGAAAAATGTTTGGGGAGGGAGGAGGAAACACAGAAAGAAATGCCATAAAAGTGGAAAGCCAAAGCGAGCAAGAAAAATCCGTTTTGGGAGTCTTTTATAAATACAGAATGAATGGCAAATGAGCATAGACGGTGGAGCAGATAAGAATGAAAAACTATGTGCAAAAGAAGAGAGAATTCCCTCATTAAAAAAGGTTAGCATAAGAAGCACTCAGTTATACTTTAGTTTATCATGAATGTGAACCTATTTCTGAATTTTGTTCATAGTTTTTTTCTGAAAAAATCTATACGAATCAAAACAAGGTTCATAATCGCTTTCTTACTTACTTATTCTTAATCAAGGCTTGATTTGGAAACCCATGAATTTTCCCGGACATTAAAATAACCCCCGAAAAATGTGCAATCTCTATCCCCCCATTCATACTTGAATAAAAATCTCACCCTGTCGCATTTTATTGCTTAGCACTGCATCCGTTTGATGTGATTCCTTTGAACTACCCGCAGCCAAAAAAAACACCTCCCAAACTGACCAAACACCCCCAGAATGAGCATTGAATAACCATTCACTCCCAAAAAAAATGTAATTTGATACTTTTTTTATGCTGACGCAGAAGTGAGTGCCTGGCATATCTAAAACCATGCAGCAAATTAATCGGCACACGTTCGAAGACTAATCGCTTTATGAATGCCACTGATGAGGGGCCACCGAAACGCCACATCCCCTGAATTTTCCAGCCTCCAAAACAGTGTTGTCATCAATTTAGAGCTTTAACAAAAAATCCGAAAGCGGAATTTCAAAATAAATAATTCGAAAAAAAGATAAATTATTTACAGACAGAATAAACTGGTCAGGATTATTGTTAAATACAATATTTATATATTTTTTATAATTTAAAATGCAATTCTTATTAACATCTATAAGTTAAGCCATAATATTGGAAAAAAAACAACCAAATTTGAAATTAAATAATAAATTAAACTGTGTCACGTTTTTCAACGTCCCGTAAAGTCGAGAAAATCTGGCTAGAACAAAGCTGATTCGACAACTCTGCCGCAAACAATTTTCACGTCATCATGCGACGTCATTGCATCCATCCATCGTCGCTCTCAATCGCTGTGCACTCAATCACATGCCGGAAATCAAACGAAGCGGATGTCCGTTGGGTTGCCGATTGCTCGATGGAATTCAGGGGGTTATTTGAGCCCCAGAGGATATGGCGAATGTGTGCTGTGCCCATTGCAGTTAACCGCAATCTGAAATCGAAAGTCCGCTGATTAAAACTCCACTCCCGAAATTGTTCGGTCGCTGACAAGTTTCAGGAAATTTATGCAAATCAATCAGTAAACTGATTAAAATCACTAACACCTAATATTAAATAATATTTTTAAAGGAAGTTTTACCCAAGTTTATTGGTTTAAATCATTTTAGTAAGCTGCTCATAACAATGATTTAGTATTTTCGTTATTGGCTTTAAATATTTATTATTTTCGGATGTTTAAAAAAGCTAGGGTTGTTCAGGCTTGACTGGTGAGAAATAAAAGTTCTTCAATTTCTTACAAATGGCCTGACATTCGGTTTTTTCTACATTTTATTGCCCGTTTCGCCAGACAAAATTGCTACTAAATCCGGCGCCAGTTTTCACATAAACGCAAAGCTCAAAAAAGGATGAAATTGAAGAACCAAAGAACCTTTATTCTTATGGTTGGTGATGCTGTGAAAGAGGAAACTATGTACATTTTTCCATTTACTGCGGAATTGATTGTTTTATGACAGTCTGAACAGATTTGGATCAAGGTTCATCATACACATTATAATGAAATATTTGAAACGACAGGGATCTATTATGCAAACCATAAATACTTTCCTTTTGTATATACATATTTTAATTTTAATTTTGTAAGTAGAAAACTAAAAAGTTTCCATTAATAAAATTGTGTTTTTATAAGCTGGATGCTTTTAATAAATCAATAATACATAACATTCATTAAATACATTATTCCGATGGATACACCTTAAAAAGAATAACTGCATTTGTCTAATAAATTCTTTAATTTCACATTGTTATTTTTTATTAATCTCTTTTCTATTTTTGTTTAGATTTGTGAACCCTTTTTAAGACAAAAGTCGCACATAAAGGCAATAGCAATTTTTTGGTGACATCAACTAGGTTTGTATTAGTTTTTCTGAGAAGGGTATGAGGATGGTTAAGGACTCCCATTGAAGGGTTGACACTCGGAGCTCTTCCGACAGTCTGTCTGGTGTATAGTTTCCTTCTTTTCCATCTTTTTTTATTGTTTATACGATTTCGATAACGCAGACGGAAATTGCCAAGACCCTCGGCCCTTCCACACCTTTCCCCACTTGTCCTCTCCTATTGTATTTCCTGCCAAGGGCGAGCAACAAAGAACGAATTAAAAAACTGAAAGGCAGACACTCGGGGACTGGGAAATCGAGACAAACAAAATGCGTGAAATGCTTGTGCAGACAGAGGAATACCCGCATGGCAGAGAGATCTGCACATGGGATATAGTTTACGGCTTGTGTTGGTCATTTTTAATTTGAATGCGAAAGAAGAAACATTGAATTAGTTTTTTATGGGCTGCGAGGGAAGGGTTTAGCATTTGATTGAAATCGAGGGACAAGAAAAACAATTTTGTTTCCAACTTAAAGCAATAAAATGATACAGCAGTTAAACATTGGTGTCGGCTGGCATATCCGTAAGAAATAATGGCATCACAGTCCTAAAAAAGGCAAAAGTATAAATGTATTATTTATTGAAGAACAAAATAAGGAGAGCCATACTACCTAAAAAGGATTAATTTGTAATAATGTAGTCTCTTAATACACAATGGAATATAATTAAATCACACATTTAATTAAATCTTACTCCTTACTTAATAATTCTTCAATGGCCAAAACCCCTTTTATGCACTCCAATCCACCTTAATGCGCCACAGTTCGCATGCTTAGCAACACCACATTTTCTGCTAACGCCCATTAGACACGCCCCCGTATTTGTGGGAGGACCAAAAGGAAAACAGGAAAATGCCCTGCCATAACGCTAATTACGCATTTTGTAACCATTTCTAAACACGGCACACGGAGATACTGGGCGGGAGATAGAGATGGATGGCAGACACATGACTCACCGCAGGAAAATCCCGCCCACCAAACCCATCCAGCTCCCGAAAAGGCTGCGCCAAAAATTGCCAACCTAAAAAAAAGTTTTGCACAGGGAAATATGGTTGCAGATATTAAATAAACATAAATTTATATTTTGAAAAAAAAAATTGTTTATAACTAAACTTGGAAATGTTTTTTTTTCTGTGAAAATATTATTTATCTATATTATGGATAAATAAAAAAATTTTAATTTAATGAAAAGATTGTTTTAAAATTTTAACTGTCTAAAATGTTTGAAAAATCGATAAAAGATGTTATTTAGATCCAGTTCTTCCATTCTATTTCATTTTTTCCCGTGCACCTGTAGCAGAGTAAAACTCTTTACACAAAACAGACGACAGGCGACAGACAACGATGACGATGAGCATGGGAATGGGACTGGGAATGGCGATAGCGACTTTGTTACATGAAAATCGCCACGGCAACGGCGACAAACGCAACATCACGTGCCCCAAAATTGGGAGATGGCCACCCAGCAGCACCGAACACCCGAAACTGAACTCCACTGCCACCTCTCCCCGGGCACCTGTCGCCCCTGGCTTACCTGACTTTATAGCCTGCGCAACAAATTTCCAGACTGAGAGTCTGGGAATCGGGTTCACTGGCAGGACGCAGTTTCCACCAGGGCTGAAACGGCTACTTGCTTGGTACCTCACCTCCGATCATAGTTCTACAGATATTCTTAGCCTTATCTGTTTTATTTATAAACATTTAAATAATTAATTTAATCTAAGAAATGCTTAAATTAATTTTTTTATTGTTTAAGATACACATCTAAATAGTTTTATTTAAATGCAGATTTATATCATTCTCAGTTTCCAAAAAAGTCTTTAAAACCTGTGTTTAAAAATATAATTGGGTTTTAGTAATTCTTTTTACCATATTAATAAATAATACGAATTTGGAAATAAGATCTTGTGAGTAACGTGTATATTACAGTAATTAATATTGTTATTAATCTTTGTCATTAATTTCCAAATTAAATATGACATCATTGTTAAATTTAAAATCAGCCCCAATTTAACTTTTTTTTCGATATCTTACTTCCTTCCCTGGTTCAAGTCTTCTGGATAACGTACCGTCTGAGCTGGTGCCACCTTTTGCCATTTTCCAAACGAATGCGAAACCAAATTCCAGTCGAGGCGGCGTGGCACAAAAAACACGCAACGCATCCTGACACGTTCCCCCACCGCCCCTTTGACTCCATCCCCCGCCATCCACCAATCGAAAGTATTTTTAAGATTTAAAAATGTCTCCCAGCTTGCACAGACATTGAGAACTAAAGGAGGACGCGAGGGGAGGGCCACTTTGTGGCACATTGGTGTTACTTTACCAGTCGGTTTTTTACACCATCCTCTAGGACGCTTCCTACACCAACAAAAAATATTTTCGATAAGTAACTAAAGTATTAATTGATTGAGCTTTAAATATAATCAAAGTGACAATGTAAGCAATAAGATAAAGCTCATAAACTAAGCAAAAAACCGCCTATAGTTTTGTATTTTGAAAAAGAATCTAAGCCAAACTATTTTTTATGAAATGAACAAATATAATATTTATAAATATTATTAGGTATTTCAAAAATTTATTACCTGTCAATAAAAAATTGTAATTCACTTAAACAATTCATTACGCTGAAGATCATTTGAAAATTAACTTTAGTTAAGATAAGATGAGTCCATAAATAATGTTCAAATATTTTTCTGAATAAAAAGTTTGGAAATTTTTATTTACTTTTGTTGCTGTAATGGATTGGGGTTTCTTTAACCACAAAACGCCAACGAATTTGTTCTCTGTAGTCACGCTCCAGAGCGGCGGCCGCACAGTTGAATGTAGTGTAATTGAAAAATTCTACCAAAGTCAAGTCCAAAGTGAGAGTGACAGGCCGAAGGGGGAGCCTTCTCCAAAAGTTACGCTGCAGAAAATTCGCAAATATATAAAGGAATCGTAGGAAGTGTGGCGTGGGGATGAAACCCAAGTTGCAGCTTTGGAGGCGAACAATTTCTATTTCATGGCACATTATTTTGTGGCTTTTGTTTCGACTCCGAATGGAAGAAGTTGCCAAAAGCGGAAACAAATACGCATATGAGTGGTTCTATGGATAGATAGTTAAGTTTGAGCCTGTATGCACTCAAAGAACATTAAGTCTAATTTTTTATCTTTAGCAAGCAAACCAAAAAACTATAAAATCGTATACTTGTTAAAAATTCTGTAACTTTGCTATACTTTATATTGGTTATGCCTAAGAACCTGAATGAATTTAAAGCAGTAGGTGTTTGGTTTATTGGTTTTTATATCAACTAACAAATCCAATTGACTTTAAAGACAATATTACACCAATAAATAAATCACATTTTTTTAAATCTTTTCCAATTAAAATTATTTCGTATTTTAAATAACTAAAGGTGTATTAAAAAGGTGACTTGATCTTAACACAATCTTGTATAAATACCCACAGAAAGTTTTACAGAAGCTTGGCTGCTACCGAAACCTTGAGAATCTTTGCTCTACGGCCTCGCCATTGTCTCCATTGATTGATTGTGGGTCATGTGTGCATGGTGGCCCAGGACTTTTTCGTGGTTTGCTGCATCTTTCAGGACCTTTAAATTTTGCACAGCACTACGAGAGCCATCTCGCAACTCTTCGGGCCCCTCTTGCCCCATCCCCCCAAGCAATTCATTTCATTAAAGCAACACAATGGCCGCCTTTTGTAAAATGTTGCCGCAAACCACAAACTGCAAATGAGGGGGGGGAAATCCCAAAGCCAGCAAAGGAGGTAAGGGCACAGAAAAAAAAATAACAGACCTTCACAATATTCTTTTTTTAATTAGCCAATTTTTAAATGTTTCTAATTAGATAGCATCAAGAAAAGGTCCAACAATTATAGCGCTCGTATTATTTAATAAGTATTGGTGTACAATACATTTTTAAAAGATAAAATATATTATAAGTTTTCCGGTTAAGTTTGTGATAAATGAAATATCATATCATTTTTGATCTAACAGAATAAATACTATTACAATGGAAATGACATTATACAACAAGAAATTATGCTACTATTTTATTGCTAAAAATTATTAATTATTTATAAATATCAAGATCTCTAAAAACATTTATGCAATAGAACTTAGTTGTATAGCCTTAATGTAATTGTAATTTTGCAATATATGTCTTTATATTCCATCACTATTACACATAAATTGCCTTTTATGATGTCTATATAAAACGATATAAAGACTAATTTACATTCCCATTCTCTCTGTGCATCATCTCCACCTTCAAGCCTATGAGCTCATCCTGGGTCCTTCTTTCTTTCATCGCAGAGAGGAGCTCGAGGCCTTGAAGTGCGCCAATGCTGACGGCGTGATGTGCGTGCGCTCTCTTTATTATGTTTCAAGGGGCTTCCCCGTCAGCTTTTCCCTCGCTTTCCCCCGCCCTGTGAGCCACGAGTTTCCCACTCATCATGTGCACTTTTCTGTGAGCTAATATACCCAAGGACCGAGTGAAGCCAGCGATGACTGCAATGCGGCCCAACTTTGTCTACGTAAATCCCTTTTGTCGCATTAACTGCTAACTTTTTCTCCCGTTTTCCAGTTTCCCTTCTCTTTTTTCTCATTTTCCCTGTTAGCGACAAACTTTGTTAACAACTCGAAAAAAGTGCAGAACTCAGGTAGGGCTTTCCATCCATGATCTCTCTCTCCTTCCTCAACTCGGAGATGAGCTGCGTTGAGATTTCCGCGTGCTCTCAAACATGCATTTTGTCAAATCAAAAATTTTATGGTTTTATCACAATGTTGCCAAGGACGCAAAGGCCAAGAAAGAAATCCGACTGTCTCGAGTGCAGTTTTTATGGTATTAACTGAGTGGCCAGGAAGGGTATATGAAGTCTTGGTAACCGGATTATAGGTAAACAAAAGGAAAGCTTAAAAGTACGTATTAATAAAGGATATGTCAAATAGAAGAACTCTGTAATGGACTGTTGGAGCTAAAAGAACTGTCTACGAATACTACTTGAAAAACATAGCATTGCTAAATTCTATCTTGAAAATCATAACCTCTAGACTTTGTTAAATCACCAAAATAATAAATATATTTGCCCTTCATGGTTTAATATAATATGTTAAGTTACATTTTATTAATTTTTTCTTAAATTACACTTGGAGATCATTTTTTATTTCATTTAAGTTGTTCCCTTTTTTTCAATATCTTATAAATTCTTGTTTAATAAACTATTCTCCAATATTATTACTTTGCAAATTAAGCATTAACAAATTACAGACAGGGTAGCTCAGAAGTCTGCTTAAATCAAGTGTGATTACCCCTATTTTACTCCTTCGGTTTATGGTCGCTGCCATGACAACGTTGGCTCGATGCTTTCTTAAATGGCAACTAATTTGCCAGCGCAATTTGCTTTTTATAACTAAATTCGCATTTGGGCTTTAGCATCCTTGGGATGCTTATGCTCTCGGGCTTCCGCGAGACGTCTTCGAACCAACTCGACAATGACAGAGCAATTATGCGAGAAACCCGTAAAGCTACCAGAATCCAGCTACCAAAAGTTACGACAGACTTGAAGTGCGATGGGAGTTTGGGTTTCTTCTCATTTAGCCAGCTTTTCACTGCTTATCTGGGAGCATTTATCAAAAATCGTCGTTAGTCGCTCGTCGTTCGTTGTTGTTAATTGCATGGGACAATAGTGCGGCAAATGAATTTGTACAAGGGATAATTGTTGGCTCGCAGAGTTGGCAATGCGTTTAATTTTGTGCAAATAGAGAGAAAAACACTCGCCACCCGTTTTCCTTATTTTACACCACCCGCACCCCCCGCCCCCTCAGCTGTCTAAACAAATGTCGTGAACTCGTCGTCGTGGAGCTCATATTTCAGAAAAAGGGGCGCATAAATTTATGCGAAATCTATTAGCAAGGAGCAACCCTTTTCAGCGCTCGCCACGGATCCGGCATTTTGGCCACGGCTCCGGGTAAAGAGTCCGGGCAAAAGTCCGGGGATCCCAGACAGCGGATGATGTTTTGCCGGCCTTTTTTGCTGTTTTCGGGCAACCGGCGTGGGAGCACAGATGGATTTCATTCCATTCTGTTTCATTTCCATTTGTAAGTGAAACTTAAATTAACTTTTCATATTTCGCATTCTGTATGAATTTAAATGAAAGACAGCGACTTCCTCCAAAATAAAGGATTCGGGCTCTGGAATCTTGATGGGTGTGTGCGATAGGGTTGGAGTTTTATTAGCTTAGGCACAGTTCTGTAAGGATATCAACAGTCTAAAGAAGTTTAAAGGTTCAAAGACAAAGGGAATACAAAATTAACTACATGAACTACTTGTGTAACTACTTGTGTACTTATTAACAAAATTTTAAATCCAAAAAAAAGCATTTAAAAATAATGACTTAATATTATATTTTATTACCTACTTAATTTATTTTCTTTGTAACTTTTTATATTTTCTAAAAATGTTATAACATTTCAAATGTTTAATTTTATAGCAATTACATTTTTATAATGAACAAACAAGCACCGAAATTCCTTGTAATCCACATCAAGTAAATATAAATGTTGACCCCATTTTTTTGGAAATTACAAATTTATGACAATTGCCGAGATAACTTGGCTCGCTAACAAAAATATTCGCAAATCATATTAGAGAACATGGCAACATAAATTTTGGGATATGTATCACCTACTCCAAAGTACTTCGTCTCTTTCTGGCTTACAATGCCCCCTGAAAAGCCATCTAATTTCGTGCAAAGGTCATGACAGCACACAGGACCCATATATTATGTCTGGTAATTGAAAAAAATCGGCCTGTGTTTTATTTTGTTTTGGTGCCAAGGTCCCCTTCGCTCGTCTTAGCAATTGCCCGAAAGTTGGCAGTGATTTTCCAGTCTGGCCTCGCTTTTGGCCTTCTCGTCGCCAAAGTCCGAGGACGAGGTTCGAAAGCCACCATCAACCCATCTAAAGTACACATATCTACAGCTAGGATTAAATGAAGAGTCAAAGAAAAATTATTTTGATTTATTTGAATTTTATTTTTCTTTTATTTTAATATAAAATCCCTATCTAAACCATATTTTTAGCAGCCTATAATTTACATTCAATTAAGATTTAGAATAGTAAAATAAAAGTATCACTATTTTCTTGACCACAGCTGTTTACTCTCATCTCATCTGTTCGTTACCGCCAACGCGACGCCAAATAACATTTCAATTGTTGTATAATGATGTACACAGTACGGCCATCCAGCATGCGATAATAAAAATTGTTGTTCTTTTCAGACTCTCATTGTTGTTATGGCTGTGGGTGGGCAAACGGGTGGGGATTGGGTGGCAGGAGGCTGAGGGTCAGAGGGTTAGGGAATAGAAAGGTGGGTGGGGTTACACACAATGGCAACGGGACACTCGTAAATAAATCGTGTCAGTGGGTAACAAAAATTCATTCATTTCATATTTGGCTTTATTTTACAACATATCCCGTTGGCCGTTTCGCCTCCTCCCAACTTCACGGTGCGTTCTTATTTCTTACCAGCGAAAATGTTAGTAAGCCACATTTACTGTTATTTTTGTGAGCGTACAAAATATTTTTGGCTCGACAGGAAGCCAAAAAAGAACAACATGTTATACCAGGGAAGAGTTAACTGCCAAACAAAACGTTTTTAAAACAGGGAATGCTCTGCACCATTTTTAATTTCAAGAAATACGTTTTTAAATCTTGGGACAAGGCATAAAATATATTTTTTATTAAAATACAAGCTTGTTAAATATAATTAAAGTTTTGGTTTGTAAAAATGAATTATTTTATGAATAATAAAATGGCAGCTTTTATATAATATTTAGTTAATTAAAAACAATAAAGGCCTATAAAAATTTGTATCCCCTAAAAGGACACCCACCAAAATAGGGAATTCCCCAAATAGACGCGTTTGTGTGCGTGACTGTGTACATTTTTATATGTGTAAGCGGCGAAAACATAAAAGTCAAAACTAAAGCTCACCGACAGCCAACAGCCGCTCTGCCAGAGTTGCCACAGTGGTCGTGCCAACAATAAGGCCAGGTGCCAATAGGCGCGACAACCCTGTCGCACAGAGTTGCACGGAAAAACAGATTAGTCAAAGCAACGTAACTGTACCAGGTACAGTCAACATTATATGAAATAAGTTGCCGGCCTAAAAGACTCATTTGTTGGGATGACTTCCTCGCCTTCGTTTTGCCCACTGTGCGCCATATATTTTTCGGTCGTGTCGGGGCTGGCTATATTTTTTGGATATAAATGTATATACATACGTGTGTGTGCCTGTTGGTTTCGTTGCTTTTTTGATAAATGGTGCGCTCTTTTATCATGTTGCTCCTGAGCTTTGGTTCGCTTTTCGCGCTCGCCTTTCGCCAGTGGAAAGATAAAATACGTTTTTCATTTCGCTGCAGCTCCTAACTTTCCACCACATTTTCCCTTCTTTCCAATTTTTGTTGGCTTGATTTTGGCGCTGGTTGTGTTGATTTTTTAGCCCGGCTGTGTTTCGCTCACCCGCCTGATTTTTTTCTCATTTTCTCGAGCCAAGCGCAACTAAAACAAAAGCAGCACAATAGACTCCTATAATCCAAAGTCCCGCCTATAAAATACCCGGTATTTAGTGATATGGCATGAATTATTTATTTAGAGATTTTGATTAGATTAGTAAAAAAGTATATACTAAACATTAAAATGTACCTATTAAATTTCAAGTCCATGTTTTAAAAGCCCAATGCATAATAATTATTTATAATCTCTCATTTTGTTCATTCAGTCTACATACATATGCTGCGATGTTCATCAGAAATACAAATATTACACTGAAGTAGTTACATAAAATGCACGAATATTATATACCGTTAGGCCCCCAATGTACTCGGTATCAGAAGTAGAGAAAATATTATTTTCGGTATTTTGTGATTGCCTCCGTCCGTTGTTCCTGTTGCTCCTGCCACCCATTCCCCCTCCATTTCGCCCCATTTTATCCTGGCAGACACAAATCCTATGTAGACATTGGACATGACAATCTTTTGCCTCAGTTGCTCCTCCGAACCCTGTGCCTCTGGCTTATGGTTTTGTTTTACTACTTAGTTAATCAGCTAATTTAAAGTTTCTTCCCATGTGTGTGTTTTTATTTGCTTTTCTTGTACTCTCCATTTTGCTTTGTGGCTTGTCAGGACTCCAGCGGAATAAAGTTACAAATTGAATAATTTTTGTTCGTCTCTTTTTTGGTTTTCTGCATTACCCACACATTTTTTTTTGCACAAATTGAACGGATTTCTTTTGCATTTTGGCTGGCTTTTGATTGGCATTACATACATAATTATGGATCAGATTCCTTCAACATACTCTTTCAACCCCAAATTACATATATTCGAAGTTGCTTTTCGTCGAAGGAAGTTTGAGAATATTTTTGAAGTAGGGTGGTTTTTTTTTCGGTTCCCTTGGTAATTTTATTTCACATTTGGCGAAATTCAAATTAAATTTGTTTTTAATAATTTAAATTGCTGGTAAGTGAAATGCAAATTTGAAATACATTCTATTAAAAATATAAGCTAATACAGCACGAATATAAATGTATGTATTTTATTTTTAATAATGTCCTAAAGATATTTAAACAATTTAATTAACTTAAGCTAAATTTTGTATTATCTCAAATCAGATTATTTTGAAAGACCAAAAACCAATTTCTTATATAATTACTTTTTAATTTGTTCACCAATTAAAAACCCCTAGACTCCCTTTACCAAAAGATCTCAATCAAAAATACATTACAAAAGTAAAGTCTATCCTCAGCAGTCGGCAAAACAAAAACAGAAGCGATCCTTTTAAGCCCCAACCACCTGGACATAATTTTGAATTATGTTTATTATGTTTGCCTCAAAAGTTGCCTTTTTTCGCCAAGAAAACGACCGAGAAGAGGTGGCGAAAGAGCATTCAACATTCCCACAGTCTAGACAACTTGTTTATGGTTAAGTTGCGTGCAGATCCCGCCCACTATAGAGCCCTATATATCTCCCCGTAGCCCCCACCTCCGGTTCCATCTCATTCAAGGAACAATGCGCTTTGGCTGCGCCCTTGCAACAAATTTATAACTATACCCATGGACTTTTTTGTATACACATTTTTATTAAAAACGTGGCTGAGGGGAAAAAAATAGAAACAGTCAACCGAATGGCTAAAAGCTAAAAGGCAAAGTAAGCCACAAAGTAGAAAAGTAAAATGCCAACTTCCTCGACTCCTTCTCTGCGGAAAAGAAGTCGTGCAGCGGAGTTTAAGTGGCAAACTGAGCCAGCAACTTAGGGCCAAGAACCGAAGAAGCTATATATTTTGCATACGTATTTGCGTTGCGAAATATTTTCATTTTATATTGCTCGCTGGCTTTTCGTTGTGCAATTTATTTAGCATGAATTGTTTTCTTTCCCTGCACGGCTTGGCTCTCAGACTCCAACTCTGGCGATGACTTCTGCGTTTTGTGACAAATTAAGTTGGCAGCAAATAAGATATTTTTATAGGTGCTTGAGGATATTTTTCCAGCTTGGGTATGAAAGTTTTGTAAGCGAGTTGGTAACGAACGAAGTTTCTTTTAGGGATTTGGTTTAGTTTTTTAAACAATATTGTACGGTCCGGAAAGTTAAATAAAAGGTACTGGAAAGCTACTAGGGATATGATTAAATGCAGTAAAATGTTTACAGCAATAAAATATACAAAATAAATAGGTACATAATGTTACATAGGCTAGTAATACGCTATCTATACATAATGTTTTAACATTTTTAAAATATTAAAAATTAAAGTATTTTACATTTAGCATTGCTTATGCTAGATTTTAAAGAGTATTTGAACTGCCAGCCAAAGAAAACATTTTAGGCACTCACACCCTTTTCAAATTTTTACAAACCCGTGCAAAAGTTTGCACAAATTAGAAATAAAATTTTTTCTTTCGAGAAAAATAAAACAAGAACCTGGCGAACATTTTAATCAAATTTGGCAAAAAGTGTTTCTAAATTGGCAGACATATGCGAACAGACATAGAGTCCCCGAGGCCTCCTTCTCAAATTTTCAGCCAGCACCATCCCATATTTTTTTCGCTGCTCACATGTCGTAATTTGCACCAAGCCAATTTGCGTTTGCCTTTGAACTTGGTTCCAAAATTTTTTAACCCCTCCGTGGCAGGAGATTCCCCTTCCTGCCGAGACGAGCGAATTTGGTGCTGTCTGCGAGAAAAATGATAAGATGACAGCACCATGAAGAAGGCAAGTGCGAAACGTAAAAAAAAATGGCAGCTCATTTTTTAATATTTTTTTTTGGTATACTTTTTGGGACAGACAGTTGGCAAACACAAGCTGGATAAATAGGGCGATGGAGAGCGGCACCTGTAAAATTTTTTGCAGCCACCCAAGAGGACTAAATAAAAATTTAGACGTGCCGGCAATTGAGGGGCAGTGCGGGGTCTCCGAGTTATATGTGTCTGCGACACGTAGTCTTTGACATTGGCCCCGCTAATGAGCCAGCACTTTGACAAACTGCCACCCGGCATTTGGCACTTGGCACTGAACTTGGGCCAATCGAAGGACTAGCGAAGGGGAGGAAGTTCCTGCGGAAGAATAATGCAATTATGAAGAGCATGGCTATATCCATAGTATACCTACATATAATATCTACATGATTGCAAAGTTTGCAAATCTTTTAAAAACTTTAATTTAACTATTTTATTTTCTTTCAAATAAATAAATTATGAACACTGAATGATGATTATTTAAAATGATAAAACTTTTGGGCACTACAAATTTTCCATTTAAATTTTCCACAATGCATTGTCATTATTAGGTTTTTTTTTAAATAGTTAAAAAAATCATAAAATCCGATTTAAAGTAAGCTAAAGAAAAACCAATTTTGATACGAGTCCTTAAATGTTTAAAAAAGGTAATAAATGTCATCTAGATAGTATAAATGGTACATCCACGGATATAGATATTTCTCTGTCACTCGATTTATCTAATATCAGCAAATACAAAATGGAGTTTGTCATTTATTACAGTTGATAAAAATGATTTTTAAGTCACAAATAAACATTTTTGTTTTTTTTTTTCGTAAAATTGAAAACCCCAAGCTAATAAAAATATTTGGATTTCTAGGAAATTGAAAAAAAAATAAAACATTGTTCTTGCACACTCAGTTTAAACCCATAAAATATGTATAATCACACCTTTTACAAATTCACGAACATGTGCAAAAATCCACTTTTTTTCAAAGGTCCAACCTAACCAATTATTCCACTCATCAATTGAGCTGAATAGCTAATAAAGCCAAATTTTTTCTCATCAACCCAGAGACACAATTAAAAAGACCGGCCCAGGCTGTCACGAATTCCCCAAATCGAAACAAAAGCATCCTATCCCAACCACATTTAACTCAGTTCGCCGTCGAAATGCATAAATAATTACCGGACAGCTGTCCGCCGAATAAGAGAAATCAAACCGAAAATCGATGCGAAACTTTAGACCAATAAAGTATATAATTGAAGGGTTAACGTTGGCCGGAGAGAAAAAAGCCCGAGCTTAACCCATTAGAGAGGTTTGCGGGATTTGGCGATGATGGGCAAAGTAATTCGGAGAGGACATCAAAAATTAATGCAAAAATAAATAATAAAATAATACACCGTTAAATAATCCGAAAACCAACACCATTAATAAACTGAGCGATGGGACAGAGGCGGGCGAAAAGCGCAGGACGAAGGACGAAGGACTCGAGCGCACAGTGAAATATTGGCAAATAAAACGATTTTGACGCTGAATTTTAAAACAAGTGGCACGTAGCACAGAGTCCTGCTTTCAGGACCAGGACCAGGACCACCAACCAACCACCCCACAAAAACATCGGACGCCAGGACTCAAATTCAAAATCGCATTTATTATACTTACATTCCAAGTTTTCCGCCCTGCGTACGTTTGTCAAATATTTATTCTCTGGATTGGATCGCTGGATTTACTTATTAGCATGCGCATGCCGCAGCCCCAAAAAGGTCCTTTGGTGGTCCTGTGCCTGGTCCTCCCTTCGCTAACGAATGACAACAACAACCAGGCCAGTGGCCAGAAAGGACTCAAGTTCGGATTCGGATTCGGTGCAGGAAACGGGAAATAGGCTAAAGAGCACGTGAAAAGCAGCCAGGACATACCTGAAGTGTCGCGCTGAAGTGTCCTCCAGGCGACTTGTCAATCGTCCTTTGCCGACTCGCACACCAAACCGAAATCAATTGCGGACGGACGGGCTGAAGGAGCTATAGCCGGAATATCTGAGCGATGGGAAGTATTTGAGTATCTGAGCGCTGGGGCGGTCGAAGTATCTGATGGGCGGGGCAGCAGAAAGGGATGAGTAAAAATTACCAATTAGGTAAAATGGCAAAATGAGTGAGTGTCGGAGGGAAAGGGAAGGAAATTCGAGACCAGCTGAAGGTCGGGGAAAGTCCTGAAGCGGTAGGAGGACCTCGAGGAAAAGGAACAGGAACAGACAGGGCAGGATTCCACTTAAATAAAAATATACCACTAAAGATGTAAGAAGATGACAAAAGTTAAAAAAGTAGATTAAAACATTTGTTTAAAAATGATTAGTTTTTCCTATTTTTTAAGTAAGAACATGAAAAATATATTGATGATTTTTTTAATAGGTCGGTAATATTAAAATACAAATTTACGTCAAAGTTTTAAGAAAATGACAAATATAAGATTGAAATCTATTTCTATTAAAACATTACAAAATATTATTTTTTTTTCCAGTTCTTTAAAAAATAACATAAAAAAAATCGTATTGTTTTTTAAACAATTCGGAAATATCATAAATAAAATGTGCAAATTTACCTAGTTATGCAATTTTGATTTAATTATCGAAATTATAATGAAAATATTTATAATGTATTTAAGTCCTAAATACGTTTAAAATGGAAATAATAATCGATTTTTTATTTGTTTATATATATATTTACTAAATTGGTTTTACACCATAATAACGACAAATAAATAATTGTTTTCTAATATTAGAAATATTTTAAAAATATTATAAATCATTTTCAGTGTGCTTTTGGATAGTAGCACGAACATTAGACCCGCAGCTGGATAACTTCAAAAATGGTGTCGGTATTGCCGCCATTTCAGCTACCCCGAAGCTACCCCGATGCTACCCCCGCATCGCCGAGCCACAGCCAGTCGATGCTTATTTAATTATGGAACCATCTGTGCGCGTTTGCAGGGCGCTTTGATTTTACGCTTTTTTGAACATTTTTTCTTTGTGCGACGCCTGCTTTTGCCTCCCTACCTCACACCTACCTCCCTCTTAACAATCCGCTGCACGCCTTATCCTAATATTCTACTGGCTATATCTTTGCATTTCTTTAGGGACAAAGCGAGAGAGTTTCTCATCGCGATTTTCTCATTCGTGTTTGGTTCGTTAATTTCATTGTTTTTTGCATAATGTGCGTTGGGGAAATAAAACTGCAAAAAGTTAGAGGGGCAAGTTTAAAGGAAAATATACAAGATAGCAATAAACTCATATACTTTAATGAGTTAGAGTTTGTACTCTAAAAATTAAAATTTTAAGTTAAAATGTATTTTTTAACAAAGATCAAACATTTGGCATTAAAAATGGTGCAAGTACAACAAACGAATTAAATATAATTCTTAAATTTTAAGACAAACACAACAGAAATAATGTGTGTGTTTCTATTTAAGTTAATTCAAAGTTTGCCCGACTTGTAACACATTTTTTACATTTTCTAACACAAACCCCTTTACCATTGACAAAAATACATGTAAGAGTTTGTAGTTTTTCCAAAATGTCGATCCTCGTGAATTTACCTAAAATTCAATATCGACGAATCTAGACCCGACTTTAATTAAAGCCGTAAGCCCGAGCTAAACTCGCTTTCAGAGCCGTTCAATTACGCTTTGGCAAACACTCGGCAGACGCCATCTTCTCTTTTATTTATACGGGTATACGGGTGTGTATATAAATAGTACAAAATAACGTTAACGTAGCAACTTTTCAATTTATTTTCCAATCTGAACCCGCACCCCTCCGCGCCATCAGCCACTGTCCATGTCCCATTCATCAATGTCCCCGAAAGAAAACACAGTGAAAAAAATACAAAAACTTCGGCGATTAACGATTTAAAATTTGCCAAACGGCGAGAAGATGAAGGGAATGAAAATTCGCCAAACGAGAGGCGACAGGCAAATTAAATTTCCCCACTGACACCTCAATTGAATTTTTTCTGGGCTGGTTTTAGGCATATTTTGATATGTGCCAAGACAAATTCGATTTCCCACAACACACCTTGATTGACACAATGGCTAAGGTAATTCTCACTCAAACGTCAATCAACGGCGCTTAAGTCGTTCGTGATTGCCCAAAGAATTCTGACATACCTGCTCTTTCGATTCCCAAAAAAAAGAAAAGAGGGAACCCAAAATTTAACTAACCAAAATTCCTGCTGTGGTAATTTGTTAAAGCGGTTTTCCAGCGGATATCACGTGCGCATCCACATCGTTTCAAGACGATTTGACACGTTGATTGATCCGCTCATTGAGGCAAAAAATGGAAAGCCAAAGCAAAGTCCCTTTGTCCTCCAAAAACGCCCACAGTACCCAGGAATTCCTTAGACATTAAACAAAGTAACAACTTCATGGGGCGAAGCTGTCATTAGTAGGAAGGAAACGCCCTCCTCGAGGAGCGCCCAAATGTCTGGGTAGGAGTTTCTCGAAACACAAAAAAAAAATGAAAAAAATGATTATGAAAATTTCTTTGTAAAAAAGTCGCGTCATGTGCAAAATTATTGGGTAATTAACGTGACACAGACACAGCGGCAACGACAACGACACAAGGCAGACGATGACTATAAAAACATTTTCAAGTCGCGGAAGATAAGCCCCGATAAGTTGGTAACGAGGTAGGGGGTATGAGATGCATGTCCGGATAATTTATAGATAAAGAAAATGGAAACTTTGCATGGCAAGTGGCAGTCTCGGCTTGAAAACCATAAATTCTTATGGAGCAACAAAAACTGTTTCATACTTTATGGGGCTTTTGATTTAAGATTATCATATATTATGGTAATTTTACGGATTTTTTAAAGGAAAAATCATATTTTAAAACTGGTAATAAAATTAAGATTTTATGGCTCTTAAAAAAGAAAGTCTTTACCTTTAAATGAAATTTATTTTATTTTCAATCTTATGGGCTAATTAAATAAATTTCAATTCAAATTACCACAAAATGAAAAACAGATAATACAGATAAAAAATTAAATCAAACAAGATGCTAATTTTAAATTCTTTGTTCGCAGCTTTCGAGATTCACACAATTAACACCTTCCTACAATAATATTCGGCGACCGTTCTGATAAATATTTGTACACCTGGCAAAACAAAAAACTATGTTTGCATACTTCGCCGAGTGGCTTTGGCGGCTCATTCAATCATTCAATTTTCGGGATACGTTTTAGGTGGCCACAGGAGAACCTGGCCCCTGCTCATTTGATATGCATGATAAAACTGGCTAAAAACACAACAATAAACGCCTGAATAAATTAATCCACCCAAAACCAGTACACAGCTGCAAAAAGTGAGCAACCTTTTGGAAATGATTTTGACTTTTTGGCGCAATTAAAACGGACGAATCACGGAAATTATATTGTATCCTTGTATCGGGAGGAATGGCTCATGTTGTTTGGCACATTAAAACATCGCTTTACATCGTTTGATCCGCGTGCGGTCTGCAGTTTACATTTCAATTAAAGTTACATAACCCCAACATCAAACAATGGCAACCTCTGTGGGTTTGGAATGCGGATGCGGATGCAGATTCGTTAAGGTGGATGGCGGCTCCACTTTGCTGTGATTTTGGCCTGGCACAAAAGTCAACTTCATGCATATTTCATCAAGCTGTTGGGGTTGGGGAAAGGTGTGGGATATGCGTGACACAATGTCTACCCCACGGCTCCACCCCCATCACTAGATCAGCCAAGTCTCTGTGACGGGCTCTTTTCAATATTTCATGAGTATTGGCCGCCATAATCAAGCCAAACCAGCCTCATTCGCATTTTAAACTAGGCAACAGAGTGTAAAATAAATAGAAAAATATTTAGATACTAAGAGAGTCAAATTTTATAAATATATAATTCTAAAAGTTTATACATTTTGTAAATATAAGGTCTTTGAAACTTTTGTGCATATATATAATTGCATTTAATATATAATTGCATTTAAAAAGATTTTATTTAAAGAACTATTATTTTTATTATTTTAGAATATTTTCTTTAAGAATCAATTAAATATATTTGTATCTTGGAATTGTTTGCCCATTTGGAAAACATTAAATTGTCTACATAATTTAAATGAAATTATTAAAAAAAATAATTAGTAAAATAAATGTTCATTTAAAATTTCAAACAAAATTTGCAGCTTAGTGTACTCAATGATCCCGAAACACACATATGCAAATACACAGCCACAGACGCAAAAGCAATGGCACACAGACACACGTCGAGTTGAAGTTATTTTTGCATATATGTATACATGATTCGGTTTATTAGATTCGTACAAAGGCATACAATATGTCTGTCTGTCGGTGTGAGTGTGTGTGTGTGTGGAATGCGGGTTGTACTCTGCCCTTGGCCAACAAAGGTCCTCCAATCCCTTCCAATTCCGTAAACCTCCCCGGATCCCTGGATTCCACTTGCTGTGGGTAAATTCAATTATTTGCCGCTGATATCGTCGTTTGTTTTTTGTTCGCCGCTTTTGCATTCATATTTATTGTACAGCATTTTAAATTGCTATATTTACATTGCTAATTTACACACACGAGTCCACAGACAATGCAATTGTACACACAGAATTTAAAAAGCACTGAAATTCGGAAAATCACAGTGTACAAATTAAATAGCTTATGGAACTTTATGCCTTACATTTTAAATTAAAGAATGTTATTGTTTAAAAATAAATAAAAATCAAAATAAAATTGCCTAAAGGGTTTAAATCAAACTAAAGTTATCATAGTTATTTTTTAAGTTCTCTATAAATATATTTATAAAGCTATAATGTATTTTCTATTATAGATTTGCAATAAAAGTCACTACAATTTTACTACCATTTTCTAAAGACCTTTTCCCTGAGTGCATTTGTGTTCTGGATTTTGTGAAGCAACATTTTGCATTCGACATTCGAAAAATTGCAGAGCAATTAATTGACAAAGTTCATTTTAGGCTCCTTTTTTGGTCGAAAGAGATGCAGTTATGTACATATTGAGAGCAGGAGGGGTAGATAAATCATTTCTGGCTGCTAAACGCGAAAATTCAATACTTAAACATTGTTCCTGGCCTGTCCTGTCCGACTGTTTTGTTTGGTTTTCCACTGTGGTCAGTTGAAGTTTGTCTCACCAAAATAGTTTGGATAATGCGTTCGCATGCGAGTGTGTTATGGCTTGTATGTGGCATGTGACTGTCAATTGTTATGGTTTCTGCCAATTTAAATTGCCAAAGGCCGCTGCCCAATCGGGAAAAATTTAACGCATTTGAAATCAATTTTTGGAATTGTTTTGGCTGCAGCTGTGTGCCTGCAATGTATTTGTCTGCAATGTGTCAAATATTTCATTTGAATGGCAGCTACAATTTAATGGACATACAAATTAAAGAACATTTTTCAATAAAATCAGTTTAAAAGTATTTACAGTAAATCAATTATATGTTTTTACTAAAAATATATAATAAAAAGAAAAGACAATAGTTATTAATGGAAAAATTAAATTAATAATAATATGTATGGCATACCAAATTTTTGTTACGCAATTTCTAGTTGAAATTGAAAAATAGAAAACATGTATTTAGTATCATTGTATATATTTAAGATCGAAAAATTATTTGTATCACTAAGATTAACCTTTTAAAATTATATTATAACTTACAATAACTTTGATAAGTTTACCGACTTTAAGTTGCCTAAAAATTGGTTGAACTTTAAGCCAAAATATAAAAAAAAACAAAATGCGAACAGAACCCATTGTATGCATGCCCTACCTAAAAAAAAATAAAAATGTATTTTCAGCACACACATTTTGGAGCAAACAAACAAATTCCATTCATTTAACAAAGAGTATAGAAATTTCGAAATTGGTTGAAAATGGCAAACAATAACAGAAACACAGACCATTAGTAACTTTTCCAGTTAGGCCAAAGCATATAACGCATACGCAGCGTTGTCAAAAAAATAAAAGGAGAAAGGTCTGCAACTGCAAACTGTACACGTTAAATTTACATAAGGCGAGAGAGTGAAAAGTTTTCGAGCCCATGGACAATGAGATGTTGCCTTCCGCTCGCTGTCGTTGTTGTCCCTTTGTTGTTGTCGTCGCCGCTAGATAATAAATGACCGGCCATTAAATTGCAATTAAAAGCTCATATGTGCGCATAAACTTTACGCCCGACCATGCCTCCGCTGTCTGCCAAAAAATTTGCCTATGGCCAAACGCCCATTAATGGAGCAGACAGGGCCGAAAGCAAAGGCAAAGCCAAGAGCAGCAGCAGCAGCATCAGAAGCCGTTGCATCCAAAGGAGTAAGTGCCATGGCCAGGATAATAGCCCGTAAAATAGTAAATTTAACAGTTGGTTGGACATTTTGCGAAGCGTCGAGCTCCAATAGTGGTCGCCTGGTAAACAAATTACGCGACCCACTCTCTGCTCTGAAAACACTGCAAGAAAATTTCTGGTCAAACTAATTAGGCACAAATTGTCAACTTAAGTTCATTAAAATTATCAAACCTTTATTCTTATCTACCTTCTTAAAAAGTTATTCTTATCCAGGGTTATCAAGACTTATCCCAAGCCATAAACTAATTTATAATATTTTAAATGAGATATTTTAAATATAATGATAATGACAACCATGATTGGAATATAGTACCTAGCTGTATTCTATAATGTATTGAACATATTCATTAATTAAAAATGTATATGGTACATAATGTTCCAAATTGTAAATAAGAAATTTTGTAATTTTATCAAATTAAAATCTTTTTGATGTATTAATTAAAAATAGTTCCTACAACCTATTAAAACTTATTAACCTATCAAAAAATATGGTTTTTCTTTCCGGTACTTAAAACGTATACATTTTAATTTGTTAAAAAATATTGAATAAAATTATTATTTTACAATTCTTATCATAAACAGGGCTAATATTGTTCTCAGTGCTGGCGCAGAGAATTGGCGAACGGCATCGCTCGAAGCGGTAACTTTTCTTACATAATTGACATAACGTATACGTAATATGCAGCTGCCTAGTTAAAACCCAGGGCCACATGCAAAGTGCGCATTGCTCGCTATCTGTCTGCGTGGCGGTGTGTGTGTGCAGTCAATTAGAAAATGTGCATTGTACATAATTAAGATTTATATACACTCACACTGAGAAAGAGGAGCGCACTCACAGAACAACAGTCAATATCGAATGGATTTCGCACAGGGAAAGCGGAATAGTGAAGCACTCGAAACCAGTCGGGGTTATATGTTTGGTTCGATCGATCAGGAAATACGCTACAATAGGTGATCAAAAATAAAAAATACATTTTAAAACATTCTTAGGCATTTGAAGAAAAATACAAAATTATAACAAAAATTAAAATATGCAATTATAATAAATAAAAAACAAATAACTTGAGAAAAATGGTAATTTTATAAAATAAATTTAAGATTAATAAGAAAATATAATAAATGTATTTATCAAAGCTATCATTGACCTACTTTATTTTATTAACACTACAAAGACTTTATAATTTTCCAAAACTGAAACATGGAAATTTTCCCGTGAGTACTTATAATGAGCAGCTGAAAGTATATTATTTTGTTCTTGCAATCGATAATGATGCAGCTCATTTCTCGACCGCTGCAACTTTAGCCAAAGTTTCATTAGAAGCAGGGGGTCTATTGGGTTGGGTGTGGAAAAAAACGCTTAGCGCGTTTTGTGGAAGCCGCCAACTGGATGCAAATTTCCATTAGCCATGCAAACGCAAAACTAGCCGCCATTTATCTGTCTAACAGAAGCGAGGGGCAATGGGGGGAGGGAGGGGGAGGCAGGGGATGGTAAGGCGATTCCCGGCCTGGCAGTAGTTAAAATTTACTGCCCAGTTACCAAACGCAACAGTAGCAGTTGCAAGTCGGCAATATGCATACGCATTTTATGCGAGGCAGCAAATGACGTGAAGTGGGGGAAAATTGGATGGGAAACTAGGGGAAAGTCGGGGAAAATGGGGCACACAAGAAGCCGGAAGGGGCGGCGGGTCAATTTAATGGAAATTTTTATTGAAAGCCAACAAAGCGCTCAATGGGCCAGCTAATGGCGTTAGTTGGCCCAAATGGGCCAAGTCGCTGGGGGACTGTGAAGTAGCTTAAAAAAGTTAAATGAAAACCAGCTGCCACACTATCTATCTCGCTTCCGCTCCCTCCATGGCTCTCTCTGTATTTATTAATAACGCCTTTTGACTTTTCCTGCCTCCCAGCTAAAACGGAGAGCGTCCCCTGCAAAAATTCTTATAAATTTATGGTAAGTGCTTTAGTTTCAAACTAGCTTATGAATAATAAATGTACCATTCGATATGCAATCAGTTAAAAGTTTAATATTCAATAGTTGCCTGAGCCCTGCAAATTGAAGGAAAGCTTGTGGAGTCATACTTAAAAAAAACTATTTCCTGCATCACAAATTACCATGGGTTAAAAACATAGGAAATTAATCAAAAAAAGCAAGAGAAGAAAAGCTTGCAAATAAATTATATTGAGAAATAAATGTTAACACGTAGGTTAGTACTTAAAATATTTAAAATAGAAATTACATTATTAAAAATGTTCTAAATAAATAAACTCAGAATAAATTAAGACCAAAGAATTTATCACCAATTTTCAAAATTCACTTTTGGTTTTTATTGTTAATTCTACTAACAAATATCTGAAAATATTTCAGGGACAATTTGGTTATTTATTAATTTCAAAGCATAATGGATATTTAATCTTTTATATTTGAAATGAATAATTATTTTATTTTGCCGAATTTTAAATTCAAAATCGTTCTGTCTTAAATTATTAATTTCATGTCAAAAGAGCTTTTAAAATGAATTTCTCATTAATATTGTTCGCGTATTTTTGTTTATTGTTTTTCGGTTTTATAATCTTCGTTTTAATTTCTCATTATTTTAATGCACATTCTCGGCGCTCTTTTTGCCATTATTCGGCCAACATGGCGTATACTTAATAAGCTTGCTATCGCCATCTTAGTCCGACGTCTCCACAACCCAATCCCTCCTCTTTTTATCCGCTCCAGTCTGTTTCAAATGCCGCTCATTGTTGCTGCAGTTTATTAAATATGCTTTTAGTTTCGCAACAGCCACGCCCACTTGGCTAAGTGCGGAGGCGGCGGCGAGTGGGCGACCGTATGGCCAATACTGCCAAAGGCAGTTTAGTTATTAATTTTTAATGCGTCCGCATTTCGCATAATTACGCCATGGAATGGGTAGGGAAAAAGCTGAAATATTCTTGTGCCCGTTTTTGGCTGTAGCAAGTTATTTATTTGGCCTTTGGCGGCCAAAATTGTGCAAAAATTAAGCGCCAAGTTATTGGCTGCATTCCTTTTTCTGAGCGTTTTCCGAGTCCGCATCTTTTTTACCCCTCCATTATTTTTGCATAGCCAGCGGCGTGGATGCGGAAAAGGACTAAAAGCAAATTTTGTTGTTACAAAGTCAAAGGTTTTTAATAATAAAACGAGGGACAAATGGTGAGGGTATAAAGGAGGGTTAAATGGAAAATATTGCTGAATACTTAGGGAGTAAGTATGGCCAATGTTTGGCGGACATTCTGAAATGACAAATCGAAGCACTACGAAAATGTTTGGTAGTATAAATAGGTATAATGCATACAACATTTTTAATAATATACATCTTATATTAGAAGCTTTGCAATATCTATGCATATCAATAACATGGATTTAAAATTTAAAGATAAAATATATATTTATAAAATGACATTCTCGTATTTTCTCTTTCCATTTTACTTGGAATTTTTTAAATTTAAAATTTTTAAATAAATAGAAACATCAAAAATAAAGCGCAAAAACTTTTTCTTAAAAAACACAGTATAAATGTGACACATAAATTGTTCTAAGCCTAAGACATAAAATAGCAATAGCAAAACAGGAAACAAAAATGAAACCCATTTTGAAGGCTTTCCTTATGCAGAAGCTAGGCTCCCCTACAATGGCACTGAAAAAATCGTATTCTGCCCAAAAAAATATAGAGCACAATTTCCATAAATCGAGCAGCAGCTATAACCACCCACTTTTCCCAATTTACCAGCTAGCCTTCCTCCATTTTCCACCCCCCAAAGGCGGTAAATGCAGCAGAAGAAGAAGAAGAGAACAGCGGAGGAGCAAAGCCAAAAGCCTCACCAATAACAAAAGGCAGGCAAACTGCTGTTAAACTGTTGTTTAAACGCATTGGCATTGGGTGTGGGCGAAAGAAATGGGGTGGGTGGCTGGGTAGTTCCATTGTGCGAACCGCAAAGTGAACCACACGTACACACAGACATACAGGGTAGCGATCTACTGCCGCATGAATGTATTGGTATTGAAAATCCCTTTGATTTTTTGCCGCACCGTTGCAAACAGCAATTTGGCAAATCCTTTCACAATCAAAATCAACCGCAGATGAAATTTTGCCCAGAAAATTCCACAGAAACAGCATCCGCTATCCATGGTCCAAAAAAAAAACTTTTTAACTTATAGCAGAAAATTTCCCGACCGTGTGTGCATGTGTGTGGGCATGTAACTTTCGTATGCTCAAAAATCATTCGACGGTAAAACGCCAAATTAGCGTTAAGTGTACACTTGGAAAAATACCTTGAAGATTTGTTTAACATTTTTTCTGTTTGCTTTAAAAATCCAAACAAAAATAATTTTATCATATTCTTTTAAGTGACAATATTTTTCAAAATAAGATTTTAAAAAAAAATCATTTTTTTATTTCAAAATTTAAGAAAAGTGTTTATTTGATAAAAAAGCATACATTTTTACAAAATTCTTTTTGCTGATTTTTTTTAAAGTGAGGTCCTTGCTGAGGTCCTTGTGCTGTCCCCTTTTCAGCTGCTGTTGCTGTAATTGTTGTTGCTGTTGCTGTGTGCAGGTGCTTAAGCATTTTACGAGCAACTGTATTCAATTTGACTGCCAGCCTCTCGCTTTCTCGCTCTGCCGGCACATTACGCATACGCCGTGTGTTAAATGCGCTTAAAAGTCAGGCCAATAAGTTGTTGTTGTTGCTGTTGCTGCTGCTCTTGTTGCCGGTAAATTGTAGTTGCTGCCACTGCTGCTGTTTGTGTAATGAAAACTTTTACAACGCCATATGCAGGCTATTAAAAAACAGCTCGCACACACAGACGCACAAGGGAAAGTACGCGAGCGCCTTGGAATATGCAATCAAGCTCATTTATACTCATTAAGCGCTTATGTGCAGTGGTATGCGTGGAGCAAGGGAGATAGAAGCGGAGCGAGCGAGAAGGATGCTGGGGGCTCACAGGCTTAATAAGGAACCCGGCAGACGGAGCGGTTTATTTTGGGCCATCCAAACTGGCCGGGATCCATGAATTTGCTGCAGAATAATGCAGAGACTTAAATGAAAAACCAAAAACCCATCATTGATCATTTCAAATATGCAAAAAATACCTTAAGGTTTTTAATTTTAATTATGTAGTGAATTAACTAAAGAATAAATTTTAAAATTTTAAATCTTGCCTTTGGAAATGGACAGCAATTTGTTGTTTCATTTTAGTGAAATTACCTTTAAATATAAAAAAATCAATAGAAATAAAGGCAAATTTTCCAAAAACAACATTTTTTGTCCATTTCCAAAGGATGGCGATTTAAAGGCGAGATTTCTACATATTAGAAAGAAATTTGTATGAGTGTAATATTTTATAATTTTTGAAATAGGATAATTAAAAAAAATATTTCACAAAGTTCTAGAATTGGTAATCTAATTTACCCATTTTTAAAATTGAGGAAAAAAACACCAGCAATTTAGACCGCTTCATTTTTATAAGGAGAAAATCGTAGCCGAAAACGCAACCAAGAAAACGGATGAATTTTGAAACAATACAAAACAAACAGAAATTTAAAAGTTATCGTCATCATTGGGTGGTAATGGACATTCGTTGGCCTCCTGTAGGTTCTTTTCCGCTTCTAAGCGCATTTCCTCGGTAAAGCTCACTTCTGGAGGCATCAAGGCGGGGGACACAGTCAATTCCAATCGGGGATCACCGACTAGCTGGCGTAGCAAGTAGAGAAATGGCCTCTCGTAATTGTAGTTGGACTTGGCCGACATTTCAATGTAATGAAGATTGTTCTTCCGGTGGAATGTAACTTGTTTGGCCTTAACCTTCCTGTGTCTGATGTCAGCCTTGTTTCCACACATCACAATTGGAATATTTCCGCAAACTCTTAACAAGTCACGGTACCAATTAGCCACATTCTTGTAGGTGATCTTCGAAGTCAGATCAAACATTATAATGGCACACTGGCCCTGGACGTAGTAGCCATCGCGAAGACCACCTAGCTTCTCCTGACCAGCGGTGTCCCAAACATCGAACGGAAAATTCCTCGGCTGGTGCTAAACACAAGTGGGTGCACTTCCACGCCCATCGTCGCCAGATATCTCTTCTGATACTCTCCGGTTTTGTGACGTTTGACTAAGGTCGTCTTTCCAGTTCCCCCATCTCCTAGAAGTACCAGCTTGAAGGCGGCCACCACTTCGTCCTGTGCATTCATCATCGAAAGAAATAAGTGTTGAAATTTCTGTGTCCTAATTTCAGCTTCTCGAGAGTAGTAAGTGTAAGTAAGTAAAATACTAGCTATTTGAAGTGAACTTCTAATCCAAGCCTACTTTGTACATGTAAAATGAATTCAAATAACTTGGTGATCACTGATCAGTTTCTTGTTTAACTTATTTTGTATATAACATTTATTTATATGCATAGAAATAATTTAAAATCTTAAATATTTACAATAATTTAGTTTAAGAAAAAAAATGTAGTACTATCAATTTTTTTATATTTTATAACTTAAATATTCTAGTATTCTATCATAATGGTAAAATAACTAAATTAATTTCAATGAAAAAAAAATATTTGTAATGATGTTTAGATACACTTATGAATTTGTTAATAATAGTGAAATAATAATAGTTTAATTACAATAATGTTTTAACTTGAAACCGCTCTTGTCTAATAGTAACTATGCGTATGTCTGCGTTTAATTTTTACTTCGGTCCTCGGATTCTTCATAACTTCAGTGCCTGCTAATATGTTTCTGATGTCTTCGGTGTGGCCTGATCCCAAAAGGGGAAACTATTTGTTTTTCACGAGGGGAGCGAGACATAAATTGGAGTACCAAGGTTCAGGAGCCGACGACCCTGGTTGTATATACATATCTATATGCTGATTACTTCGCCAGGACTGCTATTCAGTGCATGAAATTATTACCCCGTCTTCATTCCCCAACAAGGCAGCTAAGTAATTAACAAATTAAAATATGTGAGTGGGCTTGGGCGGAAGGAAAATGGATAGATACAACGATTCGGTGGAGTAAAAGGATTGCAAGATGCTGCAGGGGCTAGAGGACAAACTATAAAACAAATTTGGGAGCATTTCGAAAGACCAATAAATTGTGTGAGGATAGAACATTTTTTAAAGTGCCAAAAGCAGAACTATAAATTATTACAAATAAAACCAAAATCAACATATTTAAAATAATTAAAATGTTTATAAATTTTTAAATTTATTTTTGGTTAAAGATCTTATTTTTAGTTAAAGATCTTATTTTGTGGGTTAGAAATATTCAATAAGAATTATAAATATAAAAAGTGTATTTAAATAAATGACATCTGAAGTGTGACAAAACATCCAAAACATAAACATAATAATTAAAATCTGTCACTAATATGCAAGTCACTTTCAAATATATACATAAATTGTGCTATAACTCGCCTAAAAAAAATCCATTGATACCTGTATGATATCTGCAAATTGATCAACTTTAAGGACTTAATTCCCACACCCAAGTAACTCCCGTTGTGGACTTCCGTTTGGCCTCATCTACGCACCCATATTCAGTGCACAGGCCGTGTTGGTCAAAAGCTGTCGCATCAAATGAGCATCATAAATAATTTCATTTTCATTTCGGTTTCAATCCAACCCCAAAAACCCCTTCGACCAAAGATTTTGGGTTTTAAAAGTGACAAGCAACCCTCCCCCAAAATCCGTAAACCTATAATTTACGAGAGGCAACTGTTACACGCACAATTTTATATATACATATGTACTTATATATATTTGTATAAATATATACAATCGCAAACAAAAGGAAATTGCATTCAACAATAGTTACAATTGCTGTGAGGACCGAGAATGCCATAAATCATACGCCCAGTTGTACACGAAAGCATTTGCTGGGGCGTTAATTGTAAATAAATAACATATTAAAATTTCCAGTCAATAGGTTTAAGCCGTAATTAAAAGTAATAATGCGAAGGCGAGTGTTTGTCCTTCGCCTTCGCCTTCGCCGTTGCCGTTGCCATTGCCATTGCCATTTCCATCGTCTTTGCCCATTTCGTCCTGAAACGCCAACAGCAGACGGTGCAAAACTTTTGGCCCCCGAAAAGGTCAATTAAACTGCATTAAGTTTAATAACTTTCAGTGCCCGAAACAGTTCTGAAGCCCAGTCGATGGGAGTGGGTGAACGGGGGGCTCCTTGGCAGGACCAAACAGGATCAGCCTTGGAGAGCGGATTATGTAGAAAACAGACATACGAACAGAACAGATTGTGCGGCAGGCCACATGCAGCGTCAACAACAAACAACACCTGTTTATGGTTTTTCGTTAGCAGAAATTTTACAACTGCCAGGACGAAAAGGACGAAGGATGTGATAGAGCACACACACTCTCGCCTCACGGGGAAGTCACGTTTGTATATGTGCGACGGCGAGGCCAAAAGTTTTCGTAGCCAACTAATTTTTCCTGTCAAATGCACAGACGACAACAAGGAACCCCGAATAAAAGAAGGACATAAGCGAAGTCCTATCTGCGATGGTCGACATTTTAAATATCCTTGCTGGCCATGTGGCCCCCATAAATATTAAATAAATGTTGCTTTTTTATAATTTACTTGCTTATGTAATGTAAATGTAAGTCCCAGATATTGTAAGTCAAAAAAATAGTTGAATTACTTTTAAGAAAAGAACTGTCTCAATAAATCCTGTAATGTACATATATTTATATCCTCATTAAGATTTGTTATAGAGAAAAAATGTATTTATATTATACGTAAGATTATCTTCATTTAATTGGTTTTGAAGTTCATACAATAATAAATATTACATTGTAAGGTCATTAAAATGAAAAAATTCCTAATACTATTTTCAGAATTACCATTTATTCTTTATAATTTATTTTTTAGATTATGAAAGGGCATGAAAAAGACTCAATGGTGATTTTGAATATGAGGGATTTTTTTTAGATATTAAAAATAGTTCTCAAACAATAAATATAAATGTAAATCTTATTCAAATAATTTTTCAGATTCAAACTGATAAAAATAATTGTTTTTAAGTTTCCGGAAAAACGAATAAAACCCTTATTCAGGGTGTGTGCCACCCAAAAGGAAAGGAACATTATAAAGCGACGGAAGAGCAGGAAAAGGCTGGCTGGTTCGGATAGCTGGTTGGATGGCAGGCGACGCGACGTCTTGGCGGTTCGGATTCGGTGGCTGAAGGTGAAATTAAATGTAAGCAGGATAAGGATGCGGGATAACGGGAATGGGATGCGTATTCCCCGTACGTACTATACAGTATACACATACACATATATCTGCGTGGCGGGACTGAATTTTTACCAAGGATGGAATGTCTGTTCTTCACGCTTGATTATGCGTTTGCATGCACATAAAGGCAGAAGTCAAACACGGGACAAACCTCGACCTTTTTTATTATTATTTTTTTAAACACGGATATTTACATGGTTGACTTTGACGGCAGGTGTCGGCTGGCAGTTGAGGCATTTGATGGCATTTCGGGCTGCAGATCGACGGGAATAAAAACTGCGTGCGTGCCATAAAAGTTATGGCTTTTCTGGGGTCAAACTAAGGGGGCGGCTGGGAGGTTGCTATTAAAAACCACAATGTGTGCGTTATTTTTGTTACATTTATGCACAGCCCGTTTTCGCTTTTAATTGCTTAGCTGACCTTGCTCGCCGAGTGGGTTAATGGGTTAGCCTTTTGTCGGGGCTATCGGTTTTAATTTATCGAATGGCCGATGTAGATAATGCAAATTGCAATTTCAATTTGCCCGTTTTAATATTCAGCTAAAGATGCGGGCGCTTTAACGGTATAATTGAATGTTGGGACCCTTTTTGGTAATTAGTGCATTCAAATAAATGTAATCGGGTTTTTAAATGCTACAATTAAACCAAAATTGAGGTGAATAAAATAAAACAAAAGAAAACGCTATAGTCGAGTTAAATACCCCTTACTCAGCTAAAGAAGGTGCGAGAGAGATGGATATGTGCATGCACGAAGCGACTGCTTGCACTGCTTGAATTCCATTTTTGCTCATAACTTTTTAATGAATGGCCCGATTTGAAAAATTTCTTCTACATTTCGATAGGATAGGATAGACACAACAAAGTGTGTTTATTCTGTCAAATCGTTAAAATAATTATGTTTGATAAATTAAAATAATTGGTGAATATACATACAAATTCATATACAAGTTTCAGCAAAACATTTTTTTTTCTGTTCTTTCTTTCCATTTAACTATGAGCATATATTATTTAATTATTTCTTTCCTTTTAACTATGAGTATATATTATTTAAATATTTCAGTTAAACTTGATCCAAAGATATTTAAATAATGGATGTATAAATCCTGTAATCCTGAATTATTTTAAACCATTTCCCCAAAGAAAAACTATAATTTTTCTAACTTTCCCCCATTTTCCATCCGTCTTTCGCTTGGGCCCTTGAACCCCGAGGTTTAAAGGTGAGCCATATCAACAGGCTCTCTATGGGTGCAATCTCTTGCCAACGGTTGCCAAGCTCTTCTTTGGCTATTATTCCTTTGTTTTCGCCTCGTCTTTCTTTAATTATAAAGCTACACGAACCCGTCTCACACTCCGCTCCATACATATAAATATATATAGGTTTTTACGGCTCTACAGCCAAAAAACGAGAAAAAAAAACTGAAAAATAGCAAGGGAGATGTAGAGGGAAAACTCATATTCCCATTGGCATCAAATTGTCTGCACGACAAGGTAACCGAGTATTAAAAATTTCAGCACCAGCAACAGAATTTTCTGACCAGCGTTCGTCCGAGATATTTTCCCGCCCCGTTTCCCTTGCTCTCCCAGAATTTCCCTAGCAACGCAAGCCGCTTAACGCAGCCAACTGCCAAATGTAAATATACTCCAACCCCAAACCGACAAAAAAATATAAAACTTTCTTAATAATACAACGAGCAGAAAAAAAAGGCCCAGAAGGAGGAGAAAACTCGGTCCAAGGCGACGGCAGACCCGCGAGGAAAATTCGCATTGTTTTCAGCTTTTCAGCGCCCAAACAACAACCGAAAGCGGAAAGCCGGGGCTGGGAAATAAGTGGGCGTGGCGTTGGGACTGGGGTTTTCCAGAACCGGGGGACGGGCAATGGGAACTTAAAAACTTTGGCCATATCCCGCAGCTATGAACAACAGCAATCAATTTTCACATGCCGGCGAACAAATGTGCCGCACCAGGATGTCCCCCAGCTAAAAAGGGGCGGGGAGGCGGAAAAGCGGCGGGAAAAGGGGTAGCGGACTGCCCAAAAGAAGTAGTTTAAAATTATAATGCCGCTTCGCGTGGGAGGGCCATCATGCTGGACCATCATCAATCCGGGCAAACACAGAAGAGCCCATGGCAGCGATGGCTCCGGAAATCACGGTATTTCAAATGGAAGTCTAATACTAATTAACCCTTTCAAGTGTAAATGATGTCTTCTTTGAAAAGATTTTTAAACAAAATAAAGTATACAAAAGATAAATTTCATCTATGTAATAAAACGCTTTTTTCTATAGGTAAAAACGTAGCTTAAGGCCACAGCAGATATAGCTACTATAAAACACCAAGGTTATAGGCAATTTATAATTACCTTTTAACCTGACAATAAATTAAATAAATTAAATCAAATTAAATTTTTTCTATAGGTAGGTACTATTCGGGAATATTATAACTTATAATTACCAGGTATCTTTTAATAATCAATTGCTTAAGCAAAATAATTATCAACTTTAAATTTAGAGAAGTTATTTATTTATTGCTTTAGAGAATATATTACCATCATAATACATATGAGTCGTAGGTGATGGACACATTTATTAAAAAATATTGTTTATACTGGAAAAGGTAAATTATTTTAGGAAGGCTTGTCTGAAACGTTAGCCTTCAGATTTTTTGTTTGAATAGTTTAACTAATAAATGAATGAAACTAATTTGCCTGATATGGATTAATATATAATCTGTTGGCGAAAAAAAATAATGAAGTAAATATTCCTAATATAAACTAGAAAAACGAAATGATGAAATAGTTTTCGCGTTACTTTCTTCCAAATATTAATATTTTATTTAATATTAAATTTGTCATGATTTAATAAAATTAAGTCTGCGTTCATTGCCATGAAAGTCACGCTCTCATCTCCATTTCAAAGAGTAGTTACTCGACATTTTGTCCCTTCGCAATAGTTTAGCGATGATGCGCGCTGTCATATTTGCCAAGCGCTTCACATCGAATCGCAATCAGACTAGATGGATGGATGGAACACGAATATCTATACCTATTTCGAGTGGCGAAGGGCAGGGCGGCAAACGTTGATTAATTTCTCGTTTTTACGCCATTTTCTATTTGTCTTGTGCGGTAATTACGACAAGTCCTTGGTGGAGGATGGATGCCCAGATACTCAGATAGCCAGCCAACTTCCTGCCGCGTGTCCAAGACAAACACGAAAATTCCCGAGAAGCGGCGGAGTCCGGTGGATCCCTTAAATTCCGTTCCGCTCCGCACCGCCGGACGGACGGACGGACTGCTTCCGGTAATTGAATCAAATGAAGCAGCATTAGTATTAGCTTCTTATGGTCGGTATCGTTCGAGAGATGCTTCCTCTGGCATAACTCTGTTTATTTTTGTAAATTAATTTTTAATTTAATGTACGTGTGGTGGGCGACGCGCTAGTTTCACGCCACGATGACTGGAGCGACAGGAAGTGGGCGGGGCCGAGGACCCAACGCCCACCACCCACCACCCAGTCAAGGCAAACAGCGAAAGCAAAACAAAACAAGAGTGGAAAGCCAAACACGAATGGGCATTAGAAGTGGAAGTTTGTATTCCCTAACGGGGAAATTGTTATAAAGATCGGCGATTATACTTTTATATGTATTTTTTTAGATTTTTAGTGTGTAGTTGAGAACATAAAGCCTTATTATAATTTTAATATATAACGATTTTTGTATAACAATATTACCGAAAAAAAAGGTTAAATTTAATTATATATGTACATTGTAAGTACTATCAATTAAATCTTAACAGGTGTAAAGAAATATTAGATCTGAAACCAATTAATAAATTATTTTAATAACAATAATTAATTGTAAATTTTTAGAAAAGTAGGTATTATTTATTTTATTCAATATTTTACAAATTAATTTTTTAAGAATCAATAATTCACATTTAACTGAATTGAATGATGCATTAAAAATAAAATACATATTCAAAGGATACCTTTTTCAATGAATGTACAGCTGACCAAGTGTATTACAATTTTTCAAATATTTTAAAATTAGTGAATCCGTGGATATTGGAGTATTATTTTCCGGATAAACCTCCTGCTCCACTCACATCACCATCCGCAGATACCCTTAATTTTAAACAGGACCCACAAAGCACCCAAAAAAATCCGCTTTGGACCAGTAGATGAAGTAAATAGTCCCTGGCCTCAGCTCCACACTCAAATATAAAGTAGGAAAAGCAGTTTTCAGCTGGTCAGCAGCCTGTCGAAAAATAAAAGTAAAACAAAGTGGGACCGCGTTGAAGGGGCGTGGTGGACTACGGTATAAAGCGAAAAGACGACGAAATACTTTTTCAAGATAAACGGAAACAAGCCAAGATGGAATTAATTTTCCGCTTTGAACAAACAAGCGGATGTAAATAAAAAAAAACACAGCACAAAAAAAAGGAACCAGGAACCAGCAGCAACCTAGAGAAGCCAGCGAAGACGTCGACGTCAAAGTCAAAGGAGTGGGGAAACGGACCTTCCGAGAGGGCCCAAAGGAAGCGGACGCAAAGGGAGTTTCGGGGGGTGGGGGAGACGAGGGCTCAGAGGGGCGGCTAAGCAGGAGCTACGATGTCTGCCAAGTTTAGCAAGTTCAGTCTGGACACGGGCTGGCCCAACGTTATGTGCTGTTAATGACTGTACAAGAAGTTTAATTGCGCTACTGCCTACACGGAAAAAAAAACTTTGGCTTTCAAGGCTTAATATGATACGAGAAAAAATATTTAATTGCATTTTAAGTTTGTAATCCTATTTAGTTATACATTATTAATTTAAAGAATTTTTAAGATTTACGAATATATTTTAATTCGTTTTAGATTTATTGAAGTTAAATTAATTATTAATGGTAAATAAATGAATTAAATTAATGAAAAAATTCCTTGATTATTTATTTAACATTTAACATTTTATTATACAACTAATATCTATATCTAAGCTGAAATTAATCCCAGTGTAAGTAGAAAACTGTGGGGAAAAACAAGGATGCGGTGTGGGGTGGATGAATGAGGCTCCCAGATGGGCGTGCGGTAATACTACACACACGCATATTGACAAATTGCAATTTAAATAGACAGCAATAAGTTAAACAGACGCACACACTCAACGCATTAACATTGGGCGGATATTGGGGGAGTGGGGTGGGGTGGTGGGCGGCAGCCAAAAACACGCCACGTCTAATTAGTTTAGCATGGTGCTCGGGGAGGTCAGGGGGCATCAATCGGCCGAGAGGTAGAGATGAGCAATAATTAGACAAAAAGTTAATGCGATGAGGGAATTACAATGCATTTAGCCATGGGTTGACGGCAAAAACATACGACACAAATTAGGGATCCATGTCCAGGATAAATTATGAATTATAATAAAGAAAGAGTAATATTAAATAATGGTACAAAATAAAAGTAACATAAGCTATTATTGCAAATCATTATTTTTGTAATACAAAAACTTTCAAAAATTTGACTAAGTAAAATTTAACTGTTTTATTATTTAATGTATTACAAATTGGAAAATATATCCTTTCAAATTTCTGGTTTACATATTAAATTTCTTCATATAGAATGCTGTAATTTATTGTAATAATTTGATTCTAGTTATACCCGTTACTCGTAGAGTAAAAGGGTATATTGTATTCGTGCAAAAGTATGTAACAGCTAGAAGGAAGCGTTTCCGACCCCATAAAGTATATATATTCTTGATCAGGATCACTAGCCGAGTCGATCTAGCCATGTCCGTCTGTCCGTCTGTCTGTCCGTCTGTCTGTCCGTCTGTCTGTCCGTCTGTCTGTCTGTCCGTCTGTCTGTCTGTCTGTATGAACGCTGAGATCTCGGAAACTATAAAAGCTAGATGCATGCAGATTCTAGGAGTTCCTACGCAGCGCAAGTTTGTTTCAAAAAGGTGCCACGCCCCCTCTAACGCCCACAATCGCTTATATACGATTTTAAAAATTTCAATATTTCGGAAAAGTAAAAATGCAGTTTTATTGTGTTTATCAATACCTATCGAAATGTAGAAGAAATTTTTCAAATCGGACCATTCGTTAAAAAGTTATGCGTGTTCAAAGTTTCTATCTCCATCTCCCTCGCACTCCCTTTACCTGAGTAACGGGTATCTGATTGTCGGGGCACCCGACTATAGCGTTCTCTCTTGTTTTAATTGTTTTTATTGATCTTGAGTGGAAAATGATTTTTCGTATATTTTTGTATCAATCGACTAAGGATAAAAGCAGTGCACCCTCTTTATTAATAATTTTATTTATTTTTAATAAATTTAAATTTTATAATAACGGACAACTTTTTCTAAAAATGTTTTAAAATTAATATGCATTAATCAGAAGTGTAATTGATTTAGAGCATACTTTTAGGTTTAACCTGAGATTTTTTGGCATCACTCTATAACTCCCATCTTTGGATCATATCTCATCCCCTCCATCATCCATTAAACCCCGCCCAAAACCCGACAGTACATCCACCTACTAAATACATTAAGGCATTTTTACGGCTAGCCCACCATTTCCCTTCTTTTTGGCACAATAGTTGCCATTTTGTCGAACTAGGATATCTGAATCTGAGATGTTTTTCATTGTTGTTGTTTGTGTGTAGCAAATATTGATGGAAACATTTACGCACACACGCACACAATTAAACACGTTTACACACGCTGATAAACACCAGGCACACACACACACTCAAATAGAGATGAATAGAGGGTAAGTAGTAATTGATGAGTTTCCGTTTATGGGAACATCAATCATACGCACTGTATGCCAACGCTTTGCAACCAGGTTGAACAAATAGGAACCATCTAGTCGGACTATTCACGACTGCCTTTATTTTCCAGAGCATTGTACAAATCTATCTAAGACTATATACATGGTAATCCTCTGTATATTCAAATCTCATGTTTCGGAATTCCTTATGGAAGATACAGTTTTTGTTGTTTCGATTGCATTTACTTTCGTGGCCACCGGTAGACTTTGTCTCTTGGTCCAGCAGAGAATGTTCACCCAAATCAGACCGCAAACACCCATATAGATAACTCGGAATCGGGGCGCCACCAGGGAGAAGTTCAGGACCTGGGCGGGCAACCAGAAAATGCAGGAGCGCACAAAAGTAGGCACAAACTTCTCGCGCAATTCCAGGAAAGTATCCTCAGAGCCCTCCATCATAGACATCCCTGTAAAGACAACAAGTACCCTTATTTTTACTACTTGCACTAACAATACTCTTCATTTCAAGAGTTCATTAGAATGATATAATAAGCATCTGTAACCAGTTATGTTTTAACAATATTCACTATTTTGATTTTTGTTTAAAATGTTATTTATTTATTTATAAAATGGAATTAAAGTAAAATCTTAGATTTCAGGTCGATTTCTACGATTCTAAACTCAGAATCCCATAAACCTTAGTTAAAATTTAACATGCGGACGAGAAAACGACCATTCGACTTATAAGCCTAAAGTTCAGTATAAAAAGCATAGCAAGTTTTAACGTTTAAGATTATATTTAAAGTACTCTTAATTATTTACATAAATCAGTCTTAAAGATATATAAAATCAAAATCATGTTTAACTCAAAAAGATGATACACAAACTTACCTGCATAAAATACAGTCAGTAAATAAGGCGTTAAAACAAACTGATCCAGTACCAATTTTTTAACTATAACGACTTTTTTAGTGCCGGGAAAAGCGCGATCTAGCCATTTATACCTTAAAAATTTATTAAATAGATTATTGTACATCATTTGTTAATTAATCTGTGTGTTTATACAAAAAATGCAGAAGCAGGCAGGTTGGGCAGGAATGTTTAGAGTAAATAGGGTGCTTTGGGGTTTAAATATGGGGTGTTTTTAAAATGTTCCTGTGTGTTAGTGTTAAATTTATGGCGTATATTTTTGTGCTTAGTGTTAAATATACATTAATTTGTTGTACATAGGTATATTCATGTGTGTTTTTCGGTGTAATTGTGATATATTTCCTTGTGTTCTTCCTGCTTTCTTTTGTTTGTGTTTGAAATCGTTATCCTTTTTAGTTGATTTCCTTCATTCTTCAGCATTCTAAACTTACATTGCATATTATTTTTATGGTCGTGCACATATGCCTCAATTCAATTTCTCAGTGCGTAGCGTGCTTTTCTCGATAGCTTTCCCTCAAATAGGAAAAGCTCTGTGCTCTGGTGGCGTAGGTGCTTCTAAAGAGAAAGTGTTAAGAGAAAGTGAGTGGCGAAGAGATGCTCTTGAAGTGGCGACACGTGCTCATGGAGCTTTTACGGAATCGTAAACAAATTGATAAAAGTCAAAAACAACAACAGAAGCGTACGGCGAAGCAAATTGAGGAAATAAAAAGAATGGTTAAATGGTGAGCATGTAAGTGTGAGTAAATTGACTGGTCCACCGATGTGTGAGTGTGCATACACAGCTGTGGTCAAGAAATTAGCTCCGATGGTGTTTCCCCTAGATCTTGGATCCAGCAAACAAATCGTTTCTAATTTACAAAGTCAAACCGTTCTTAAGTACATAACATAAAAAATTACCGTTTTTTTTTGTAATAAAACATGTATTAAAAATAATACAAAAATAAATAATAACAAGCCTAGTTTGTAAACAAATTAACCTTTTTGAATACCTAAATTTGTAAGTCAATGCGAAGTCGAAACATTTATTATTTCTAAAAATATTATAAGAAACTGTTAAATTATTTTATAGTATTATTTTATTTTTTTTTTTCCTATGTATCACTGTGGAAATCAGATTAATGGACTCAAATTCAGAGCTATCATTTCGACCACGGCTGTTTTTACATACAAATAAAAGTAAATATGTAGATATGTACAGATTTATTAACTGGTGAAAACGAACCAAAAGTAAAGAGTTGGGGCATATACTGCGGTGCCCATCACAGCATATCTTCCTATTGTTGCATAATCGATATCCTCGCGCTCGGCCTCCGGCTACAAGGCACATAAATCTGATTAGAAATCGCCATAATAACCCCTCGGATATCTGTATGAATCCCTTCCAATGTCCCATCCCATACTATACTTGATAATATAACTTACGGCCAGCCAGCGTTTGGATACAAATTGCTGGGAATATTCGGCGCCCACATAGAGACTCCCGTAGATGGCGCTATTGGTCACGAACGGATATCGACGGAATAAGGTACGGACTCCCGAAACCAAACGAGCCATTATCTTCCTGTACTCGCTTAAATTCGATTATATATTTTTATAAAAACTTTTTTTGGAAGCGGCCAGCCGCGGTGACGGAGCTTTACTGAGGAAAAATTCCAACCTATGGCTCAGCTGTTACAAAAGACAATCAGTGAGCAACAGAGAGCCCGACAGAGATAAAAGAGAAAAAGGTTTTTCTAAGAGAAATATAAAAGTTCACACTTCTGAACTGCAGGCAGAATCTTTTGTTGTTTATAAAAAGCTTTAAAATGCAACTATCTTATAAGCGATATCTCTAGGGGGCTTATCAGCTGGTTCAGATAAGACTCGCTTTAGCAATGACACTAAGAAAAGTAAAATAGTCAATTTAATCTATTAAACGATAATAAACAATTTAATAAAAATAAAAAAACAAATTTTTTCTTTCATCTTATTTTTAATATCTTCCGCAATCATCGAAATCATTACAACCGTATATAAAAGGATTAAGAACGCTATTGGAGGTGTCACAGAAATCTCTTCCAACCAAAGACGGTTGGTTTTGTGCACTGATGTACGAAAGAATATATATAAAAATGTTTATGAAGAAACTAAATCAAACACAAAAATATTGTACTTCGCTCTTGAAACTATTATACAAGTGTTGCAGTACTTATATTCCTTTGTTGTCTATAGCTAAGTAGATATTCTCAGAAAACTCTTCTTATTGGTTTGTTAAGCGTATCATAAAATAAATAAAGATTTTTGCAGTTCGAAAAGGTATAAAACACCACAATTTAATTCGTTTTCTCTCAGTAATAGCAGAATGTTGCTTTATAACACTCTACTCTGGGCGATATTGGCCATCAGTTCACTTGCTGGAGCTTATCAAGTGATACCAACTATTGAAGATGGTAATCAAATTTAAATAGATACCTCAATAATATTCCGAATTAACTAATTTTTTTATTAGGAATACCGGACCAGCTAAACATTACTACAGGTCCATTTGTTAAAATCGGCCACGGTTATTACTACATTGAAACTCGGACGGAAAAGAGCTGGTTTGATGCATTCGAATCTTGTCGTCGAATAGCCGCCCACTTAATAGCTTTTGAGAGCCTTGAAGAATGGGATTTGGTCAATCAGTATCTGTTTAGGAATGAAATAGGTGATATATACTGGACCTCGGGTGCGGACTTGGCCCAAAAGGGAAAGCACGATTGGTTTTCAAGTGGTGAACGCATATCATTAGATATTTGGGCTCCGGGGGAACCAAATAATGTCGGTGGAGTGGAACATTGCGACGAGTTGGGGTTCAAAGCCACATCAACAAATTACAATGTTTTGAATGACAAAAATTGCGAGGTTAAAAGACGTTACATATGTGAAAGATTGTACCCAAAAACAGCCTCATTTGTTATCTGGGAATAAAGATTACAAAATATTATGACACAAAAATAACAACAGTTTATTCTTATACTCCCAAATATTATTATTTTGGGCATACTTTATTATACCCGTTACTCGTAGAGTAAAAGGGTATATTGTATTCGTGCAAAAGTATGTAACAGCTAGAAGGAAGCGTTTCCGACCCCATAAAGTATATATATTCTTGATCAGGATCACTAGCCGAGTCGATCTAGCCATGTCCGTCTGTCCGTCTGTCCGTCTGTCTGTCTGTCCGTCTGTCCGTATGAACGCTGAGATCTCGGAAACTATAAAAGCTAGAAGATTGGCATTTTGCATACAGATTCTAGGAGTTCCTACGCAGCGCAAGTTTGTTTCAAAAAGGTGCCACGCCCCCTCTAACGCCCACAATCGCTTATATACGATTTTAAAAATTTCAATATTTCGGAAAAGTAAAAATGCAGTTTTATTGTGTTTATCAATACCTATCGAAATGTAGAAGAAATTTTTCAAATCGGACCATTCGTTAAAAAGTTATTCGTGTTCAAAGTTTCTATCTCCATCTCCCTCGCTCTCCCTTTACCTGAGTAACGGGTATCTGATTGTCGGGGCACCCGACTATAGCGTTCTCTCTTGTTTTTTTTTTATTTTATGTGGAGTTAATTGGGTTTGCAAATTTCAGAGAACACAACTGTTGTAGTTTTTCGAGATTGTACCTCAACTCTTTTCGGTTTTATCTTATTTAAAATTAAAAAAAAATAAGAATACTCCCGCACATCCCGATGAAAAATCATTAATTTTTAAAAACTTGACGTTCACCCACTGAAAAACAATAATATTTATTTTACGTTTACTCAAGGAACAACATAAAACCTAACAAACCTGCAAAATTAACCTAACCAAATTTAAAATCAAGCTCCTCAGTCCGCAAGCTTAATCAAGGATACATGCAAGCCTCTATGTCAGAATAAAAATAAAAAAAGCTGTGGAATAAACAACAAAACTTTAGGCCATAAAAATGCAATAAGTGTATCAAGTCTTGGAAACCCTTTTTGGCTAATGGCAATTTACGCACGACTAACAAACACCAGAGGAAACCTGGGGGGAGGGCTGGGGAAAGTCGGGAAAGCCTGCCCACCATATGCGAAGTAACGAAATCGGAGGCGGAGAAACGACAACTTTGATTGAGTGCCGGGGAAACTGAAGGCAAAGGTGTTAAAACTGAAACCAATTTAAAAAGTTGCACGAAACCATATGGAAAGTGAGCCTGGGAAGAGGCAACTTTCAGATAGCTGTGTGTGTACTCGAAAAAATCACAGAACATTTTTTGGGACATAAGAGAAAAAAGTTAAGCAAAAACCTGTTAATTTAAAGTAACTACACCCATAAAAAATACAACAAATATTAGTTATGAAAAATATATATGGTGTACAAATAAATTAAAATGAATAAAATAAAAATACAATGATGTAAAAAATAACTACATTTCATTTGAACATCACAGTTTTTTTAACCTTTTGTTTTAGTGTAGACACAAGTAGGCAGTCAATTACTGACAAACAACCCAAGCACACAGCGCTGCACACACCTGAATATTTTCAGTGCCAGGTGACAAGACATCGACGAAGACAGCGACACGAAGTGGGAAAGGACCAAGGATGAACCTGAGTTCCATCCTGAGGAGTGTGAGCAACGGTCTAGGCCTCGGGGTAGCCGCAAAGAAAAAGGACTTGGATCGTCCACAATCCACTTCCAATCAGAATTCCGACTCGGCCGCCAGTTCCTCTTCGAGTTGCCTTTCCAAGAACTCTGATTTAGATCCTGTTTCCAGTCTCCTCGTTCCCTCGGAGGACGAAGAGGACCCCACTCCCGGCGAACATCGTTTGGCTTCGGCTGCGGCAAACCTGAGCAAAAATCAGACTCCCTACCAACAGACCATTCAACAGATCCTGCGACTGGTGAACGAGCTGGAGCACACAATTCACGAGGATCGGCAGCAGGAGTTCAAGCTACGAATGGCCCTGGATCGGCAAACGCAACGGGTTCAGGAACTAGCATTCTCCCTTGACAAGGAGAAGAAACGAAACGGGCGACTGGCCCAGCTGCTGCGGGGAATCGATACCTCCAGTGATGCGGAAAGCGATCCGGAGGAGAAGGTCCTCAGCGGATCTCACAGGAATGTGAAGTCCATCGGCGACTTGTACGATTCCATCAGTCCCCTGCTCATGCAACAGCGGTGAGTTTTGGGCGTAATAAAAACTAATAATAACCTAGTCATAACCTAAAATATTCTTAAAATATTTTGTTATGATTATTTTGGCTGAATGCAATAACGCCCAGTGAAATAACGCCCATGTTAAGCTTAATTACATTTTTCTGCAATTAATTAAATCAGAGTTATGGATAGGGTTTCACTTATCCTCTGTAAAAAAGCATCAAAACTTTTTTGCCGAAATATTTTAATATTTATACCATCAGTGGCGGATCTAGGAATTTGTTGTGGGGGGTGATATCAGTATCAAAATTCCATTCATTTTTCACCCGAGTGGGGGGTGATATATCACCCAAATCACCCCCCGTGGATCCGCGCATGTATACAATAATGTAATAGTGTTAAAAATCTTTTAACAACGAAATACTTTCGATGTGCGATATTAGTCTTTGTTTTACTAATTTCAACTATATCCTGCAGCTACGATGAGCTCTCGATATCCCATCGTCAGAGTCGCCGGCAGTTGGCAAAGAAGGAAAAAGCTCTCAAGGTCTTGAAGTGCGAAACGGAACAGTTGCACTCGAAATACGATGAGCTATTCGATGAATATCGAGGTGAACAGCGTCGTTTTGAGGTACTGTGTGCTCGATACATCCAGATGCAGTTGAAGAAGAAGCAGCAAATCTTCAACCTGAAGAATACACTCGGTCAAGCCAGTGAGTGCATTTATCACGCCCAGGTGGCCATCGACGAGTGTTGTCAACGGGAGAAGTCGCCCATTTCCCCGGAGAACCTTGTCAACTTTAACAGGAATCTAGAGTGCTTCATGGATGCCCTTAGGAACTGCTGCTGCCTGCGAAAAGTCCACGAGCTTCAGCAACAACAGCTCGAGAAAGAAAATGGGGAAAAGAACCAAACCGATGATGTAGTGACTCCAATGGCCAAGGAACCCTCCATCGCCAGTAGCGAAACCTACGTTCGGGGTTCCCGTTCCTCCAGTCGGACCGCAACATCCGTCGTTACAGACATTCAATTCGTTAAACCTTTACTTGTAGTTACTCCTTAGCATAAGGTTATTTGTGAAATTCTTTTTCAAATTGAAAATTGCTTCATTTAGCAAATTAAAAGTGTAAAAAAAACCAAAAATATGTTATAACAAAAATAAAAACTAATTAAAACCAATTGATTTTTTACTCAACCTGCGGGAAAACGAATAGTAATATGTGTAAAATTGTGCAATTGCTTTAATCTGTTAGAGATGTAAAAAATAAAAAATATTGAAAAGTGTTTAGAAAGCGTATTTCATTGGAAAATCAATATTTCATTTTAATGTATTTATCAGGGAATTCTGCGGTCAAAATAATAGTAGTGCCACCTCCCTTCATCTTCAAATGTTGGATGTTGTACTTATCCAATTCGTCCAACCGTATAATTATAATTTATAATCAACTATTACAAACGACTTGAAATATTATTCATGTTTTTCAAACATTAGTTGCCCAGAACATTTCTGTCTAGTCTGCTGTTTGGATCTAGCTCTGTCTCAGTAACGTATTCCTTGGATTGGATCGATACACAGATATTTATGTATCTTCAAAATGTCGACACAAAGGAATAGAAGCTTGTCAACGGGTAAGGACGCGCCTCGAGTATCCGCGATTAGCGGAGATAGCCGATCCGAAGGAGTCGACAGTGAGTCCGAAGACGAACTCGAGCCTGGTAACGAAGTAAAGCCGGCGGCAGATGTCACCATCTATAACTCCTATAACATGGGACCGGCTTTTGGCAAGAAGTTCCCATTGCCATACATTCGCTTCATGATGTCCCAAGTAGTCCGCGAGAAGCTGGGCAACAAGAACTACAATCAATCGGAAGCCTTAAAGTGGACCCGCGATGTCGCCGACGAAATAAACCTAAGGATGAAGGGCCGGGGATCCTGTCCGAGATTTAAGCACGTGGTGAACGTCATGCTATATCAGCAAACCGGAGCAGGGTGTTTTTACGGGGCCCGTGCCATTTGGGATGAGCTATCCGATGATTATGTGAGCTATACCTACGATGGTGGCAGTTTTATTTGCATTTCTGCCGTTTTCGGTTGCTATCAGTATTGAGTTTAATAATTGACTAGTAGACAAAAAGATCAATAAAGAAATTTTACAGTCGTAAGTATTATGTTCATTATAATGGATTTATTTTTATTCGCTACCATTAACAAGGAAACTAACTAAAGAGAACTGTCGTCTTTTCGATATTTAAAATCGTAATAGATACGATTTTGGATTACTCTTTATTCGGAAATCAACTTAAGAGAGTTTATTCTCTCTAATACATATATGTTTAAATACCACACAGATACCATTTTAATTGTAGGTACTATAAAAGGGAAAATAACTAAAGAGAACTATAATTCTTTCTGAATTTACTACTATAAGAGTAATAGGTAATCATTAGATAAGTGTATGTAAATATGGACTTGATAGTTTTTATCTTTACAGCGTAAAATAAACCCTTTCTAAGATAACTTTTTAGATGGGTATGGGTATAAAACACCACAAGTCAGTGGTGCTAAAATCAGTGATCGCAAAATGTTCTTTCCTTACACTTTACTATTGGCAGTACTGGCCCTCATTTCGCTCGCAGGAGCGACACCAGTTGAAGATGGTAATATTGTTTAGATTGATCAAAAATAATGTAGATACAAAATATAAAATTCGTGAATTTATTTATTTTTTAGAAATACTAGAACCCGCGAAAATTTCATCAGCTCCATTTGTTAAAATCGGCCAAGGTTATTACTACATTGAAACCAACACGAAAAAGAACTGGTATGATGCATCGGAATCGTGTCGTCGGATAGACTCACATCTTATATCTTTTGAGACCCTTGAAGAATGGGATTTAGTGAATCAGTATCTTTATAAGAAGGGAATAGATGACGTGTACTGGACCTCAGGTTCCGATTTGGGTCATCAGAGAAGGCATCATTGGTTTTCAACCGGTGAGCCCTTAGCATTAAATATTTGGTATCCAGGAGAGCCAAATAATTATAATGGAATTGAGCATTGTGACTTGTTGGGCGAACGAAGGACTCGCACGAACTACAATGTCTTAAATGATCAGGACTGCGAGTATCAAGTCCTTTACATTTGCGAAAAACCTATTCCCCAGATTATCTGTTAAACATTAAAAACAAAAATCATACAAAATATATTGTTATCTATAAAATCTATGAAAGAAACAAATAAAATACAGTCTAACAATAAAAATTATATTCTATATTGAAACATACTAATAATTTTAATGAAATTTTATGATGTTATTAAAACTGCTTAGTTGCGGGGAACGGAAAAACATTAACATCAATACAAGTCCAAGATTCCAGTTTAAAATAATCAAAAAATACTCTTTTTGACTCTTGTTCTATAACAACATTTTTATTTAATACAGTTGTCTTTATTTACAATAACTTTCAGGACTTACTTGCGCCCTCAAGTTTTTTAAAATCCCTGCCCCAAATAAAAAACATTGTTTTTAAACGGATAAAAATGGATAATAATAATCCAATAAGTCGAATAGTACAATTAAAATCCATAAAATATTACAAGAAGAATTTAAATTACAACAGAAAACTATTTTGACAGCATCTGTATGACTTTATGTTTTTTTTTTCCCCCTTAAAAAAAATTGTAAATTATGTTGATTATAGGATTTGAAATATAAAAAGGGGAACTTTTAAAATGCTTTGACAGCAAAACAAACCAGGAATCCGTTTGCCCGTAATACCCCCGAGAGTGGACTCAGAATCCTTGGGTCGGCGATTTTTTTGGCGATGCAGTTCATGTTGGGGCATCCATCGAGGTCAATAAGGTATCGTATAATCTTAAAACCCATTCTTATTTCAATGGCCATTTTTAACGGTTCTCTTTTTGCCTCCAAGTGTTTGAATTTCAGTGCTGCCAGAAAGGTCTAAGAACAGTGTAGCCACACGCAAAACGTGTGGCAATCAGCTGACGGCTGCTGAGTGTGGCAACGTTGCACCAAGTGCACATGTTGTTTATGTTCCAATTTCACGCATAATTTTTCTTTTACGCCGCAAGAAAGTTCAATAAATGCTGCCAGGATGAAGGTGAAAATGATCAGTCGTAATCCGGATAACTACGTTCGGGAGACCAAGCTGCAGCAGCACAAAAGTGAGTAAACGTAAATTGGGAGATTGCGGTTTAAATGGAATTCTCTTTTCAGTGCCCAGGAACTACGATCCTTCGCTGCATCCTTTGGAAGGTCCTAGGGAATATGTTCGTGCCCTGAATGCCACCAAATTGGACCGAGTGTTTGCCAAGCCCTTCGTCTGCAATTTAAGCGGACATCGCGACGGAGTCTCGTGCTTTGGGAAGCATCCCAAGCAGCTTTCCAGTTTGGCCACCGGCGCCTACGACGGCGAGGTGCGCATTTGGGACTTGGCAAATCGCACCAGTTCCCGGAATTTCGTGGCCCACGACGGTTATGTGAGGGGCATTGCTTACACTCAGGACGGCCGTCGCCTTTTCACCGTGGGCGATGACAAAACCATCAAGGTTTGGAGAGCCGAGGCCCCGGAAGTGGGCGAGGATGAGGTGCCCGTCAACACCATACTGAGCAAATTTGGCCTCCACGGCATCTCGCACAATCGCAAGGATAATAAGTTTGCCACCTGCGGCGAGGTGTGCGCCATTTGGGACGAGAAGCACAACGATCCCTTGAAGACCCTGAAGTGGGGCGTCGATACCCTGCACACCATATCCTACAATCCCGTGGAGACGAGCATCCTGGCTTGTTGTGCCAGCGATCGCAGCATTATCCTCTATGATCAAAGAGAGGCGCAGCCGCTGAGAAAGGTCGTCCTCACCATGAAGAGCAACAAGTTGGCCTGGAATCCCATGGAGGCGTTTAACTTCACAGTGGCCAACGAGGATTGCAAGTGAGTAAAAGGACGGTGAAGTGTATTTAGGGTACATTATAAGACCTGACTGGGCTTTTTATTCATGGTTTTGCCTGCACTGGAATCATTTTATGAGGCTTATGAAGCTAAAAATAAGAAACAAAAATTTTAGATTGTTAATTTGGCATTAATCCTCATTTTCCTTTCCAGCCTCTACACCTTTGATACCCGCAAGCTGGATACGCCCCTGAAGGTTCACTTTGACCACGTTTCTGCCGTCACCGATGTGGACTACTCGCCCACGGGCAAGGAATTCGTCTCAGCCAGCTACGACAAGACTGTCCGGATTTACAATGCCCACCATAGCCACTCGCGGGACATTTACCATACCAAGCGAATGCAGCACGTGGTCTGTGTGGCCTGGTCGCTGGATAATCGATACGTCTTCTCCGGCTCCGATGAGATGAACGTGCGCATGTGGAAGGCAAAGGCTTCCGAAAAACTGGGCGTCATTCGACCTCGTGAGCGGGTCAACTTCAATTACCAGGAGGCACTAAAGCAAAAGTATGCCGCTCATCCGCAGATCAAGCGCATCGCACGCCATCGCCAGGTGCCGCGTCACGTGATGAATGCACAGAAAAAGATGCGCACGGTCAAGGAAAAGGAGCAGGTCAAGGAGGCCAATGTGCGCAAGCACTCCAAGAAGGGCAAGGTGCCGTTCGTCAGCGAAAAAAAGAAGCATGTGCTGAAGGAGGAGGTCTAGAGGCGATTGTTTACGACAGTAGTTGGATAAGTTTGAATAAAATTGATTTTTGTAAGGACGTAAGATGTAAGAGCATAATTTTTGAAGGAGCAATCTGTTGAGGTGGAGCATGTAAATTAGAAAATATTGGGGGGATTCGATGAATTTCAAGAATGATTTTCCTAATATTAATAATTTAATTGAAAATGTTTTGCATTTAAGGAGTACATTAATGTAGAATGTTGAAATTTAAAACATTACTCTTTTACCGTGCTTCTATATTTTAAAATTATTATAATGACTGTAACTAAATTTGAATTTTTTGCATCTTAGCATTGAAATGCAAGTTTCTCAATACATTACTCTTATGTTTAAAATGCTTTTTGAGTTATAATTTACACTGCCTATAATTTTAGAAGAGAACAAAGGCCCTAGGGAAATTCGTTAAACATGCTTAATATGCTGACAAGCCAAGTGACCCAGCAATTAGATAGAAACCTCACTTGTTTGCCTGCTGTAAAGTTTCACAGAAGTTCGAAATGTGATTTGGAGCCGATAAGCCCCCGCCAAGCGATAACGATGGGGAAAATCGGTGCGACGTGTACATTTCTAGGGGATTTTCGATTATAAAAGGTTGCCAGCCCCACAGTTGGGGCTCAGTATTTGTTCGTTCGCCGCCAGTCGGTCGTTAGTTTTTGTTTTCGTTGTTCATTTGTTTATACTCTCGCGGCACCTGCCCCTCCCGTCCCCACAGAACTCGTTTGAAAGGCAAATTCGACCTATAGAAACCATGGAGGCACTGGGAGATATATTGGCGCCTTACAGCGAGCTAATCGCCAAGGTAGCCGGCACAATTACTACCCTGCAATTCCTGTCCGGAGTGGCGCTGATGAACGACATCCGGAAGAAGGGCAGCAGCGATGTCTATCCCGTGGGTCCATTTCTCGGCGGAGTGGTGCTGTAAGTGGGATTCCGTGATGCTCCACTGCATACGACATCAAACAAAGATGGGCGAAAAAAGTGAAAAAGTGAACGCATCTGTGTGGGAATTGATTAAATTTTTGAACTGTCGCCATGACACTACAGAATCGGCTCTTTTCAAGGCCGCTACTAAATCGGTTTTGCACTCGATTCAATAGGATAGCAATAACAATGGAATCGGTTACATCACTCGATGGTGAAAAAGAAATCCACTTCGATCATCCTCGGCCGTTACAATTCGAAATAGTTAGGATTTCGTTAGCCTTGTCGTCACGTCAATCTGTGGCTTCTTATCGATGCGAGGCCTCGTCAAACACGTAGTTCTTATCTGGAGTGTATTGTTTTAGAGCTTCGTATTACGAATGCTGATCCGGTGTAGTATTGTATAGTATATCTGTCCAAATGTGGGGGAGAATCGTTTATGAGACAAATGAAAGATAGGCGACTTGCCTTCTCCACGTGCTCGGAATAAAGGGGTGTCCCATTCCTCGGATGCTTCCCAGTGATGGGAAATCTAGGTAGCTGTACCTAAGTATAAACTATAATCTTCTGTGATTATAGTTTTATTATGACTGATTATTACTTGGTGTGATAGCAGGTTTCAAATAATCATTATAATTACAGAGGCTTTTTAATATACATATCCAAAGAATAGGAAATATATTTCATTAGACAGGTATATAAATGCAAGGCTTATCAATAATATTAATGGGAATTTACTACTTGCCTTTGATAATATTTATCAATGATAATTTTCCACTAGTCATGAGTAATATTTATTTTTGTTTGTTCATATTTTACTTTTACTGATCGAAATGTTTAAACATTTCACACATCACCTACGACTTATGATTTTTATATTTAAAGTCCCAACCCATTTAGCTATTTTCATATGTATATGAGTAATAATTCCATTGTTTACTTAAAAAGCTAAAAATATAAACTCATTTTGGAAATTGTAATTTCCCTTTTGTGTCCTGGCAGGCTGAATCAAATAGTACCTGTGCCATCACTGTCGGGCATTTAGGGGGTGGTTTCCGGAAGGTGTTAACTTGGACTGTGTCAAGTGTAAGGACCCGCAGTCATGCAAGAGAAGCAACAGTTGTATGCTAAATGAATCCCATTCCATACAAGGTGTAGGTCAAGGTCAATTTCGCGGGCAGTTTGCATTTAATTTCGCACAACACGAATGTATTTCACCATTGTAGTGGGTTTATGATAAGTTGATCGATGGTATCGCTGATTATTTGTTTTCCTGCGTGCCTTACTCCTTATCAATGGGTACGTGTACCACGATTTGCAAATCACTATTATGTTTATATATCTATATCAAGGTAGCATTACACACTTACAAACGGGTTTTCCAATGACCCGGTAGAAGAAAATGTTAATTTTAATAGGGTGCGCACTCAAAATGAAAACTTGTTCCATTTCTTTTCACATAAACTTTCTGAAAAGATTTCTTAGATGAAAACTGGTTTCCTGAATGAATTATTCAATCTATATGAAAAGCTCTATTTAACAGATGCATTGAAATTTAACAGCCTAAGGGCTTTAAACTCTGAGTTTAAGACTACTTAAATTTAACATGATGTTGAAAACGGGCCTGAATGGAAAAATAATATACAAAAACTAAAAACTCAGAAAATATATGTTCAGTATGTAGTATGTTTTACAAATGGATGACACTGAATTCTTTTTAATTACAATTAAATTAACCTTATTCTATTTAAACAATTCTTAAAATAAAATACTTTTCCTATTCCAGGACCGTACTCAGCTTAAAGCTGGCCAACATTATGAACGATGCTGCCATGATCAACACCAATTTAATTGGTCTGGTCATCAACTTCGCCTTCCTGTTCGGTTTTTACTACTACGCCTCGAGCGGAAGCAGGAGCAAGATCTGGAAGCAGGTCGGCTACTCCTCGGTCTTCCTGTTGGTCATCACAGCGTATGCCAACTTTGAGGATCCCACTAAGATCGAGTTCCGCCTAGGAATGCTGATCACCGGCATCCTGGTTTATTTGGTGGGCTCTCCACTCCTGCATCTGCCGAAAATCATTGAGAAGAAGAGCACCGAGGGTATGCCGTTCCCTATTATCCTCGCTGGTAATCTAGTGGCCGCTTCCTGGATGTTGTACGCAATTTCCATCAAAAATACTGTGATGGTGGTAAGTTTAAAACTAATCAATTATTTTAACTCATTATTTTCAATATTGTAATCTTCCATTTCAGCTCCAGAATCTTTTGCTGCTGGTCTTGGGTGGCATTCAACTCTCCATGTTCGCCATTTATCCCAACAAGCCAGTTGCCAAGAAGCCGAAGGACAGCAAGAAGGACAAATAATTGAAATCGATCGCTTTACCTAGAAAAATGGACAAATAATGGGTTGTTGCAACAACTTTACCAAGTAATATGTAGTTAGGCTCGAGGAATAATCAAATTATTGCTTGAATTTACACTAAACCGCCACAAAAAACTAAATTTGAGCTAGACAAATTATTTTTCTATATAAGAAATATTTTCTTAAAACAAATCCAGCTAACTAAGTTGCTAGCTAACCTAGAATTGTTATTATATTGACTATTACTGTATATAACTATTACATACTTGCAATTTTTGACAATAATTCAAATCTTCCAAATGCATACGTGTTTATAATGTCAACATAATATGTAATAACAAAAAACTGTTACAAAATCGAGCGAGTTTCGGGTGTCATTGGGGTTTCCTTTTCAGGCTACTGGCACTGTGGAGTTGTAGTGAGCGCCCAATTGGTAAATGTGGCGGTGGTAGCATATGACCAGCGGCGATCCACCGAACTCCTCTTGCCCCAGGAGCGTAGGTGCTCCCTCCGCCTGGACAACTTCAATGGGCACCCGAAGGAGCGATGAAATGGCCTTCAGTTCGATGTGGCCGCCCCACGCGTGAGTTTTGGCTATATCGTGGCAGTACTTTTCGAACTGCTGGTCGTCAAGCAGGTCCCCTGTTTCCGGGTGAGCCATGTAGCAGATGAGGGAGTCCTTGTGGGCACGTACATAGTTGGCTGTCTCCTCCCGCAACTCCTGAACACTATGGCCTGCAAGATGATAGTTAAGATTAGTTTTTGTGTTTATTAGAGAGGTGAATAATGTATTACCTGGAAGCGCATTTACAAGGAGTTGGTGCCTGATGGACTGATACAAACAATCGCCATCGGAGGCTATATTGTGGAGGGATAGCTGCCGTTGAGATAGCTTCGCTGTGATCTGTTGCAGCTCGATTAATTTGGGAGTTGGCTGATTGGCCGCATTTTGGAGCTCCGATTTGATCTCAGCCTCACGTGCGCGGGCCTCCTTGGCTTTCTTATCCCGTCGTTTCTGGGCCTTAGACACTCGCTGATTGGAGGGCACCTGATCCTCCTCCTCCTCCTCCTCCTCCTTTTCCTCGCCTTCCTCCTCTTTTGGCACTGCTTTTTCCAGCTTTTCCGCTGGCTTCTTGACTTCTGTTTCCTCCGGTGCGTCCTTGGCTTCCGCCGCCTGCATTTCCGCCTTATGACGCTGCTCCAGTTCCCCTTCTAAGCGGGCCATCTCCTCCAGGAACTCTTTCCTCTTGTTCTTGTTGTTTTTCGGGGCATTTTTCTTCATGGACTGTAGTTTCGCCTGCAGTTCCTTGCGCTCGCGGCGATGCCGGGCGCCTATATCTTCTAGAGTTACATCCTCCAGACGGGATTCAAGCTCCCCAATTCCCTCATCTTCGCTTGACATTTCAATTTATTTAATAATTGACAAAAAACAATGCTCAGACAAAAAATTTGGCCTATTTTCTTCTCCTTTAGTATTTGGTATTTCTAGTATATAAATATCGAAGAACGATAAGTTTCATAAATACTCCTTTTGAAATCGATTAAATTGTAAAATACCGAAGACAGTGTGGCCGCATAACGACCGTTACATATACCTTCCATTTTTTAAATTTATTAAACAATTAAAAACATTAAATCGGTCGAATTTTTAAAAAAGTATTGTTTTTGTCACATTTACTTATTGGCTTTCAGCTGTATACAGAGCAAAAACTTTGTTTGTAGTTTCCCAAGCTGATCCTTTTTTTATTTGTAGCTGATTACAAAACAGATATTGTCAATGCTTATAACTACCCATACAAACGCTAATGAACATTATTTTACAACTTAAATAATCCATGAGCAAGTCCGAATAACTACAACATCTGATAATAATATAACTATTTACAGTTCAGTTCACAAAAAATCGTAGTACTCCCAATTAAAAAACATAAATGATCTGCAACATGCTAAATTTTTTATTTATGCTAAACATAAAACGATCTAGAATGAGAAACTAAATACATGCAATGCCATTGGTGAGAAATCGGATCAACCAATTTCCACTTCGGATATTCCTAAGTCTTAACTAGAGTTCACAAAATAAAATCCAATTTTTTCCATATATATACAGGCAATTACTTTGAATAAATTAGCAATTACAAAAAATAGTGAAACCAAATAGATTGCTAAATTTCATGTCAATTTGCACATTTTCGTTTTATACAATTCACAAGAGTGTTGATTTTAAAAACTGGCATGCGAACCAGATAATATTTTGTCTTACAACTCTACAACACATTCTTAAGTGCAAATCAGAAATCGTAGTATTTACATTGGCCAACGTCGGCGACTCTTAATTTACTTCATTTACACACTTGCAAAACAAGAAGAAACTAAGCCATGATATCTACTTAGCCACTAACCGAACACTACACAAGAGTCTCGTCTGCTCTACAGATATTTGTATCTATCTAGTGTGATTTTGCCTATGTCCAGTCGAACGTACAAGTACAAAAGGAAGCACTGGCTAGCTAGGAATTTCCAAAGGACAGGCTCTGTCTCTCTCAACCGTCCAACCCTTTTTAGAGGCTCTTGGTAATGTTCTGGAAAAGGCGACGGCCCCACCACGACTCCAGGTCGAAGGGCTTGAAGTCCTGTAGCGCTGGACTCGCCGGCTCAACCCAAACGGTGGCTGTCGAGGATGCGGGCACCGGGGTGTTGGCCATGATGCTCTCCACAGGACTGGCGGCGCTGTTGTTGTTGGCATCTGCCTGCGGTTTCTCGGCGGGCTTTGCGGACGAGCTCGAATCGTAGGGATTCTGCGCCACTAGCATGTTCCAGGCTGTTTAAATAAGAAAATATAACTAAGTTAGAAACCGCAAAAGCAAGATTTTTTTTAAATCGCATTTTTCATAACTCGATAGAAGGTAAATTTATTTAAAAATAAATAGAAAATTTAACAAAGTGTTATTAATACTTGGAAACTGCGATTTTTTAGGAATCATGTTAGTGTAATATTTTATTTTCTTTTCTTTCGAGTTACAGATTTAAAATGATAATGCCTAGACTTACAGTCATTTATGTAACGTATAATTTCCTCATGCTGCGGCGTTATCACCTCATCCTCGATCAGTTTGGTCGGCGTTATCCGTTTGGATGCGAAGCTCTGTTGAAACACCGGTCGCGGTATGCTGTTTAAAAAATATACAAAAGGGATATTACATTTTAGCAACAATGCCTCTGAATTTTAGCGACAGCGCACTTATGCAAACCACACAGCTCTCCTCAAACATGTGGACTTTGAAAATAAATCACTTGAGGAAAGTGAGGCGGAGGTGCGGGAATCTGGGTTCGACCACTTGTTACTCAGTTCGAGGAACGTTAAATGCATTTAAATTCGAAAAAGGTGTCAGTGCATTACAATCCGTGAAACAATTACGGAAAAAATGATTTCGTTAAGGAAGTTAAGCAAATAAATGGTTTTTTATTTGTTATGCGAGATTTAATATTTTTTTATTTAAAAAAAACGTAATATTAGGAAGACGGATGTGCAACTACAATGGATTATCACACTGGCATTGGATACAGATGGAAGATAACTAACTTGATATCGTACTAACACAAATTTGTGGTCGTAACGTAGCATATTCGCTCTAAATTGTTGAAAGCTATTACCTTCATTTATAAAAGCTATAGATTGCAATATATTTTTATAAATAAATGAACAACGCTGTTATTTAAAGGGGAATGGCTTTGAGTACTGATAAGCTATCTAAGGGGAGATAGTACCCATCTATTGATTGACAACAATTTCGTAGTTTACTAATTTTGATGTAAATTTTTGGAAAAGTATTAGCTCATCAAAGAAAAAAATAGTGCATTAATACCCTAAAGATCTAAAGATCTGTTATCTCCAATATAAGATGTGATGTAATTCTTGTGGAAAAATTAAGATTAGGCATATTATAAAAGGCAATATCTACAATACAGCTAAGGAGAACAGATGACTTAAGAGCCATAAAGGTTAAATTAAATATTTTTATAAACTGCTTTGAATTAAAACAAATAATACCGGGGTATAAGATGTATGTTGATGTATCTATAAATCTGAATACAAATTGACGAAGTTCTAGTGTTTTTTCTACATAGCCCCTTCAGTTGAAAACACCCGAGAAGTTTCGTTGAAGTCGTGACGTAACGGACGCGGAAAAGTCAATGCCTCCGGGGCATTTAAATTAAAATGGAGCCGATAACCGACGCCTGACCCACGTGTTCCCTTGGTCTCCTAGGGAGAACAAGAATATGTGCTTGGGAGCAATTAGCATTACAGTGCTAGGTCGCCACGGATTCTTGCGATAAAATGTCAGCGATAAGACGAGGGTCTCGAGCCCCCCGTCCATTCACTTTTCCCGCTTTCCACATTTTCACCATGTGCTGCCTGTTTGCATAAGCACCCAAGATTCTAGATTCTCACTTTTTGTGCTCCTCGGGACTGTTCAGATCGAAACTGGCGTTCTTCCGGCCGCTTTCCTTGATGCTTTCGAATTTTTCAAAATTTTGTGCCAGGCCTGTGATGAAAAGAAGATGATGAAACGCTATAAAAATGTATTTACAGTGGAAAACGCCGGCAAAACAAAAAGTTAACAGAGAAAGAGAGGGCCACGGAGAGTGGGGGCGGCGGAAGAGAGAATGAATAAGAGTATGTTGTGACATAACAGCTGGGCGAAAAGTGCTCTCTCTTCAAAGGGTTTTGTGCCATTATTAACCATTATTATTATTATTTAGCACTCACCGCGACGCGTTTTAGCAACGATTTTGCTGGGTCCCTTGTTGATTGTGTACATGGTGAAGGAGATGGAGAATACCAGGGCAAAATACACTTTGTCCTTCCGATTTTCGTAATGTTGTTTTCCTTTCTGGCAACGAAATGTCTGGCGAAGTCTGCTATGATTTTAGTTTTTTTTCCGCTCTGCGCAATCATATGATCATTGGCACACCTCCCTTCCCCGCGTCACCTCCTTTTGGTCTATTGTCATCGTCTTGAAAGGTTACACAATACACTTTAGTTAGGGCAATGATTCCGGATTCCGATTCCGCGCTCTTTGATTTCTCGACAGCCCGTCGTATCAATTAGTTTCGATTTAAATCACCGACAATTGCTCCTGGAAAGGCGAGTGTTTTATAACGTTCTGTGCGGCGGACGAAGCTCCAATGCAAGAGCTCCATTCAAATCGCATAACAAAATGTTAAGAGAAACACCCGCTAAGCGCCATATGTTAACGCGTTCATGCGGGCAAGTGCGCGAAGTTTAAAAGGTCGAGAATTATCAATGCTTAATATTATGTGCAGAATTTTATTTTGACCAGTTATCATTTCTATTACACTTTTCACATAAATACGAAATTAGTTCTCAAGAAAATGAACAAAGGAAATGCATTTACGTATATTCAGCCATCACAGACCACGAAATCGATTTACGTATAAACTGTTCAACAGATACACGTGCATAGTCACCATCTGATTGCGGCAGTGTGTACACACGCCGCAAAGGGAATAACTATTTCCACCTGCGCGCGCAATTTTAAAGCCCTTAAGAAATGATTAGAGACTAAATTTAAACAATTAAGCGTTAATATGGTAGATCTTTAACTTCTTTGTTTATTTTAACTGAATAACTTGATTTTTGCGTTGGACCAAATTCTTTACAAAAGTCCGTATATTATCATCTGTATGAAGTTTTACAAAATAATAATAGGTTTTCGTTTGATTTTATTTAAAGTTATGAGTTTTAAAGGTATATGTCTGCTTTTATTGCAGCCTAATACATAGAAATTTCACAGACGTCAGAATTTGTCATACAATTATAGAAATCGTATTTCCATTTAGGGAATTTTCAGGATTCGAATCCAAGTCTATCTTACTGACATAGTTTTAGGACGCACTTTATGGTGGCAGACTAAAACCCATTATTCAAATAGTTTTTGCTACCTGCCGCGTAATTTTGAACGCATTAAAAAGGGATTAGCGAGAATTTTCAGTGGAAAATTAATTTACGCGCAGGTAGAGCCATAAAAGTGACAGATGCGGAAAACGGATAAGGAGTATTTTCCGCACAGATATTTATGACAGTTCGGAAATTGCACACACATCAACTGGATATAAAGACGGTCGGGGGCAAAAGGGAATCAGTAGCAAGCCAGCCACGTCAAGCTTCGCAGTAACTTCCTGATCAGCTCAGCAATCATGTCGACGACCAACGAAACCAACCAAGTGTTGCAGCGCCTGAACAGCCTGAAAATTGTGGAAACCCCCAAGGAGCAGCGCGAATTGGGCAGTCGGGAGTGTTACTCTCTGGACAGCAAGAAGTATGCCCTGGTACCAGCCACCCCAAGCACCGGAGGACCAGGAAAGTTCCAAACCGAACTGAAAGAAACGCCGCAAAAACAAACTCAATCGAATGTGCACCTACGAGGCGGACATACACTTCATCAAGGCTCGCAAGTCTTTGAATTTCTAATCACAACACGACCCGATGTAATCACTTTAGTCATAAGCAGCATTGATTTCAAATCGTACAAGTCAAATTTTTTTCACGCTCTGATACAATAAAGATATATAAATTAATTTTAAACACGACACCGTTGCGCGCCTCTTACTGGTCTACCGATATGTGGGCAACCAATTTGATTGTGGTCACACTGCTGCTGCTGCATCTGGCAACATTGGCGATCAGCTGTTCTTGCTGGGGAGCGGAGAATTTGGAGTGCGGATGCACAAAACGCCACTAAAACCCAAATAAATAGAAAATATTACACAAATTATTGTAAATACCTCGAGAAACGCAGCACATTTAAAATGACTGACATTACGGCAACCAGCGAGGGAAATTCGAACAGCAGCGAAGCTTTAGTGGAGCATCAGCAGCCAACTCCAGAGTTTTTACAGAGAAAAATATATTTTTTAGTGGACCAATTGCGTACTTACCATTCCGAACTTCCTGAGTAAGTCCTCTAACATCACTTCTACTACAGGTTTACTGATCTTTCCTCCTTACAGAAACCTGCAGACACGTATATCCTACGATTTACTCACCGAACTCGCCAATTGCGTCCTCAATGAGGGGATTTTTGTTATAGTTAAGGCCCTTATGGAATTGCAACATGAAACCGAAAGGCATTTGATTAAAATGCGAATGCAGGTGGAAAACGAGTATGAAATTGAGGTGGCTGAGTGGAGAAGCAAAATCAAGGATCCCGAGGAGCTGCACCACATTTTGGGCCTGATGAAAATCAAGCACACCAAAAAGCTACTGGAATCGGACAAGAAGATTATTGAAATACTAGATCAGAAGGTAAAAACTCGATCACGGTCTTTGTTTTACGATATATGATCCTTTTTACGAAACGGGTCATTTTAAATCACGATCAAATAGAATGTTTATTAGGCTGATCCCTTTCAAATTGTATATTTCTTATAATCCGCATGTGGGAAAATCAAAAGCCAAAGATAGGCTCAAATATAGTACCTTTGTGTACTTTTGATATAAGATAACATTTATGGGACTTTCAGTTGGCTTAGAATGGTAGGGAAATCATATACAATTTATAAAAGGATTGTATTCAGATTGTGCCATAATTAGAGATGATGGCACTTTTATAAAGTATTTACCAAAATTCAACACATTAACTTATCAACATGTCACGTTATGTATACACTTATTTTTAAAATAACTTCAAAAACCTGATGTCACACAGTCTTTATTTCACCAAGTATACTTTATCAAAACTCTTAAATAATATCGTTTTTGTACCCAGGTTAACGATCAACAATCCACACTGCAAAAGGCCGGCGTTCCCGGTTTTTATGTCACCGAGAACCCCAAGGAGATCAAAATACAAATGTTCCTGCTGGACTTCATTTTGCGTCTGAGTCGGCTGAAATACGAGCCCAACAAATAACAACTAATTATTAATCCGGAGCCCACAAAAGACTGCACTTGACTTGTTTAAATTAGAATATTTAAGGCTATTAAATTATTAACCCTGATCAAATGTCCCAGCTGTACGATCCAATGTGGGTCCAAGAAACCTGTAGCGCTGCGCAGTTTTAATCAGCGAAGAATCGTGAGCGGGAGAAAGAGACGGGGCCCCCAGAAGACGGAAGAGCGGGAGAATTGATAAAGATAGCGCTGCTCTCTCTTTTCGCGTAGAAAGCGGGAGCGGCGGCGGTATAAATTGGAGCGACCTTTCTGCAGATGCATCAGTTCAGCTTTATATTTTAAAAGCAGCACATTAAATAAAAAAAAAACTTGTGAAAAACATGTCTCTGACTATTACCCCAACTGCTTCGCATCCTGAGCTCAAGGATCTGGTGAGTACATCATCCGAAAACCTGTGATTGTTGTCTCCTTCTGTGACTAGTGATTTTTTTTAATATCCTGCTGAAAAGAATTTAGAAAAAACATTTCTTTAAAAAGTGTTTTATATATCATTTATTAAAAAGAGCTTAAAAGTCAATTGAAATTTCTAACTTTAAATTTTTGAAAAAGTGTCAGCTTTTATTACTTTACTAATAAATTTAAAAATTTTAATTTGAACTGAATTACTTGGATTCACTAAATTATTAACGCAAAACGCTTAAAGTTTCTTGAACCCTCACAAGGTCGAGTGGCCAATTTCGATGTGCTTAGTCATAAAAGCGGGTTTCCGTCATCTAATGTTCAGAATAATTAAAGCTTATGTGAGCACCTTTTTGTTGGCTAGAGGAATTTGGTTTGTTTTGGCCAGGTTCAGTTGCTTCCCAACAGTTGAGCAGTTTACACATAATGTTTTCGCGACTGTTTCGTAATTTCAAGGCAAGTTTTAACAGCATACAAAAATGTATCTGAATAATTGAAAACAGTGATTTAATCCGTGGCTTTTGTCAGATATTTGTTATACAAATATAACCCCCCTCAGGCAACGACTTTTACTTTCCTTGAAACAGTTTTTCCCATTGACCTTGATTTTGAAATTGATTTTGCAATTGCAAAGTGTGTGGGAGAAAGAGAGTCTGTTAAATCAGCTGTTCAACAGCTGCAGCTGCAAGGCGAAGAGAGCCAACCCACTGAGAGAGACAGAGAGTTGTGTAAAGAGCGCAAAGTGCATTATTTTGCTGACGACATCAGACGCGAACAAAGCCCCTAAAAATAATTCTTTAAAAAACTGAAATTCCGCCGAAAAAATAAGTTTTTTAAAATATATTTTTGTGAATAAAATGCGCTGCTTGCCGGGCTACGGTTATGGCCTCACATTTTTGTTTCTGGTGTGCCCTATACAAGAATATAAACCCAAAGAAATTCAAATCCGGTGAACTGTTGCTCACACTCCCCTTCTGCTTCTTCTTCTTTCAGAGCACCGTTCGCAATGAACAAAAGGAACTGAGTATTTCGCCGGTTCACGATGTTAATATTACCAAAGCCACGGCCACCTTTGGAATGGGATGTTTCTGGGGAGCCGAATCGCTATTTGGAGCCACCCGAGGCGTCTTGAGAACCACCGTGGGATATGCTGGCGGCAGCTCGGATTTGCCAACGTACCGTAAAATGTAAGATTGCCGATATAGAGCATTAATCATCCGAATCTTTTCCTTCAACATCCCCACATGTTACATCCCATAATCCTTTCGGATCCCGGTACTAACCCACGAATCTCAACAGGGGCGACCATACGGAGGTCCTGGAAATCGACTATGATCCCACGGTCGTTAGCTTCAAGGAGCTGCTGGATCTGTTCTGGAACAACCATGAGTACGGTCTGACCACGCCCATTAAGAGGCAGTATGCCTCCTTGATTTTGTTCCACGACGAGGAGCAGAAGCAGGTGGCGCAGGCCTCTATGCTGGAGGAGCAAGAGCGCCGGGCACCGGAGGTCATAACCACTGAGATTGCTTCCAAGGAGAACTTTTACCCAGCCGAGGCGTACCATCAAAAGTACAGATTGCAGGGCCACAAGGACCTCGCCTCCTCGCTCAATCTCAACCCCAAACTGCTGCAGACCAGCTACGTGGCCACCAAACTGAATGGCTATCTGGCCGGAGTCGGTGGCATCGAGCAGTTCAAGGCCGAGGTGGAGTCCATGGGCCTTACGCCCACCCAAAGGCAGTACTGCAACTACCACGTGGAGCAAAACGAGGGCCAGGGTCTCTACTGCTGACATGGTCGAATGTGCATAGACGTTAAGCGTAGATCATACACCTAGGGGGGTAATTTTATCAATAGTTTGCTTGTTCAAAACAGATTGTGTATTATGTAGATTTAGGAAAGTATAAAATATATATGAAAAGCGTATATTTTATTATAATAATAAAAAATATCTCAAACTAATGCTTATGGACTTGTTACTGTGTGTAGTGGGTAATTTAATAACATTTGCAAAGCAAACCAGAGGTCTTTTTGTTGGTTCCATCCACAATAAAGGCAATGAACTTATTTTTGGAGGAATTTTATTTCGCATCTGAACGATAAAGACTCTGCAAATACAGAAGTGCGTCTACCTGCTAATACCTACGAGTATTATTCAACTTGATCCTCGTCATGTGCGAAAGCGACGGCTGTGATAACTGGCTGAGTAATCTCGGGTGATAAACAGCTTGCAAGTCATATTAAGTTCCTGTCCAGGATCCTGCCTTATCTGCAGTAAACACCCCGATAACGAATTCGCTGGCTCATCTGTTGATTCAACTTTAATGAGTTTGCATTGCTGTCAAGATCTGATCGAAGTTCTGGTGAAATTTGGCTTTGTGTCTATTATAGAGTTTCGAGGTACTTTTATATATTTAAATTTGTGTCTGTTTATAATAAGAAGTGTAGAAATATGAAATAAACCTTCGGGTGACTAACAGATTAAGAGAGCGAGAAATGTTTCCTCTTTTAAAAAATGGCAAAGCACTAAATATCTTTTATTCAAGGACATTAATGTGACTGACCTCAAGACATTCGCAATACTTATAACTTAAAAATACAACTAAAGCATACAAATTAAGAATTTCAGAAGTATCTGAATGAACCATTCGAGTCTATAAATTGTTAGAACTATCAGTAGCTTAGTCTTATCATAAACGGTGGGTAGTTTACACTTAATTTGAGGTCTATAAATTAATGGCGGAGTGACTAGCACTAATCGATTGAAAATAGAAAGAAATGCACCTAGTCATAGCCAAAGATCTGATTAGGGGAAATGCCTCAAGTGGTTTATATATTTAGTTCATTTCATTAGATCAGCAATTTATATGTCATATAAGGACTTTTTTAATTTCGAAGTTTTTGAAATAAATGTTTGTTTAGTTATAATGGTTATATGGTTGATTCATATATGAACATAGAAAATACAATTTAGTTTCAAATGAATAACTAAATGAATGAATGTACTTTCTGACTCTTTTAAGCAAAACAAAAACAAGAGAGAACGCTATAGTCGGGTTGGTGTCCCGACTATCTAATACCCGTCACTCAGCTAAAGGGAGTGCGAACGCTGTACTCGGGTTGGTGTCCCGACTATCTATTGGGGCTAAAGGGAGTGCGAGGGAGATAGATATATAAACAATTTTGATTGCGTATAACTTTTTAATGAATGGTCCGATTTGAAAAATGTCTTCTACATTTCGATAGGTATTAATAAACACTATAAAATGGCGTTTATATATTTTTAAAATCTTAAAAGATGTGGCCTCCAGACACATTTGAAAATCGTTTATGGCGATTGTGGGCGTTAGGGGGGCGTGGCACCTCGATGAAACAAACTTGCGCTGCGTAGGAAGCCCAAGAATATGTGTGTGAAATCTCAACCTTCTAGCTTTTATAGTTTCCGAGATCTCAGCGTTCATACAGACAGACAGACGGACAGACGGACAGACGGACAGACAGACAGACGGACAGACAGACGGACAGACGGACATGGCTAGATCGACTCGGCTAGTGATCCTGATCAAGAATATATATACTTTATGGGGTCGGAAACGCTTCCTTCTCCCTGTTACATACTTTTGCACGAATACAATATACCCTTTTACTCTACGAGTAACGGGTATAATGATCAAAATTAAATTAGGTTTCTTTATTTATCATCTATTTATTCTTACCTACTGTTAAGAAATCTATATGGCACCATCTCTCTTTAAAAGGTACAAGTAGTCTTTATGGCTTTAAAACTGTTTGTTGTTTTTGAAAAAGCTGTATATAAAATTCATATGGTAAAAAGGTACACCTACATACATATGTACTTCAAAACTGGGAAGTGTTTGATCTTATATCATCAGACCTTCAACCCAAATTTCGGTTTGACCGCTTTACTTCTTATTAGACGAGCGCACGCATCCACTATAAATATAATATCAGATATCACACCTCTACCTTTAGTTACATTTTATGAATATTTTCGCCTTCCTTGAATATACTATTTTGGGGATATCCCCATAGGAAAAGTGTAAGATACATATATACTGTATATCCAGGCCTTCAACCCAAATTTCGACAGATTTGACCGCTCTTTGTTGTTTTCGATTAGGGGAGAGAGCACATGTTGTCCCCAATCTCTCTTTGCCTCTCCTCCCCCACTTCCTCTTCCCCTTAAAGAAAAAACAACTACCGCACAAATGGAGCTCTCTTGCCATAATCTCTCTCGCTCTTGTTGGACCCCCTTGCGGCCCACTAGCCCCTTCTCTTTCCACCCAACGCAAGCCGGTTAGCCGCGTGTTTGGCGATAAGTCAAATTAAACGGGGAAATATAGCGAAGCACTTTTGTTTACAGCGAATGAAAGATTTAAATTGTTTTTTGTTAAATCTTTTCTATATGAAACAGTGCATCAAATGGGCTTAAATTAGGTCAGTCGGTAGCCCTCGAACTGAAGTATCTGATTCTTCAAAAATCATAAAAATCGAAGCATTTCCTGAGGAGTGACAAACATGGTCGATTGAAGGCTCTCCTAAAAGGGGGTTTAGGATCATTTTTGGTATGCACATAGCTTGGTCCCATCCCCATCAACTGTAAAAAATTGAAGTGAAAATCTTCAATACTTTGGCTATGGCCAATTTTACAAGATTTTACGTTATACGCTCGCCTCGTGAAGAAGAAGAGCCGCCTTCAGTAGACGCGCTATAGACTTAACAACAACAAATACGACAACTACAAATCATCCAAAGTTGTTGACGGCGGCGATCTAGCTTTCTTTGTATTGGTCGCACGAGTTGATAATAGTTTATTTTATTGGATGGGATGGGTGAAAAGGGAAACGGGAGGTGTTCCAATCGATCAATGAGTCGAAGAAAAATAGTTGCACAAGATTTTGCGATCCCACGGGGAACGGAAAAGGTCATTGGGGCTTCCTTCGAATGTAATCGTTGTGATTTGGAAAATTCAGTGCGTATAACGGAACCCAGCATATTTGCAAATCATTTTGTTTAGAATATTAAATTCGTTCTTTATAAATTAATTTAAAACTGTGATTAGGAAGATTTCACAAATTGAAAGTCATGGTCTCAGACACGGTTTAACTGTTTAGTGTTATTCCAAAAAAATAATCTTTATGAAGGACGAAATAATCAAAGGTCAGTTACAAGATAGTACTACGTAATTTCATTGATGAACTAGTGGTGATGATCCTTGGTGGCTTCTAGGTGAAAAAGTCATGCACTCTGTGTGTGTTCGCATAACTAAAGTGCTTATAAGTTGGACAAAATTTTTCCTTATATAATAATGCTTACTCTTTCTAAGGGCATGAGGTAATCCTTTTCCGGATTATACGCCGATCTCAAGTGGCCTGCGGTTAATTATTAATTTTAATCGTTGCTAACCGACTTAAGCCTGCCAAGGGTACAACTGTATAGATAGGGTTGACGGCTAAACTCACTTAATCTTGAAAGAAATCGTTGGCCCTGAAATGGTGAAGAAAGCCAAAAATTTGCCCCTGCGTTTTGAGATCATTAACCTGCTTGAAAATAATAGAAAATATTAAAAAGTTTGTTTTTTTAAGGTGAGAGGATAAGTTTATTAACCCATTAACCTTTTCGACCCCCACATTTTTATCTTTCATTTTTTTTAATTGGTACTAGTTTAATACGATTTTTACGACAAAAATAAGAGGAACGTAAACTTGTATTAAAACATCTGAATACTTTTTTTCACTTTAAAATATTACAATTTAATATTGAAATACGATACATGCTTTTTCAACTGTTGTATTTCCTAGTTATTTTACACAAACTTTACACGAAATTGTAACATTTTACATGAGCTTACAAACACATTTTCTACGAGGCAGATTGTGCATTAGCTAATAAGTAGATAAGTTAATAAATTGCTTTTTATTTACTTCTGCCTTTTTCTACATCTATTGTAAAGTACGATCGTTCACGGCTAAAGACGTGTTTTTATTTTACTTAGAATATTTTACAAATTGGTATTCGAATTAGAATTCCGTTGGATCTCTCACGCACATCAATACAATTTGCATCAGGAAGTCATACCGATTTCCATTTTGCACCGAACCGCCCGTTGGTCAGAAAAAAATACAACAACCAAAATAGTAGAATTATTATTTATTTCATCAATAAAATACCATCTTTTCTAAAAATAAACGATTTGGGATCGATCAGTGTTGTTTTTAAACTTGATCTGCGTGCAACCTTTAAATCTATAAATGTTAATCTTAACTTGCAGTCTTAATTTTGTTAAACCACTAAGAATACTAATACTGATATTTTTAAGAACTTTGTTTATATTATGTATGTATGGAATGAATTAGCTTAGCTTAAATCATAATAGCTTAACAGATTCATTATGCAAACAAAAAAACAAGAGAGAACGCTATAGTCGGGTTGGTGTCCCGACTATCTAATACCCGTCACTCAGCTAAAGGGAGTGCGAACGCTGTACTCGGGTTGGTGTCCCGACTATCTATTGGGGCTAAAGGGAGTGCGAGGGAGATAGATATATAAACAATTTTGATTGCGTATAACTTTTTAATGAATGGTCCGATTTGAAAAATGTCTTCTACATTTCGATAGGTATTAATAAACACTATAAAATGGCGTTTATATATTTTTAAAATCTTAAAAGATGTGGCCTCCAGACACATTTGAAAATCGTTTATGGCGATTGTGGGCGTTAGGGGGGGCGTGGCACCTCGATGAAACAAACTTGCGCTGCGTAGGAAGCCCAAGAATATGTGTGTGAAATCTCAACCTTCTAGCTTTTATAGTTTCCGAGATCTCAGCGTTCATACAGACAGACAGACGGACAGACGGACAGACGGACAGACAGACAGACAGACGGACAGACAGACGGACAGACGGACATGGCTAGATCGACTCGGCTAGTGATCCTGATCAAGAATATATATACTTTATGGGGTCGGAAACGCTTCCTTCTCCCTGTTACATACTTTTGCACGAATACAATATACCCTTTTACTCTACGAGTAACGGGTATAATAAAATGATTCATAGCTTAAAATTCTCCTAATATATTAAATCATTTTTATTATTGAGAGTACAGTAGACAGTTTAGTAGCACTCTCTATACCAAACAGTTCGAGCAGTTAAATTGGAATTTTTAAAATTTCTAAAATTTCTTTGGTTTGTAAAATATTTCGAAATTGTAAAAGGTTCTTTTTTAATATTTGTATATAACATGAAACACTTTTTTTTCCAGAAATTTTGTATTATTCAATAATTTATCAAACAATAAACAGCACTGCATTTCAAAATGGAAGAGCAAAGAAAACTAGTAAATTTACCAATGATTATTTTAAAACAAATATTCGACAATCTTGACGAATTGGATCGGTGTCGATTAGCTCAAGCTCATTTCGTTCTTAAAAAGGCATTTATTTGTCATGCTGAAAATAAGTACAAACAAGAAAGGAAGCTAGCTTCGGCAAGCCGAAGCTTATATACCCTTGCAGATCATTCTATTAATTTACAAAACGCAAAAATGTTAAATTTCCTATTATTTCACATTAATTTGTTGATCGTTTCTATGGCAGCTATATGATGTAGTAGTTCGATATTGATAAAATTAAAATCGAAATTCGAAAACATTCGAAAAGAGTCACATCCCAGAGTAGAAGAGAATACAATAAAAACCAACGAAGCAATAATTTATTTCCTATTATATTCCCATTAATTATTTTATCGTTCCTATGGCAGCTATATGATATAGTCGTCCGATTTTGATAAAAATTTATTCGAAATTCAGAATTAGATACAAAATGGTATTTCCAAAAGTAGGAGGTGATATGTTCAAAAACACCCAAGATATAATTTTTTTTACATTTTTTTCCCGACTATTTCTATGGGAGCTATATGATATAGTTGTCCGATCCGGCTCGTTCCGACTTATATACTACCTGCAATAGATATAAGACTTTTGGGAAAGTTTTAGCCCGATAGCTTTAAAACTGAGAGACTAGTTTGCGTAGAAACAGACGGACAGACGGACAGACGGACAGACGGACAGACGGACAGACGGACAGACGGACATGGCTAGATCGACTCGTCTAGTGATGCTGATCAAGAATATATATACTTTATGGGGTCGGAAACGTCTCCTTCACTGCGTTGCAAACTTCTGACTGAAATCATAATACCCTCTGCAAGGGTATAAAAAATCGATCTCTCCAATTCTTTCATGTCCTACTTGTCATCAATTTTACCAGTCTGTGGAGGATTAGTACAATGTGTTGACAATTTAGATCACAATTTGGAAACAACTGCGATAAGGCAAAAATGTTCATAGGAAACCTGAAATCACTTAATTCAGTGGAATTCTTAATAACTTGTGTCGCCACTCCAAAAATCCTTAGAATGATAAAAAGTATGGAACATCTTAAAAGTTTGGACTTTCGTCACTATGTTGGGCACGAAGGCAAGTATGCAAAAACATATTCAAAATTATACAGATAATTCCTTTATTGGTTCTAGGACACGAAATTTGTAAATTGGTTCATCTGGAAAAACTGGCACTTTTTGCACATTCCAAGACCACAAGAGTTGATGTTTTCGAATTGTGTTCTGCGTTGAAAAAACTTCGTTGTTTGTCACTGGTTGGATTTCGTGATTGCCAACCGAATAAAGGACCCCAAAACATCGCTTTGGAGGAGCTTAAGATAGGTAGTGGTTGTTCTGTTAATGCAGAATGGACACGTTTTCCTTGTGTGAAAACTATAACAGCTAGGTTTTCTGGCTATACCTTGACTCCCGGCCGGGAGGAATGGATTTTAAAGCATTCAGAGTCTTTAGAAAAACTGGTCCTAAGTTCCGCGATAACTAGAAAACAGTTCGCTAAAATATTAAGTTCCTGCAAAAATCTCAAATATTTTGAAATAGAACTGTTCAGAATGATAATAGATATAACCTTTGTGGTTGAAATTCGTAACATTTTAAAAGAAAAGGGATTCACACGAAATAAACCATTTAAAATGTACCTATACGACCAGACGAATCAGTTTAAAGATTTGGTGAGTTTCTTTAACATATGTCAATATAACAAAGATATAACATTGCCTAATTTGTATTACAGTTGATGGATATTCCAGACTCCAAAATTATCAGCTTTCCAAGTTCTAAAGAAATATGTGGCTTTTCCAATTCATTTTCTAGTTAGGCGTTTTATATTGTCTTACAAAAATTATTTAATAAAAGTATCTTTTTACCTAAATGCCAACATTTTATAAACTGATACTACTATAGTTCTACTTTCTTAGTAGTAGTACCAGCTCGACTTTGAAAAAACACCTTATTAATTTTTTAAAGTATTTTTTATTAATGGCACACAGAAAATCAAACTGTAAATCACAAAACCGTATTTGTAATCAGTCTGCAGGCTTAGCATACTTTTAGAACTTAAAAATAAATCTTAAACTAAAGCATACAACAGGGAAGCACTTCGATTGGAGAACAAAGTAATAAGGTCGATCTGTTAAGTTAAATCCTCAAGGTAAGTCGTCTCTGAGGCTTCTGGCGTTCTTTTTCCGCTCGATCCTTGCGCATCCGAAGGACTTCCTCACCACGGAGCTCCCTGAGCCTACCGGGCGTTATATTCACTTTCAGATTGAGTTTAGATTCAGTCCTTGGGGATCGGCGACTTATTACAAAACTACTGGAGTCATTCGCGAACAACTTTTGCTGTCGTAATCGCACACAGCGTTTCGGAGTTTCGGGCGCGCCTTCGTTCTCAGGAACCTGGTCGTCGCCGTCTATTGTTAACACTTCCTTGAACATGTCCTCGACGGCGGTGAAGTATAGCGTGGAATCGGAGGAGGTCATTGTGAACCTGATGCTGGCGAGCAACTGAGCCTAAAATTGATTGAAGCCAGTCAGGGGACGAGTTTGAAATGCATTTGCACGGACCACCAGACTTTGGGCACTTTTCAACCCTCGACGAGGTCTCTGGCTACCTGATCCTAAACAATGGTATACACAAAACTAGGAAAACAGCTGGAGAGGCGAAAAATTTTAGACTGAGGTAATGAGGGGTTTCCCTGCTGGTAAACCCTCATCTCACGACCATCCAGGGCACTTTGAACCGCCCTAACTCAAATGTTCATTAGCGAATTTTTAAAACTTTAATGACTAGATTTTCCAGTTTCTACAATAAATTTACAAAATAATTTTTTCATCCAAACTACAATAAGTGTATGTAAGTGGTTTGAAAATGTACAAATCTTTTAATGGGGAATAAATATTTTTATTGTTTAATTTAAAAAGATTTTAAACAATACTCAATACTTAAACTTTACAATAAATGTTTCTTTATGGTTCGAGTTTAATGAGCAGTACGAAGAGTTCTTTGTCACACCGGAAAAAGTAAGCTAAAAGCATACAGTGAATCACATTTTACGCCACAATAATATTATCAACCGGCAAATACCCAACCTTTTTAAAAACTCACAAATTGCTCATTGAGTTGAGACCCAAACTATCTACAGATAAGAAAAAATCCCATTACGAGCATCCGACTCGATTAGATTAAATAACGATTGGACACTTTTGGTTTTTGGTTCGTTTCGATTTTACGGAGTTATTATTAACATAGCCTAAAGTATAAATTCATGTCCTCAGATCAGTATTCCTTGTTAAAGTAGTCGCGTATGCTGCGCTTTACAATGGGCGCCATTTTAGCGACCTGTTTCTGCACCTCGTCAGTATCCTTATCCTTGTGATAGTAGACAGTGAAGTAGACAATCAATCCGATGACCACGACCATAAGAAGTGCAGAAAACACGATGCTCAAAAGCATCTTGCAGGCGCACGAGCAGCAGCTGTAAAGATATTGAAATTGGATTAGATAAGTTTTAACTTGGCGGAATCGAAACTATCCTAATCCTAGGAGGCCCAATCCTTGATCTTTTAGTCAGATCAGGTTGTTTCCAAATTATGACTCAAGCTAAGTTCGTATGGAAAAATATGCTTAACGATATCATTATCAAAAAGAAATTATGCTTGATATTATCACAGGTGTTCTTCCGGCCAATGTATCCCATAAAAGGTTTATATCCACAATTCTGGTAATCAATGAGTCAGGAACCGACGGAAACTCACCAGCAAACCACTTTGCCGGGGCATTTGAGGCATTCACAGAGAGCGTTGCACATGGTGATGACAGTCGTGGGTTAATATATGATAAGTCGTTAAAGTATTCTCCCGGTTCTCGATGCGTTGTTGACCAACACAAATTATCAACTAAAGGGGTATAACAGCCATCGACCGCATTTTGGGTCGTCAGGTATTGAAAGCTTTAATCATATCGGGCGAGAAAAAACAATAAACTGATAACGAGCCGGTTATAATTAACACGACGCCAGTGGCAAAAGTGTGAGAGAGATATTGGAAAATAGAGCTTACACTCTGTCACTGGGATCTGGCAATTCGCCCATCCTGACGTCTCAGGACGAAATAAAGGATAACGATCAATTTCACAACCAATATCAAAACACAAAAAAGTCATTTTATTTTCTCAAAAACGAAGAATTTGATTAAGGTGGCAAAAGTACATGAATCACAATAAACTGGAGTAAGGGGACAGACAGTCCGTGACAAAGACAAATGATTTTGGCCGGGAACGTTCCAGATTGATTAAAGACAAAAATCAACATTGTAGCAATAAGAAGTACTTTCTATTTTTAAATTATTACTGAGCAGGAAGTAATATAATTGTTATCATTGAAACATTATGGCAGAAACTCTTTTGGATTGCTCCTCAACTCGAAAACTAAAGAAATGCTTCGAGGATTTAGTTATCTCAACCGAACAGAACTATTAGCTGATAATGGAAAGCTGTCAATTAAGCTGCGAATTCCTAGAAAAGCGATTAAAATACTTGGAAACTAGGGCTATTGGGGATTTTTTTAACCTTATCTACGTCATGAAACCCTAACATTTTACAAAGTAATAAAGATGAAAGGAACAAAATTACTATACCTTCTATTAATGAAAATTTAGTCTTACAAAGAAATCTGATTTCCGTTTTACTATTTAAATCCTCGTTCTACTAAATCCTTATAATAATTATTTATCCGGCAAATCCTTCAGATATGGAATGGACAACTTACCAGCAAATTACTTTGCCAGGACATTTCAGGCATTCACAAAGAGCGTTGCACATGATGATCGCAGTCGTGGGTTAAACTTCTTCCGGATTTCGACGGTATTCTTGCCAAACTCAGATGGATAACTGACACATTCAGTGCCATTTTCCACATTCTGTGGCGAAAAGCTTTCATCATATTGATGAAAAAATAGAGAAACTGATATAGATTCGGTCACAATTAACACAATCAGAAGATAAGTATTAGAAAATAAAGCTTATATTGTTTCCATCAGAGGTGTCACAGAAACCGTCGACGGTTGTTTTGGAAAGAGAGGGTTTTATTAGAGTGTTTGAGTAAAATTGCTCTGATATTACAAATATTTATTTCAAAACCTACTATTGGGTTGGTCTTAAATCGACTACTTGACGATTTCTGTAACGCCGAGATCGGCTTTTGGGGAAAAATGTGGTTGGAAGAGATTTCTGTACCACCCCAGAATGTGTGAAAAGATTAAATAGGCATCAAAAAAGCATTATCTTCAAAGATTTTTTTATAATGATCTACCGATTATCCTAACAACAAAATGAAACCCCCTGAAAATGTTAATTTTTATAACAGATTAATTTTTATGAAAAAACGGTCACCGTCATAATAGATTAAACTAATTGCACCTAAAATCAAAAGCTAATCAATGATTGAACTTAAACTTATCGGGGGTTTACACTTCCCTTTTGGCAATACCCAAAAAAAGATTATCATTCTATATGTATAAGCAATCGTCATACGTACCAGCCAAGAAAGCTGCAAAGCTCCAATACGATTTACTTGTTTCTTAGGTAAAGAAAAACTTAGCTTTTAAAATAAACACTTAAGGTAGGTTCAGTTCACAAAGGTTCTTATCGATATTATTAAAGTACACCATATTTTATTGTATGTCGAAAAAATTTAATATTATTTAAAGGAAGCTTAAACTGACAAAATATTTGTCAAATTAAAAAAAAATATTTTTTTATATGTTGGAAAGACAAACCAAAGTTTTTAAAATAAATAATAATAAACTAAAATGAGTCATTTTTTTGAATTTGGCATCAATGGCAAGCTTTTTTCGCTGGGGCCTTAAGTAAATAGAGGAAAACTCCCAATGTTGGTCCCCATTAATGCAGGTCGCCGATATTCGGGTTTTTTCACGACACCCGATGCCAACTGCTGATGTAGACAATTTGATGGACTTCTTGGAGCACCTACAACGTAAGCAGACCTCTGGCTCTAAGCTCAGTGACAGTTCGCGTTCAAAGATGGTCATACAAGTCGGGTTCCTCTGCTTGGGATTTCTCTTGGTTGGTTTGGCTTTGGCCACAGAGGCCTGGCTGTTGTCCCAATCCGGCCTAAACGAATCCAGTTACCACGTCCGTCACTTGTCGATGCACTTCTCGCGAGTGTTTCTTAGCGTTAATGTGGAACGTAATGATTCCCCCACTCTGATCGAGGCCCAATGGCCGGTTTCGTATTTTCCCATGCCCACTGTGGTGTTTCCTCACATCGATGTTCATGCGAAGGGGGACCACGACGATTGCTCACTACTGCAGCAGGCCCACTGGTCCCAGGTGGATGCACTGAGTCGACTGTGGGTCATGGACATCGGATTCCCGGGCAGCAGGTGCTCGCCCCGATTGTTTGTCTTCGATCTGATGCGTAACAATGCGGAGCTACTCAGAATCGATTGCGGACATCATATAGGGGCCAACGACACCGAATCTCTAGTGGTGCAAATGGGTCCCAAGGGTCCGGGTTGCGAGCAAGAACGCCACATTTACTTCATCCTGGGCAAGGGATCGGAAATCATCGCCTACGACATCCTGGAGCAGACGTGGATCATTCGATCCCTAGAGAGTCACAAGTACGAGAACATGAACCAATCGTTTCCCATCAAGCCAGTGGATTTCACATTCGGTATCCAAGGCGAACTCATCCTCTCCGATCACGATGGAGACCTATACAGCACCATGGATAGACTGGAAGTAGATGGAAAGAACGAATTAGCCTCGAATTCAATTAGCAACTCCATTAAACTCACCCATCTGGGCAGCCTCCTGGGCAGCAGTCGCAGCATGATCATCGATAACTTCGGAACCTTGTATTATGTAATCCCCAAATTTGGAGCTGTAGTGCGATGTGCTAAACTGGCCAACATCACAGCAGAGGGCAACGAAATCATCTATCTCACATCGAAGAACATCCAGCAGATATTTTTCACCTCCAACGATGCTTTATGGGTGCTAAGTGACCGGGTCTTGAATGCAAAGGATATGTGCTTCCCTAGCTTATGATACTAAATATAATATAAATTATTAAATTAACTTAAACATAACTCCAAAGAGCACAGGCCTTGTGTATATGTTTTGTTTATTATTCGTTTCGTCTGGCTTGGTGATGTAATTCGTTTGGTTTGATAATAATGCTATGAATAGTTAATGGACCAAAAACAATTAAATTAATGGCTAACAGTTTGCTTATTCAGATAACCCATTAAGGCCTGCAGTCGCTTCTTGATGTTCTTCTGATCATCCAGAGTGCAGCCGAGCAGAACGCTCTCGAACTTCTTGTCGATCGGGCCCACATCGGCCTCAGGCAGTGTGTCCATGTGTCCGGATGGATCCATCGAGCTGCTGCAGCAGGCATTTAAGTACAACTGGCAACGTTGGCGCGCTATCACGGGATCACCCATTTTGATCATGGTGTCGATCAATGCATTGATCTGGCTGAGTGAATCCTCCTGCGAGTTGTCGCGCACAGTGCGCACATTTAGCTCCACAGTGCCCAAGCGAGAGCTTACTCGCTGTATGTACAACATGATCTCCTCTCGTTCAGCTGTAAAATAAATTGATATAAGTTTGGTTTTCGTTTAACCAAGATGAGGGAAGATAAAATAGGTTACTGGCTAAATTACAATATCATGTTTTGAATAGCAATATCAATATATCTAAAAATACATTGCATCATCTTTATCAATGTTTATTGCAGTAAAATTTTAATCGATTACATGGAATTTAAAATCACGTTTGATTTTACTTGCATTTCATAAAGTTTTTATAGAGGTTTCACTAACAATATGCAATTCTCACCCTCGCTCATGTTCTGCATCATTTCGTTGCTCTTGATTAGATCCATGGACATCAGTAAGTAGTCTTTCTTCTCCTGCAGGTTGAGTGCATCCTTGCGCAGCTTCTCCACACGGGCATCCAACTGATCCAGTATGTTGACGAATCTGCAAGTCACCAGAGGATTAGTCATGTCCCATTGGGAATTCAACTAGATATTTACCTCTCGCTGGTGTTATATGGTCTGTCACATGTTGGTTAAGTGTGGTTTGCGGTTCAGTGGTTAGGTCATGAAAAGAGACAAGCAACGTTAGACGGTTAGATCGCTCTGCTACGGATCGACCGACCACTTATGGAGCTATGAAATTATAACCAGAATAGGTCTACAAAAGAGGCGCTCGCACACATGGCTCTTTTTGGAGTTGTGTGGGCGTTCGCAGCAGATACTTTAAGCTATCACCATTATTGTTTTAGAACAAAAGAATCGAATCAAGCCGCTAGCTGGTAGTGCGAAGAAATAATAGATAAGAAACTTATAAGTTTTGTTTCGCTACGAGGTTGTGTGAATAGTTTCGGTTTGATTTGGTTTCGTGTCTGATTTGGTTTTAGTTAGGATGGAATAACAACCTGTCCAGGGCTCTACTGTCGTCGACGAGTCCATAGGAGCTGTTCCCGCCACTGCCACCACCTCCTCCGGATCCTGCCGTGGATGAGGAGGCCCTCAGATCTTGCAAGTAATCGAAATTCATGGATGACTCCGAGTGGTAGGCGCTGGGCGAGATCTGCTGCAGATGGGGATACAGCTGATGTTGCGGATGATGATGCTGGTGGTGGATTTGGTTCTGGAGATGATTGTCGCTGGTTTGCTGCGCTGGAGGCGCATCAACTTCCATATCCTGCGGCTGATCCAGATTTAATTTCAACCTGCCGCCCTTCCGAAAATCCGGTCAAGTGTTTATAACCCAAAACGGCTAGGCTGCCTACTGTTTCTTTTGTTTTTTTTTCGTTTAGCCGCTTTGGTGGCTACTTTTTTGGAATGTCTTAAGCTTTTTACGAGTGGGTGTCGAAGTGTTTGATGCTGTTGCTTATTTAGCTTAATTTTATCTGTTTCTGAGGCTGCAATAGAGAGAAAGAGGGAGCGTGAATGCGAAGAATTCAATTACCTATCTGATTGAGGGCTGTGGAAAGAAGCCTCCGACCAGGAGACCTCATAGCCATCACTGTACTCGGGAGTGTCGACGTCTAAATCCTCCGGATATCGGGGTATTATCTCCGGCACCTTGCTGATCGGGGGCGTGGCTGCTGGCGGGGGCGTGTCTGTCTCGCAGCGACGTCGCTTCCGAAAAATACCGCGCAAATTCTCCAACATCTTCGGGTGAACCGAAAATTCTCTAGAAGATTCCCCTCAATTCTCGGGAACCCTTTTGGGCAGCTGTTTTCTAGAAGAATCTCTGGTTTCTGTTCTGGATTTGCATAGATTACCTGCCGCCCGGTCTTGGAGTTCCGACTTTAATGCGCCTATTGCCCGATACAAATATATATTCGATTTTCTGGGAATGGGAGTTCGAGTTCGATGACGGCAAAATTCGTGTTTTGTGACGTTTTTCGAAGGCTCCGTTTGTTCATATCCTCAGTTTCATTTTAAAGCACCTTCGTTGTTTACTTCCAGGGCCAATCAAACATTTCGATTAGCTTATATGTAGATAAGTATAAAAATGATTAATTTAACAATATATAGTGGGATTTGTAAGACCGTTAGAGGGTAGCCGAAAAATAACAGGCGCCAGTGTTGCCAGATGAAAATTTAGCATGTTAGAAAAATAACAGGCCAGTGTGTACACACGGGATGTGATTTCATCTTGTTATCGGCGGGTAATTTAAAAAAAGGCAGCGCAAAACACAAATAGATTCTATTAATCTATTTTCTAGTTCTAATAATGTGAAATGTGGACGAAAAGATATATAATATGAAATCATATTGCCAAAAATCAATTTATCAACTTATCAAAATGTATGATATGGCCCGCAATCCAATCATACGAAAATCCCCCAGATACAAAAAAGTATGCACAAGGATTTAAGATAAAGATTTTACTTTATTTGTGGCGCCAAACTCAAATCGCGCACACAGAGAGCCGTTCGCGACCACTGGCAACTTTTGGTGGAAATATCAAAGAAGTAATAGAAAGGACACTGCTGAAGGCTGGCATGTCCCTTGACACAATAGATGAAGAACTCGCAGCGCTCCATGTGGGGATACAAATGTTGTCCGTAGGCCGGACAGTGGATAAGATCGCTGGAAATGGATCCACCCGACTGAAAATTGGAATTGCCATTCGCTGGCACCTCCGCCTGTCCACCTAGGGTGCACTGAGCTCTCTCCGGAATATCGCACTTGCCCGTCATGGCATTCCAGTGCAATTGCGAACTGCACTCCTGCAATATCGCCTGTCCATAGTAGCAAATGTAAAAATTACTGCAGCTGCTGGAACTACCGACATAGACAATTCTTTCGCTGGACTGCTGTGCCATAATGGTGGCACAATATGTGGCGGCATCCGTGACCATGTTGTTAGGATCATCATTATCACCACCTTCAAAGGGCGGAATTTCAAAGGCACCCGTGCCATTTCTGCATTTCACATTTCCCGCCGCATCGCAAAGTCGGCTCTCCGAGTTGAAGAGCATAGTTGGTGGACAGGAGGCCAGGACAGCGTCGCCATTCTCCACGCAGAGGTAGAACATGTGGCAATCCTCCGCATGCTCCACAAACTCACCAACCAAGTGGTTGGTACAAAAGCTTCCGCCACTCTGTCGAATGGTCACCGAGTTCGTCGGTTTCGATGGCCTCCAAGTTATCTGAGCCGAGGCAAGCAAACAGCTCATCATCACATAGATCCCTATAAACATACAATTTTTTAATATTTACCTATTTTTACGAATCATCTTACTAACCCGTATTAAGCATCATCTCTTATTCCTTCGTCAGACTCCAGTAAAGCGCAGTTTTATTCTAATTTCGTAATGCCCGGAGAACTTGACATATATGCCATACAAACGGCGCCAAGATACAGGCCCCAGTATCAGAAAATTAACATTTTCAATTGCTTGTAGAAAGAGTTGATAACGCGGCTGGAACTTTGGTATTGTATTTTGTTTTGCCAAAATATGAGTTTCTCTTTCCTCGCAAGCAAACGATATGATATCGCAATTTGGCACTGAGATACATCTTTAATGCTACCTGGATTTTTTAATTTCAAAACCCGGTGAAAAGGGAGTCCAGATTAGCTCAGTTCGATTGCCGGTGACAGTTCCAAGGAAATTGGTTAGTTGCTATCGCAACACATGTTGTCCTTGTAAAGAAAATGGTACCATATCGGTCAATGAGAAACATTTCCCATCGAACTGGAAGGTTGGGGTGTTTTTTGGCAAAAGTTCTGACTCAAGGTTTACATTTCGCAAAGACATGAAAGAGTAGTCACGAATCACTAGAAAGTAGATAAATTTTAAGAGCAATTCAAGGTCGACTACTTTTATGACAGTTTGAGTTAATTAAAAATAAATATAGTTGAACTAAACTTAAAATAAATAAAAATAAATAAATAATTAACAAAATTTAAATCACTAAGGTCAAAACATAATAATCGTAAGAAATATTATATTTCTCTTAAGTTGCGAATAAAAAGGAATAGAAATTTGGGATTTCTGGATCCATAAAACTATGCTAAGTAAGATTTTGGTATTAAATATATTTTTAATCCAACCCCATGTTTTTTTGTAGTCTCCCAATAGTAAATTTCTAAAAAGCAGTCAAGTTCTATCGGTTTTTATTATAATTTCAATTGCATTCGTATTTTGTTATAGCATTTGGCCTGACTTAGAGCCACGCAGGATCGCTTCTCGTAATCCCATCCGTAGAAGAACGGGCACTGCTGCACCATCAAGTAACCAGAACGACATTGGTAAAAGTAGTTGCAGTTGTCGGAATGCGGATAAACATCGACTACATGCCGTTTGCACTGCTCTCGAGGATTGTACGTCATCGCCTGTAAGGAGTTGTTGAATTATGCGGGGCTTTGACGGCAACTATGAGTACCCACCAAACATCTGACATTTTCCGGATGATCACATTTGCCTGTGCGGGAATTGAAATGCAAACTGGCGGCACAGCTCAGGGGCAGGGCTTCGCCGCGATAGCAAATGTAATAATCCGAGCAGGAGTTTTGATTTGGCAGCAAGGCGATACGGCTTTGATTATCCAGTTGTGGGCACACGTTGGTCACAATAACCTCTATGCCGGCGGATATCGGGGTGGGATTGGTGGTACTCCCGTTTTGATTGACTGACGGGCGGAGGGTAACAATCACCGACGGAGTCGCTGTGCTATTCGCTGCAATCGTAGTGGTCTCCTCCACCTCGGATGGTCCCGAGCTACTAATCTCCGTGGAGCTGTCGGCATTACTTTCCGCCTGCACCGCCAATCCCGTGCGGCAATCGATATCGCCCATGGGCTCACACATTTCCATATCGGGACTGAAGTATTCGCCCTCCTCGCATTCACCATCGTATGACTCATCGCCGTTGCAGAAAATATAGTGTGCGCAACTCTTTGGTGAGGTAACAAACGACAAGCTATTGCCGTCATTACACTCATCGAAAACATCCGCCAGGCATGGGCCCAGAAGTAGAAACGATGCCAGGATGGATCCAAAGACTCGATACATCTTCTCTGCTTGATTTCGAGAAGTAAACTGATCAATTTCATATGCAGACTTTCGTATTTTCCCCAGCCACCCGAACTCTAAGAGCGCCTATCAGAAATTAATTTGCCTAAGAACACGGTTTGATAATAACTTTATTACACAGACTCACAGATGAATCTTACAAATGTAAACCCGATGAACGATTGGGTGTTGTGGAAATACACTGTCCTTGCGAAGCGTCGAAATGAAAATTCTGTGGGCATTGCTGGAGCAGAAGATAACCGGAAATACACTGGTAGTAGTAATTGCTATTCGCTGGATAGGGATAGACTCCATTCCTTCCACTCGTCTTGCAGATCACGCGGATATCGTTGCTCGGAATCGGGGTGGTACTTGAAGTTGTTGCAATCGATGCGGAGCTGGTTGATGGAGCACTTGTTGTAGAGGTTGTGTTCGCCGGGAGAGGGGGTTCTCCTTCAGTAGTTGTAAACGCGGGTCTTGGGGTGGTAGCTGGTGGAGCAGGTGCCTTGGTGGTATAACACTCGACGGCCTCGCGACAATCGCCATTGCAGTAATACGAATCATCGCCATCGCAGTGGACGAACTCGCTGCACTCCTGGTTTTCGTTCGTCACCTTATTGATAATCACACCTTTGCATTCCTCGAGGAAGACCGCCTGCACCTGGTGGCCAGGCAACAGGCAGGCCAAGACTATCAACCAGTGCCACATATCTCGAAATAATTGGCTTTCGACTAACTCATCGCGCAGATCAGAGCCTTCTTTATAGGTGGGAAATGCGTTTCGGTTTGCTTGTTCTGTGATAAGGCTCTAAATTCATTTTATTTTCTAGCTATAATGATTTTATTTGACATGACAAGAGGCTTAATTAAAAAAGTGGTGTGTTCGGCTTACTTCAACGTACAATCGCCAGAGTTTCTTATGCGACCACCGCAAGCTCCAGTTTGAGAATCGAAGGCATAGCCGATAGGACATTGCTCCACCAGCAGAAAGCCATCCACGCAGTAGTAGAAGTAGTTGCAGTTCTGTGGGTAACTAAACCGTTTGGTTACACCCTGACGACACTGTCGTCGAATGTCGGAAGGTGAGGTGGTTGGCGTTGAGGGCGTTGTTGTAACACCCGGAGTCGTTCTGATGGGCGAGGCAGTCGAATTAGCCACCGGAATATCTATATCGGCGCAGGTGAAGTTGGCATTACAGGTCCTGTTGTCCGTGCAAAACATGGAATCCTGGGCGGAGCAATTGATGAAGGAGTAACTGCAGTTGGCTCGCGTGTTGTTGATGAAGCCATTCTGACCACTGCACTCGGGAATGTTTAGCCCGTTAATTCCCCAGACAACGAGTATAATGCCGTAGGCGATCAATAGGAGTTCTAGGCGCAAAGATTGCTGCATTCTCGATCTTTGTGGACTTCGAGGCGATGTGCTAAGCTTTTTATAGCCGCTCAGCCGGCGGCAATCGAAAGCAAGGTCTTTCCTAATAAGTTATATTTAATTAAACGTCTCATGTTGCCACAATCTTGTAACTTGTCAATAAATAGAGCTCTTATCGGCTAAGGGTAGACAACTCCACCCAGATATAATGAGTGATTTTTGGGCGGTGGGAGCTTCCTACACTCGTCGGGAGTTTCCGTAGCATTTCGCCACGCTTATCTGCACACAACTCCGGCGCTCGATATCCCAGCCGTAATAGAAGGGGCACTGCTGGAGCGTGAGGAAGCCCTTGATGCAGTAATAGAAGTAGTTGCAGTTGTCCGGATGGGGAAAGAACTCGGTCATGTGCGGCAGGCATTTGTGCGATCGCGGATCTTCCAGCTGCAAAAGTATTTAGTTTAGAGCTTTGAGTGATTTATCGAAATCAAAACCTACCGAGCACTGGACCTTCTCCGGATAATCGCACTGGCCGGTTAGCGAATTGAAGTACAACTCATTGGTGCAGTGCATTTCCATGGCATGTCCATGATAGCACAGGTAGTAATTCGTGCACGACTCGTTGCTGGCCATTAAGATAACCTGACTGGGATCATCACTGATCGGGCACTTGGGCAGCACCACGGGGGCTATGTTCAGGATATCCACTTCGGTTGGCGGTGGATCGGTTGGCTTCGGTGTGGCTGGCATAACCTCCTCCTCTTCCTCGACTTCCGGTTGCGGTTCCGGGTCGGCAGGTTCATCGACTTCGTCCAGAAAGCATTGTACATTGGCCGCCGTGTCGCATGCTCCCGTCTCGGAATCGAAGTATTCACCCTCATCGCACTCGCCCTTCAGGGAGTCCTCGCCCTGGCAGTACACATAGGACTGACAGCTCTCCCAACTTTGGACAAACGACTCGTCATCGGCCCCCTCGCATTCCTCGAAGTGATCTGCGCTTATTTGGCCACTCCAGAGCAGCAGCAGCCCCAGGCACAGGTATACCGAAAATCTGGACATTTTATTGGCTTCGTCTTGAATCTAGTGAACCTACTGAAAGCAGTCGGCGGCTTCCCCATTATATTTATGGACCTGTTGCGATGAATTTTCCCCAAGAAATACCTGCCGACACGCATTTCTTTTTAGTCTAATTGAATATCATTTTATCGAGAAGGCCTTCGAGATAACTCTAGACGAGGTTCATTGTATTACAAAATATTCTGGTCTCCGTGAATCACCGCAGCATACAGAACTCCTTCCTTCCATTATGTCATCACCTGCTTGCAGAATCGACATTACAGCGGTCGATGGTTCCACTTATTTCGCTGAATATGTTTACACAAGCCGAGAAACTTAAAAATTAATATTCAATATGCTCGCACATACATACCTACCGACGAAAAAAGCGTCAAAAGCGTGAAAAAGACAACGCCACAGAAATCATTGACCTCAACAAACGCCGCATTGGCCGTATTTTGTTTATGGCTAGCTAAAAACCAAGACGTCAAGCTGAAAAATACTTTGGATAAACGAGCGCGACTGGAAGTTACCCTGTCGCAAAAACGGTTTCATTAGCGTTCATTTGAAATTCAGAACATTCTGGCTTTATCGGCCAAAATGTAGATACGAAATTATCTCTAGGCATGCTCCAGTTCGCTTTAAGTACCTCGACTTTATACAGAACAGGGTTCCTGGTAAACTATCTCAAAATTACGGTTTTCTCGCATAAATATATCGTATGTCCCTTAAGGCACAAAAGACACGTATTTCATATTTAAAACTTTAAGAACATCAGTAGAATTTCCATAAATAAATCGAACCACTATCTGTCATTAATGTAAATATACTAATTTAAACTATGGAATTATTATTAATATAAAATTATGCTATTATTTGATCCATTGCCTTTTGAACTGTTATAATGAAACAATCTATATTACTCAGAATATATTATAATCCTATACTAAAGATTAAACCGTCATTACCAAAAATTTTTTTTATTGTTTTAAAAGTGACATCTATAAGCCTATATTCCTCGATAGTACAATGATTTGTATTTGGTGGCTGAAGAGTACCCAATCTTCGAACTCGCATTTCCCTCCGCCCCTCCACCCTTTGTTATGATATAAATCACACGAACCTGCGATTTGCCTCAGGTATACTTCTTCTTCGGTATTCCTTTCCATTATTTGCACCATCATGGCGGACGGACACCATCGAGTGGATCGATCGGACGGGAGAATTTGCACAAAATCTAATTTATTGTCAAGCATTTCCAATGACGATAAGACAGAAATAAGCGCTGCCGGTCTATGCTGGCCAACTTTATCGTGCACCTGTAAGAGGGGAGAAATTAAAAATATAAGTATAAATAAAATCAACAGGGGCAGGTAGTGGGCTGAAGTTCTTGATGAAATTGTTTAAACAAGTGCAGACGCAACCAATCTTTTGTAGTTGTATGGGTACTTTATTATAGCCCATTTCTTATGGGCGATATTTGCTTTAAATGCAATTGACAGATGGACAGAACGGATGACGGGAAACATCGATCGAGCTGGAACAAAAGAGCGCTCAATGCGCTGACGATATGTGGATTCAGTTGTAAAGACAACGACGGCAAAATGTCTGCTGCGTTGCGTGTGTTTACACGACAAAATATACATTATACACCCCGACCCTTTCCGATCGACGAATTGTATATTTAATTTACAATCCACATGTACATTTATTTACAGTCGTGTGTTAATATCATTCGCCACCGTTTAAAGATACTTTTTCACGGGGCAAGAACAAGTGGCTGGAAATATGACGACGACGATGACACGATCGTTCCCAAAATGTCCTGAACAACAATGAGATCATTTATTATCTTTAGACAAAAGTGAATGCGTATGGCATCTCTAAAAGGCAGGTACGATACCACTGCGTGCGATCTCAACTCTGTTTTTGACAAAGTGATAATGATGAAACTAGGTCAGAATGTATTGTTCGGCTTATTTTGCTGTCGCTTTCGGCCAGAATATTTCCCCAATAGCACAAAGCGAACTGGAAGCTGACTAAGTGAGGAATGTCTAATGCAATTAACAACTCCTGAAAGAGATCAATGTCCTGCTAAACACTTGGCTTTGTAGCCACCGTTTATTGAGATACCCAAACACGAGCACATATTTTTAGATGGCATGGCATATGTTTTTATGCATTTTCTTAGTACTTTTCCGAGGAACACACAAAGGCCACAGGCACAGCTGCTTTTTCATGTATGTCGCTAATAATAGCATATCATTAAACAAGAGAATAAATAAAACTTATCAACTTGAACGCGAAGTGAAATTCAAAGTTTATGTATTTCTGATTACGTCGGATTTGGCATGGCTGCATAAATATCTTTTTCAACATTGGTTCCAAGAATCCAGAATTATGCTGAAAATAATTAGCGATAGGAAAACATTGTGACCCGCTGGGAGTGGGAAAGGGACCCTAACAGCTGATACGAAGTGACTCATATTACCAACGTGATAAGCAGTCCTTTGTGTCCTGCCAGGGAAATCCTTATCTGCAGAGTATCCACAGAAACACATATCTCTAGCAAGAAACTCGAATTCTAGGCTGAGAGCATAGTGCGTTCAACTTTAAGAATAAATCATTTATAACTTTGTAATTTCAAAAACACAGTAGGAAATATTTATTGTGTTTGTGTTCGTTGTGGGCGAATCTGAAGTGATAACAGGTATCCGCAATAACAAAAATTCATTCATACGGGGAAGTTATTAAATTATCAACCCCAAAGGCATGACAGCGGAGGAATCTAATCAGAAGTTTCTGGCATAACGCTAAATTATATTCTAAAAGCAATCTCAAGAGCAGATTAAAATATTACTGCAGATAAACAGGAAGGGGTAAAGCTGACGAGAGTGTTCAGACTAACAGACACCTACATCGTACATACAACGTCCGTCTTTCATCTCCCAACACCAACTGCCTAACTCACACCCATATATCCCCAGACTTCTTTTTCTTTTTTGATGTGATGTGATTGTGATTCACAAATCAAATAATATATAATATTAAAAGAGAAAAAGGAAAATATACGAAAAAGCGTAGTCGGTGGCGAAAAATATTTGTGCCAGCCATAAGATACAATATATCTCTTTCTCTATATACTATATAACTGTAAAAACCACTTGAAGCGTCGCCAGCAGAGTGCGATCGGATTTGTCAAGAGAAGGCAGAAGAGAGGCGTAGCCCCGTGGATCTCGAGCTAAGAGAATCCGGCGAGCATTGTGATTTCTGCCTCGCAAATTAGGGGCGGTGTTGGGGTACGAAAATATTGGGAATGGCCCGGCTCGGCTCGGCTTTACCCGCCAGAGAAGCAGACTGCGGCAGCGAGCTATGCGGGTTCAAATGCGGCCAGCATGACGAATTATTACACACAGTCTCGCGACTGGCAAATGAAATTTAATGTGCACCGGAAGAAAAAGAGGCTACCTGTGTGAAAGTTGCGAATAATTGGTAGAACAATAAAAACGGAAGAAACAGCTACTATTAGTTTGATAACTAGATTTTTAATATTACTTTGACATTTTAAATCAAGTTCAATTCAAAATATATTTGCATACAAGGCTAGAACGAGACAGTTGTGATAGAAAAGGACCGGTTTCAATTTGATTAAACTGATTAGAAAATTTAACCAATTTTTTTACCAACTGCCATTGAAATTTTGGTCTTAGCTTAAAGCATAATTTTATTTCAAAAGCAAGACTAAAAATAATAATATTTTGTATTTTGATATTTTAAAACACATGTTGTTTAAAATAAGAACAAGTAGAAAACTACCTACAAAAGTCCCGAGTTCGAATGCCACCGGTAATAAATAATATTAAATGTTTGAAAACATCGATTAAAATGAAAACACTTACCGAGTTCAACTACCATCGCCTTTCTTTGTTAGAAAATATTTTTTTCAAAAAACACATATTGTTTAAAATAAGAACAAGTAGAAAACTACCTACAAAAGTCCCGAGTTCGAATACCACCGGAAATAAATAATTTTAAATGTTTGAAAACATCGAATTAAATGAAAATACTTACCGAGTTCGACTGCCATCTATTTTTTGTTAGAACATGTTTTTTTCAATGTAAAATACAAAGCACTCACACATTTAGTCGATTCATGTGGCTGTTTATACACTCACAATGCACATTGATGATGTTGTTGATGGGATTGTGATTCAAGTGTGCACGAGTATATACATAAAATATTGAAACAAGAAGGGAAAGGCTACCCTTGCAAATTTACCATAAAGCGCTTAAATTGACACCGACCGACAGTCAATTGATGTGGAGCCATGAAATCGATCAAGTTGGACAAGATCATCTTAACCTTTTCCCAATTAGAAAGTGTAACGAAATGTTTGGGAGTGCGAACAAACCGATCTTCTCTCCTCCATTGGATGAACAAATTTCTTTTTTCCATAATTCGGAGAAATTCTCAATGACCAAAATGGTTGGAAAAATCAATGTACTCCAAACCCCACAGCCCGAAATAGAATAGGGCACCCAATGATCTGATCCCTCTCTGTGGCGTCTCGTTGGCCCAGCCAGCTATCGAAGCTCATTGATCTGGGAGTCTCAGTCGCGGGAGCTTGTCTATGGGGATTTTCAATGCGATAATCAAGCGAACCGGGCGAACTATGTAAGCCATTGGGGATATTGGGGATTTTCAAATTTTTAAATGAATACAACAAAATCACGGCAACAAATAAGAAATTAGTGGCCGAGAGCCGTGTGTGTGTATATTTTCAGTGGGATACATGACATGCACGGAGCTATAGAGCTATGCCTCTCCATATGTATTACACAAGCGTTTTTGTGAAAACATCGCCGTTGTCATCGTCGTCTGCGCTGTATCTGTTGCCCGGGCAGCTTTAAACCGGATCTTTGGTTTGAAAGTACATTCACTTTGCGCCGTCGACGCTGACGCTGCGTTGCAGCAGCAGCCAAAGTGGCAGAAGTCCAGGCCGGGCCCCAAAGATCCATATCCATATCCATGCCCCAAGACCATAGACTCCAAGCCAAACTCCTGGCTACGGCAAACAGCCTTCAAATGACTGAGCAAAACTCCTCTCGGTTTGGTCTGCACATGTGCATAGTTCAAATAACTTGGTCAAGTTGACAAGATCAACGGAGCGAGTGTTACCAAGCGGCAGCGGTCTGGTTGCAGAGCGGGGAACCCCTCTGCAGGCCCAGTCCCCCCTCCTTTTTTCCAAATCAAATACTCGTACCAACAAAAAATCTATAATAAAAAACAGGTTAACAAATGTTGCCGCAACGTTGACGTCGACGCAGCTCGGAGCGTCGGAAGAAACTTGTTTTCCTTTCCTATGCGGCTCCGGGTCTCGAATCTCGAGTCTCAAATCTCAGGCCTCTCGGGTCCCCGGTCTCCGGACTCAAAGACGACGTCAAAGCCGGCTTACGACAATCAACTTACATTCACTTCTCAAAGCCCCGAAGAGCGTGAAAGTTTCACTAAGAGCACGGTCTTCGGGAGAGAGTCGGACACCATCGAAGTCGAAGCCGGCTACCCGCATGTTACACAGTATCAGGGGTAGATCTGTGGTGGCAAGAACTTCAAAAGTAAGGAGTAGATACACCAACCCCAAAACACGTTTAGTAACATAGGGAACGAATGACTTCAATCAATAAACTATGCGATTTGATGGCCTTGGATGTGTGGTAATAAGACCCTAATAACTTCAAATAAGAGATGGGTAGTAACACAAGGTATATGATTAAATGACCGAGTACAACAACTTAAAACATCTTAACTAGTATGAGTAATCCACTGTAACGGATCAAGAACTTAATTTAGAGAAAATATATTTATTTTAATGATACCTAATTTGGTTATGCTTATTAAACCAAGAAGTGTTCAATTCCAAACTATACGGATTTTAAATTTCAAAGTACCTTTCTACAAATAATGTCTTGATTATTCAGATGTTTATTATTCAATGTTGTAAAACCCTTATTCTGATTATTCAGAAAAATTTAAAAACACTTGAGTAGAAAAAACAATTTTTTTAAAGGTTTCCATTTAGTCATCCTAAAGTTATATTCAAATGTTTCCTTTTAGTCATCCTAAAGATATATTCAAATCCAGAGGGAGTATCACCTGTTCGAGCTTTTCCATCTGGAATTCTGAGTTGCCGGCAATTTGAACGCAGAGAGGAGAGAGTAACAGAGATAGGCCGATAGAGAGGGCTATAGGCGAGCGAAAGAGATGGAGAGTCGCAGAGAGAAAGAGAGAAACGGCGGGCAGCGACGTCGGCAGAGGGCTGACGTTTCGATTCGTTCGTTCGCATTCACAAGAATTTCACCGACATTTAGTTTAGTACCGTTTTTGGCTGCAGTCGCACTACGGACAGTTTATTCTAATTGTGTGCTACCATCCCATATACATCCAAACATACAAATATTACTGCTAAAGTTAACGATATTAACTACACATATTAAATGCTATTATACACGGGCCGAGCAAAGCCATTTTAACTGCGGTTTACTGCCCATCCACACACAAAACACATGAAAAATTCAATTATATCAATTGAAATCGTAATCAAGTCCAAAACACACAGCGAAAAAATCAAATAAACTAAATTATATGGTTATCAACGTTGAAATCTAAATATATAATAACTATTTTCTATGAAAATCGAGTGTTTCGTTTCCGAATCGGGAAAAAGTTAATAATTCAATTAATGTTAACGCCAAATATAATCCGACAAGAAAAAGCGCATGCAACAAGTTGAATCCAGCCGACAGTTGTAAACCAAGTTAGATCCGTACACAGATACGCCCCAAATACCACTACCAATACGAATGAATGCCCGGTACACGCATACAATCGCAAAAATCACACACACACACGCAGACTATAACAATGTCAAGTGAAAACATTCTCTGGAAGCAACAGGTTTCCCCCTAATAAGTGTTATAAAGAAGCAACCAACAGTCATCACCCAGAACTGTTCGTTTTGAAAAATAAAAAAGAGAAAGAGAGGTAGAAAGAGAGCACGAGGAATAAAGAAGATAGAGTATAAAGAAAGAGAAAGAGCGGAGAAAGAGCCACCTTTTCAGTCAGTAAAATTGTATTAAAATAATAGAATAAACTAAAAGAAGACAGTTTTAAGTGGGTTAAAATAGAAAAAAAAAAAACAAATTAGTGTGACTGCAACCAGGTGGAACCGAATCTAACCAAAACCAAAATCCCAACCATCCCCGAACCGCAAGATCAACTAAAAGAGTTCTTAGAGCGCATCTGAAAGCGTCAACCTCAAAGAACCATGGAATTCTACGATGGCGACCTCAAAGATATATGGGACTCCGACTTAGATCCGGTAAGTGTTCAAATTACCGCTCGAAAGCAAAAAGGCGAATAGCAACTTGTACTTTATATCAGGCAGAACCATTGATACTTGAGAGCTTTTATTACAGCAGGCATGCTTGATATGGGCTATATGTGAAAGTTAAAGCCGACAACTTGAACGAAACGATAAGAAAATGTTCGAGATATAGGTAGCTCTTATAGGTTATAAGTTATAACACACCGAAAATAAATGTAGGGTATTTCCCAACTAAGGCTAGGCCATTCGACAAACTTGGTGAACTCCTTGAACTCCGATCTCTGGCCAGAGACATCTTCAACACACGATTATTAAGTCATTTCGGTATACATTTTAAACATGTAAGAGTCGTGCTTCCACGAAACGAAATTGCATTTAAAAATCTAAAGAAAAACATTTTAATGACCCACATTAAGCTTATCAGTTGGGTAGAAAAACGTGAACTTGTTCATGAGCTGAATTCTAAGTATGATGATCGATTTGAAGAGGAAAAAGAAACAAATTAGGGGTAAAGGGTCCCACGGAATTTAGCTAGTTTTCTTTTCTTTCTCTGCATATTAAGTGGTTCGCATTTATATGTATGCGATCACCTGAGAGAACCCCGATCACCACCAAAACTGGCCTACGATCAAACCTGTCCCAAGCAACCTCATAAAAATGTCCGCTCACCGAATAACCAAACACCAAAAAGAAAAAACCGTATATTGAAAAAGAAACCAAAATCTAATCGAATTGCCCGGCTACCAGACATCAGACACCCGTAATATACAACACACCCAGAATCACAGTTTTGCTTTCATGTTTGTGGAGGACGTTCTCGGAGTGCCGAGCCCAATGGCATTACCGAACAGAAAAAACTTTGCCAAATAGATATGATACGGCTGAAGCGAACAAACCCTATCCTACGGTGCCGAAAAGAAAAGGCAGTTCAGTTCTCAAGGCCTTTATCTTGGCAGCTACGTTCCCGCTACGAGAGAAAATACCATTTTTAGTGACTTTTTGTGTTCGAATATATCAATTTACATGGTTTTTGATAAGAGACAGCGACTATATCGCGCAGTCAGGAAACATTTCAGTTCATAACTTAGAAGTTTCGCTGTCCTACAAAGTTATTTTGTGTTTAGCGATAATGATAATTGGAGTTTTCCAAGAAATTAAAAGAAATTTATCATCAGCGAACGATTTCTGTTTTGTTTTGGTTGTTTTTTGTACTCGAAGTTCTTTTTCTCCATCACCCCCGCAACTCGAGCAATCGTGAAATGTTTCAATATAATGAAATGAGTGTGTGCCGGGCTGAGCTTCATTTGCGGAGTACTCATAGATGTAGATGCCGTCGTCTACTGCTTATCGCTGCGGAAACAGTAATGAATACATGTCGTCCGCCCGTCCATCCAGCTCCAGTCCGTCCGGTTAACTTCTTCTTGCTGCTTTACACAGAGAAAAAGCAGATCTAAATAAAATCAAAGAGATATCTTAATTTTTCATTTCGTGTTTGATGATAAATCATAACTATCTAGAGTGTAGGAAGGTTCCGAGTTCGAGTCCTGACGCTCACTCTTGAACTTTTTTACCCTTTTTGATAGGTGAATAATGTATAATCCAGATGCATTCCAAATTTGATAACGAATGCTATTTTGATAGCCCAGAGCATCTGTCTCCGAAAGCAAAGGTCCAGGTTCAAATCCCACTGCTGCCCTATGAATTTTTATGTTCTTTTCTTGCCGTGTAGAGGAATCTCTGCTGGGCGAGCACAGAAGAAAAGAATCTATTACGGAGGAGGACACATGTGGAGTTGATAAGAGGCCCGCTATCAGCTGGTCTAAATGCAAAGTAATGACTTTTTTCGCCTGCCGCCGCTTCTGCTGTTGCTGCACTTTGCAGCTAGTCAAATAGAGTATGGCTCGTCAGTGTCATTACTATTAGGAGATAATAATGCGCGCCGGCGACTACTCGACTTGTAGACAGTGTAGACGGAGGGACAGAAATAGGCCCAATGCCCGGGAAAATGCGCGTGCAGTTTTTATAGGTTTTGTTGTGTTGCGTTTTTTCCCGCCGTAAGCGGTACAATGTACCCGTACCCGGGGCGTGCGCTCAATTACCTCATAAGTATCTCAAATGCCCATGTGTGCCCATAACAAGAAATTATCGGTTTCTGCGGCAAGTCGCCGTGCTAATACCCTCCGACGCCTGGGGAGTAAGATCAAGATCAGGTCAAGATATCATCCAGGGTTAGATAACCAAATTCCCTTGAAAGATCCCAGCCTTTTGTTTTGTTGGCTCAAGCCTATCAGTTTCCTATTATGGCATTATTTTAATAATATAAACTATCATGCTAAAGTCTCTTCAGGCATATCAACAATCTTATCTCAAAGTATTTTGTAACCAAAAAATAAAGCGAAAAAAACTTGCGCCCAGATAAGGCCTGAAATGCCCAATTTTGATTAGCGTAGCGCACCATTTTCCACTTAAATGGGTGACAAAAAAAAAAGTAAATAATAATTGTGATGCCATGGGATTTTTTTTTCTTTGAACCAAAACAAAAAACTAAAAATAATGACTTGACTTGGCGTGCCGATAATCAATTTTTATTAAATTCGGAAGGCGCTTTCATAAGGGTATGAAGTTGGAAAGTCCCAATAGGGGTTAGCAGGTCTTGAGAGAGCTGCGATAATGTCACGTGCTCCGCATTGCCGAGATTCCGATCAGTGCTATCAAGAAATCCCCTACCTTTTCATTCAGAGATCTTGGAGTGGTTCCCCGCTCTATCAGTTGAGAGCAACGAAGAGTTGACACAGCGAAATCTTTAATAAATACATATAAAGTAAACTTACGTGTACATTGGCGATCGGGGGAATTCTGCGAAAATCCACAGCCGGGGAAAAACAAACAACAATGCTGATCTGTTATCATAGGGTCATACATTTTACTAAGAATACACTTTGTGAAGAAAACAATTTCCAGTGCAAATATAAATATGAAAGTTTCAACTTAACGACTTTCGATTCTGGTCCAGCCTTGATAAGAAAATACATAATAAAATTGTTTCTGTTGAAAGCTGAAATTACTGCTGAAATTTTCACATTTCGTTGATAAGAAGCACATGGAAACAGAATGCCTAATTAAGCGGATTTAGAACTGAGCTTATCTTCTGAATAGCTAAGTAGATTTGGAATACTTATATAGTGAAGTATATAAAAGGGTTGGGCGTGGAAAGAAAGCGAATCCGGGGCTACGACCAAACATCAAAACAAAGCTAGGCTTTGAGCCAAATGTCACCAAGATCGTCGTCGATCTTACCTCGAAGAAGAAACTCTTGACTCCGGAAGAGATTACCTTGGGCAAAGGAAAAAACCAAAAATAAACTGCATTTGCCTTCGCAGAAGAATGCTGACCAAAGTCAAAACCCCGGCGACTTTCCTAAATTATTTTATTGGCCAGAACGGAGAGAGGTTGAGAGTTAAAGCCCGAAGAACGGGAAAACTGCAGCATTAACAAGAAGTCAAAAAGTCAGCAACTTCCATTAAGACTCAAGCAAAGAAAAAAAAATTTGTATATTTCTGACATTTATAGAGCTCTGTTCTTTTGTGGGTTAACTTTCGCTTATATAAGCAGAATATGGACGGGCCAACCGAGGGGCGTGCATAATGGTATTAGCAATTTCTTTTCGGCCAATTCGATACCCTCTATGGTCCATACAGCCCGTTTGCCTCGATGAATATGAATGCAAATGTGCATTTCGTTGAGGTTAGGCTGAGATTTTCTAACGGCCAAATGCACGGCCCGCTACTTGAAATGCACACGAGAATACAACTTACTACCCAACAAGAAGCGGAAAACAGAAAAACGTGCTTGGCAACAGACTTCGACTTCGACTTCGACTTGGAGACTTGGGGACTTGGAGCTAAAAGTCTCGACTCGAGACTCTCGAGAGCGTATTTGAATAACTAGTTCGAGCTGTGCACGATACTTTCAATATGGTCTATCAACGGCTATATATCTATTATAGCCGTACGACTTCAGTATTGGTGTATTGTGTGTATTGCTTAACTTTGACATTTCCAATGAGCCAAAGCGTTGCAATCTGCAAAACAGGTTAAAGCACAAAGCGAATGCAAAGAAACCCAGCGACTATTGCAAATTTAGCTCGCTCCAGCGACACAATTTCTATGCCAAAAGTCCAAACATATGGCGAGGCAGCAGAAAAGCAAAGAAAAAGGCAAAAAAGCGCGCATAATTAAATTTGTGCCCCCACATAGTATTGGTTTACATGTGCGCCAGTCTCGCTGGCTCCTCTCCCTCTCTAGATATATATATACACATATATTTTCCCATTCATGTCGGCCATTCATGCGGACTTACACGCGCTGCGCGTTGCAGGATGCGCAGCTATATAGTGTCCACGCGGAAAACCCTCTCTCTCTTAGCGTACTCTTTTTGGCCCGATTGCCAGTAGCTCTCTTAGCCAAAAGAGTGGGCGGCCTTTGGGCCATTTGGCCAGCTGTTCGCGTTTTGTTTTTGACGTCAATGTCAGGACGTCGGAGGAGTTGTTGTGGCCAAGGCCCGAAAGAGTGTGAATAATTCATGGAACCGCTCTGAATCTACAATATGTTACAGCCTCCTCCACCTCGTCTACAGGGGGGAGGACTTGGGCGTGGGCGTAGCAACATATTGCCAGTGCTAATGAAGTGTTATACGATAAGTGTAACAGCAGGCAACAGGCAAGTAGGAAGCAACAGTTGGAGGCTTTTCGGAGGCGGAGAAACAATGCGAAAGGAAGTAGCCTTTTGGGTTAAGGGATGGGGTGTCGACAGGACCACCCACTGATAGAACACGTTATTGCTCATATGCGAGCTGATAAACCCTTTAATTCGCCAGACCTCAAGGACCAAAGGCTACGGGAAGGGGTTTGATTTGATGACTTTCTGCTTTACGACTTATGACTATATTCGACTCTAAGACTTAAGTATTTAATATCTCCAAATTTAGTTCTATAGTTCTATATGTTAGATTTAAAAAACATTGTTTAAAGAAGAACACTTTACAATAAGAAGTTCTTAGTTTCTTTGGCAAATATAGGTTGCCTCTTCGTTTAATCCCTATAGACTTTTTTAAGCTGTTAATAGAGAGTTGTTGAGAAAACCACCCCTTTCTATGTAATACCATAATTTTGAAGGCCATATGGAGCTTCAAGCAACTTTGTAAAAGCTAAGGGAGAGTTAAGGCCTCTTTGCAATTCTTTCAAACAGTTTTATATTTTAAGCAATGAGCAATAAGCAAAGAGGTCTTTTGTAATTATTTTTATAGATTTTCAAAAGTACAATGAAATAACACACTCACTAAAGAATATGTCCGATTTATGAATATGTCAGATTCCTCGGAAGCCCAAATCTTCGATCAATACATCAAAATCCATTAGAGAGTCATAAGTTAAGGCCTAGAATTCCGTAATTACCCGCTGACAGCAAATTTTTCAAGCATTATCTTTCCGAGAAGCCTTGAAAGTGAATTCATTATGGGTTCTCCAATAAGGTCGCCCAGATCTCTGACTCATCCGCGCATTGCCAAATTGGTTATGTCTGCTTTGCATATATGCAGATGTGCGCTTTTCGCTTTTAACCGCTCTTCAGCGATTTTGTGAAAGGCATTAGACGGTCTCCGTCAAAAGTTGAGACCTCACGGATCTCAGTTGGAGCACCCACTGCTACTATCTCAACACCCAGGCCGAACAGCAAAAAGATACGATCTCTGGCGGATTAGGATAACTGAAGACTGAAGATTGTGGGGGTTTTACGATGGGGGAGTCTTTCGCCTCCCTGGGCACCACCTTTTCGCCTTTTTCCTTATTTATTTTCATTTTTATTTTCTGGTTACTTTCACAACGATTTCCGTTTGGCAAATCGCTGGTGAGTGTACGTCAGACGAGCTGCTTACGTACTTTCCTCGCACAAACATATGTTGGCGATAAGCTGAGCCCGCATTGGACCTTCCACCCACCCGGTCTCGTTTTTCTCCAGCTATTTTTATACATATTAGGTTATATTTATACCGAACGTACGGCCAATACGTCATGGAATTCTTAAACAATTTGCATTTGCGGCTGCAACACGTCGTATGCGTAATATTTGAGCTAATTTCACGTTCTGATTGGGATTTAGCTGGGATTTCTGGCCAATTCGCACTTTCTTTTCAAGGCAAAAGGCATTTGACGATGGCCATTTACATGGTAGCCCCATTACCATTTACCACGCTCACGAAAAACGAAACCGTAGCAATTTTTCAAGTTAAAAGGCAGTTCAGTTTCTATGTTTTTGTGCTTTATTTTTTGTATTTTCGGTTTCTGCTCTTTTTGAATTGTGGGAGCACCTTTCACTTTACCAACACACCAGCGGCGAATGATGCAGCCTGGGCATAAAAATTGGAAAGAAATAAAGACTCGGCTAAAAAATGCTGTGCACAACACAAAGAAAACGATACATACATAATGATCCGCACGCACACGGCTGCAGTTTTATAAATGTGAAAGGTTTTCGCTTGCTGCAACATTATTTAATCAATCCAAATTGTGGAGCAAGCGAAAAAAAGCAAAATCGAAAAAAAGTATAGACAAAACAGCCAAAAAAGTGGGGGGAAGTGGGGCCCAAAGGAGATACAGAGGTATAAAAGAAAGAAGAAAGAGGAGAAACCAAACCGAACGAAAAAAAACTATAACCAGTTTAATTATTTTTTATGAAATTGTATGTTTGTGGCTCTTTTTCACCCTTTCTTGTTTCGTTTTTTTTCCGTTTTCGGGAAGAGGGACCTGAAGACTGGAAATTTGAATAAAATTGTATAATGGGTAAACCGGGGGACCCGGCAACACCAACACCCATATGTGTATGTTAATTTAATGCCGTAAGATAAAGAAAACCCCTCTGGCGGCTATTTTGATTTTTGTTTTTCATTTCCAATTCCACCTTTATCGTTTCCAAAGTGGCTGCTTGATTGGGTTCCCAAGTGCGAGGCACCGGGAAGAAAGGCCAGAACAATTCTCTGCACGTGACATTCAAGCGGAGCAACAGGTTTTTGTGAATCGGCAACGTGAAATGAGGTCAAACAATTGCATTTCACAGGCTCCGATGGTTAGGCAATCGATCGCCAAGCCGAGTCAAGTCGGGCTTAGCCGCGTTCAAGCGGTTTTGTGGCCCAAGAGGCACTCCATCTCCAGTTCCAAGTCGAGCACCGCACTGCTTTCCACTTGAGAAGGCGCCCTTAGCCATTTCGCCGGTGCCGCGCTTTCATTGGAACACACAAATCGGAGAAGAGGCAGGGGAGAGGAGGCAAAACCCACCTGAAACGTGCAACAAACGGTGCAACAGGTGCACCCGGAAAAATATTTACCACAAATGGTCATCTATGCGGTGTGATTGCATAATAATAATTCATAATATCACGTGAAGAACCGAAGGTTTTGATATAAAATTCACCAATTCCGGTTGTTACATTTGAGATTCCAAAACAAGCTTAATGAATATTTCATTGGACTTAAAATAGTTAATGCCTAGTACGTCATTTAGAGTTAGACGTCTCAAAGAATTTGAAACTATGTTAATAAACTTTGCTTACAGTTTCCATGGAAATTTAAACTATGAAGTTAGAAATCTATAAGATATAGTAGTCAAAAAAAAACTATAATTGAACTTTTAGATTGTCCCTAAGTTTTTAGCACTGTATTTTTTTGTTAGCTTAAGCGCCTTGTAATCCAAACAATGGGGTATAAACATAATATAATTTTTTGCTTACTATCCAATGACTTGTTTTAACATACTTTAATGGAGTCCTAATGTCAATATTTATATTATGATTTACACCATTTTCTAACAAGATTTCGTACATTTGACTTTCGAGTATGTTCCCTGTCAAGAATGGGTTGGATTTCAGTTTGAAATTGATAAGATTTGCGATCCAATAAATATAAATAGAATTGAAAATAAACAATAGTTATCTTAGCACTATGATATTGGGGTTTGTTTGTTATTATAAGATATGATTTGGGATTAAATGGGTACAGCGAGAACTGAGATAAGATATGACGATTGAGAATTGCAATGGGGAACTGGTGTGCCGATTTTCGCTCTGTGTAGTGCCCCACCTCCCGAACACGATGCCCCCACCTGATCCGCAGCAGCTAACAAAAGAGGTAGCAAATGCCTGCGAGCATTTTTGCTGTCTTTTTTTGTTGTATTTTTTCTCCTGGCTTTCTTCTTTCTTTCATCATCGGCAGGCAGCATACATATTTGTACACAGACCCCGATGGGTATATATTTGTACGACTGCCTGGGTATCTGTGTCTGTATTCCGTATCCGAGAGTGTGAGTATCTGTGTTGCCCGTTTTGGTAGCATTTTTCAAGAATTGCTAATTCTCAACAATTCCCGAGGTTCGTTGAACTCATCATAAACACACACCACACACTGGGCACGCACACTCACATTTTATTTACGCTTCTCGGTGCTTATAAGTAGTATTCGGTATACTGTATACTGTAGTATACTGCTTGCTGATTCTTGGCCCGATGTGTGGCGACGGCTAAAATGCGGAGAAAGCACTTGTGTATTTGTGTTTTAATGCACTGTCCATCGAAACGAAAAAATGCGAGGGCCGGCCCAGGAGTATTAGCATAATGGGCGGATCATTAATTCTCGGTTATTCCATACTTTCGTTGGCTTTCAGAATTTATGAATTACTGTAAACATCGAATGGCAGTAGTCGGTTTGGTCAAGAGAAACTCCTATTGCCGCCTATTATCGCACTTTCTTTGGCCATTTGCCATTTTTTTTAATTACACTAAAAGTCATTAACACTTCACCATACATTTTTGAAGAAACTCCAGCCAAAGTTTTGAAATAAGATAGGATATATGGTATTACAAGCTATAACTAATTAATGGTTCAAATCATTTAAGTTTAAATACTTCCACTAATCAGTTATTATCTGTTTTACATCTATTTTTAAAGGCTACACAGAGAAAAAAACGGAACAATATGGGATTGATATTGATTCATATCAATTTTTCCATAACAAAATGGTAAGATTTCATATCAATATGGTACAAAATCATATGTTAGGAAATATCATTTTGATATGAAAACAGATCGGACCAAAATTGATATGAAAAAATACCCGATTGATGACCGTTTTTGGTGTTATTTTTTCTCTGTGTACTAGTACTGCTACCGATCTTATTAATGATCATTTTAAGAGTTAGCCTAGTCACCCGTAATAATAAAACACAAGCTATTGTTATTGCTTATTAGCTATTAGGTAAACTAAAATTCTTTGTAAACGCAGAAAAACAGTTAAAACGAATTTAGTACGAGTTTTATGTAACGTTTTGACTTATTGATATGGAAACTTTGAAAAGTAAAAACTCGTTTTAGTTTTAAAAAACTAAAGCTTTCAAGTTTATCTGTGCTTACACCTTGGTTCATCTTTTCTTTTATTTCTACGATTGAATATGGCAACTCAACAATTTTTAAATTTAATATGATTAGAGAGTTTTTGATTTATGGAAATTAATAAACTTAAAAAGTAGGCCGACCATAGATTTTTTTAAATTTGTGACAAACATATGTATGTATTAGAAATCAAATGATTGTAATATTTAATATCGGGAGTTGGATGATCTCGACAGTCTTCAGAGACTAAACCTATTAAACCACCTTCGTTTGGGACATAAACATATAACACGCGTGCAAACGGTAATCAATGTTTAGGCTTACGGGTATGGTAAGTACCTTGTTCGACGGATTGCGTGGTGGAACCCGAAGAATCCGAAGAACCACAGACCCACAAAGAATCGGGAAGAATCGTACCTGCTTACATATCTACATACCGTCGTCGACGTTCCCTTTTTTTTATGGCCAAAACTGGATTCCATTTGGTTTGGCTTAGAATGTGAACTTTGGCGAGGTGGGGCTCGGCTGGGTTTTTACATACAAATGTGTTTTTAAAGCGTAATTACATGCACTTCTTTATCGCAGACAGACAGACAGTCACTCACTCGAATATATAGTTATATCCAAGTGCATATTTGCCACAGAATGCCGCCTTTAAATGGGTCAGCAATTTATTGCCGTAGATTGCCAGGGGACAATTAAGCGAATCCAGTCCAAAAATCTGGCACATTTGGGATTACATCATCGGCGGGGCTTTAGCGTTAAAATAAATATATTCTGGAGCTGTTTGTTTTCACCATTCCATTCGGCTCTTCGGTTTTTAGGCGGCAAGTGATAGAATAGAACACGTTTGAGTTATTTGTGCTGCACTCCGATTGTGATTGTGAGTGATTCCCAAGGTTGGTTTTTGCGCTCATCTCGAAAGCATCGAAACACTTAACACTGGGCCAGTTCATTATAATTAATTACACTCTTGCACACTCCGCTCCATGCGACTTTTAATTTAAATTTGTGCCAACAATTTGCCAACCACTTGCGTTAAAACTCGATTGACAGCTTTAATGGAACTAGGGGCAATGACCGTTAAATGATTTTAATAGGTCCTTCAGGACATTCCTAAAGAATCATTAAAATATCAGTCAAATCAGCTGAATTTTACTTTATTTCTAATCGAACTTTAGCTTTTGGTTCCTGATTTAGTTTCACCATTACCTTTAAAAATCGAAAAATACCTTCTGCCCCAACCCAATAAAATTGAAGTGGGTAATTACCCAACCTACATGGAAGCATTTCCTGGCCCACCTAGGCTAGAAAAATTCCCACCACTGATTTGCTGGTCCCCAAAAATAATGACTTAGCGTACGATTGATAACTTCAAAATGGTTCTCTCTGCTGATTGCCCGGGCCAACAACAATTTTTTCAAGGGTACGTCCGAATCGCCGAGCGTGGTCGATGGTAGAAAAATGTCTTCTGATAAGATTGACAACAGAAATATATTGCATAGCCACCATATGCATGGGGCAGTCGGGATCTGCGCCGTATATGTACTTCTAAAATCAAATCAAATCAGTTTTCTATATATACCTTATAATTTTTATTTTTTTTTGAGCTATCTGCATGGCCCGTGTTGCGTTTTGGGTGTGCGATTCTCGTGCGATTTTGCCATAGGTCGTATATATGTACATGGGTACGGGCAATTGTACTTTTGTTTTTCGCATTCAGTTTTTGTGTTTAATTATATAACCGTGCTATCGCTGTGCAACACGACTATGAATGACTTTTGTACATTTACTAATTGCAAACCATTTGTTTGTTCCCATTTCTGTGCCCTGTTACAGGAATCCTTGAAAATCAGCCCCGATCACGATATGCACGACTGGCTGTTCGATCGCGACGTCAAAGATCCCACCGTCATACTCAACGACAAGCTCATCTCGGATGCCCTGCTCAATGGCACACAGCCGATCAAGACGGAGCACTCCTACAGCCTCAGCAGCGACGTTGACTCCCTGCCCGATTCACCAAAAAGCCTGCAGGCCAAGATGGAGGGTAAGTGTGAAAATTACAAAAAAAAATCCATACCACATATATCATAGTTATCAAAATTTTGCTATCGATAATATGAAGTTTATCGTCCACTTTCTTCAAACAAATTCCTTAAAATCCAGAAAGAGGAAATGGGCAAACTATTCAATTTAAAATATATTAATTTCAAATCAAAATACATTTTATAATTTAATATTTAACATTTTTAACATGATCATTCAAGACCCAAATCGATAATTATTTTGATATCGAGTTGTTTAAATTATTCTTGTAATATTATAAAAGCAAGCCTTAAAATATAGTACAAATAAATAAAATAGTTGCTATATAAGAAGGAGTAAAACCTATCCAATAACCCAGGCAATTGCATCCAGACGTAGACCCACTTTTTTGGGGGGCTGTCTGTAAACCCCAAATAGCAATCCAAACACAGTTGGCAGTTGGTTAATTTGGGCCATGTACATAGTGAAAACAACGTCGACAAGAATAACAGTTGAAAAACAGTTTCAGATCCGCTCTGTTCTTTTTCTAGTGTCGCGGTAGCATTTAGCAATTTAACGCAGTACTCGTGCATGAAGTTTTGTACTTTGACGCGATATCAGTTGTTCGTATGTACGGCAGCAAACTGTGTATAATTACCCTGGCCGAGCTCTGGGCTTCTCTTTTTTCATTTTTTCGAGCTGTTATTATTTGTAATTTTATGGAAACTGTACGACAACTGTGTAAATAAAATTAAAACGAAATATTTCGTAGTTGTGGGGGTGTCGGCGGAGGGCAAAGTTTTGCCAGAAATATATAAAAAACTGAAACAACAGAATTTCAAATGCAAACACAAGTGCAACTCGGGGAATTGACGCGTGCTCTGCCAAAGGAAAGTGATCCGGTGTTTGCTCAGTTACAGACTAGAACTCCAATTCTTGCATAATAAATGTGGGTTAGTCGCAATAATATTTGGCCAGCATATTTGCGCACATATTGCTCTATTTGATTCTGGTGCTTGTCTACCAAAAAATAAAATAAAGGGGCGAGAGCAAATACGATTGTGAGCTAATTATTTTTGGGAAAAAATAACAATTAACTAAGACCAACTGGAACCGATTTTAACTGACGTAAACCAAAGCAAGTAATTAAAGGCAATGATAAAGGAAATGATCTGATTAAATTGGGTTTGGGTTCTATTTATTAGTTGGAATTTTAGAAAAATGAAGAAATTCATGAAAAAGTCATATAATTGAATCAAATGATCCTCGTAAAATCTCTGAAATTGTGGAAAAATACAATAAACATAAAAAAAAAAAATTTAAAATAGTGCTCAAGGTTATGGTTAGTTTTATAACTTTTAAAATTTTTATTTACGGATGACGTGTCGCTTAAGAAGTTTTCGAGACTTTATCGCTTTTGTTAAAATATTAATTTAGTGAAAACTAACGATGTGTCCTTTTCGACTAAGATATCTAAGTGTTATTTCACTTTTTCCCCCCAGACATGGATGACGAGTGCTTTCCCGCCATTTCACCGAAGACGGCGACCAGTGGGCGTGTGACCATCGACCCGAAGTGCCTGACCTTCCACACCCCGCCCACGCACGCCACGCCCATCAGCCGGCTGAGCAGCAATCCCGCCCTAAACACCTCCGTCGCGGATCTGACACGATCCTCCGGCCTGCAGGGTCTGCAGGCGCACCAGCCACACCACGGATCCGGGTCCAACCACGTGGTCAATGTGGTCAACCTGGAGCACTTTCAACTACCTCAGCACCTGTACGACAACGACTGCAGCTCCTCGGTGTCGTCGTTGCGCAGCATGTCGCCGGACATTTGCTCCGACATCGAGATCGACGAGTCGGCCATCAAGGATGAGCCCATGTCGCCGGACTCCAGCTGCCCCGCCAGTCCCACTTCGCAAGCGAGCAGCTCGCAGCACCAGCTCAGCCTTAGCCTGGCCCACCTGCAGTCGGAGTTGCTATTCGAGCCGAAGGTAAGAGCACTCCGCACTCCAGATTCGAACTAGCTCCTGAAGAATTCGCTAAAAATACTAAATATACCGAAAGTATTTAGTATTTATAATATTTATTATTGTGAATTATTTGCTTTTTTTTTATAAAATAACTCTTACTTTTCGAATTATACATAATATTATTATTAATTATTCAAATTTATCCTTACTTTACTGACTGTTTCTTATCTTCTTCTTTTTTTCTCAGCACGGTGGCCTCCTGCTAGCCACCAGCAGCAACAGCAACAACAGCCTCATCAAGTCCCAGCAGCGCCAGCAGCAAATCCTTGGCCAGGACAATCTGCTGATGGCCAAAATGGAGATCAAGAGCGAGAAACAGAACGCCAGCAATAGTGGGGGCAAAACGCATGCCCATGGCTATGGAATCCCGCTAACGCCACCATCCTCCCTGCCCAGCGACGATTCCGAAGGTAACTTAACACCGGAACACTTGTTTTCGCCCCTGTCGCCCAACGCTTCCGTTTCTATCTCCGTGGCCAATCCAGCCGGCGGCGAGTCAACCGTACGGGTCAGCCGCACCGCTTCCGGTGTCACGCGCTCGTCCTCCGGATCCACTTCCGGTTCCAGTTCCAGCACAACGGCCACCACGACGCGGCAGCCGATCCACACGCCGCTAATTAGCTCGCAGCCGGTAAGTTTAAAACCAAATATAATTATTTCAAAATTAAAAAATAAAATGAGTTTTTGCCTTTCCCATGAAATGTATTTAAGAAAGTACCCAAGATTAGTCACCAAATTTAAATGGAATATTTCTCCATAAAATTTTATATAATAGATTTGTTTATGAAACTAAATAAATAGCACTTCCAAGAAGGGTATAAAATCAAAAAATGTATTCTTTTTTTATAATCGTAACTGAAAGTGAGATTAGTAATAGGAAGTGAAAAATTTATGTTTTGGGAATTATAATTTAGTCATTTAGGCAATCTCTCAAGATATTCGTCACCCTGTTGTAAACAAATCTTTGCTCATTACGTAATTACTTTCATTTTGCAGAAGGGATCCACTGGGACTCTGTTGCTGACGGAGGAGGAGAAACGCACTTTGCTGGCCGAAGGCTATCCGATACCGCAGAAGCTTCCCTTAACCAAAGCCGAGGAGAAATCGCTCAAGAAGATTCGACGCAAAATCAAGAATAAAGTAGGTTATAAACGGTGCAGCAGCAGCTTAAAAAAAGAAAGAGTCTAATTTTCATTTGAATACCTTACAGATCTCTGCTCAGGAAAGCCGCCGCAAGAAGAAGGAGTACATGGACCAGCTGGAGAGGCGCGTGGAGATCCTGGTCACCGAGAACCACGACTACAAGAAGCGCCTCGAGGGGCTGGAGGAGACCAATGCCAATCTACTTAGTCAGCTGCACAAACTGCAGGCCCTAGTTAGCAAGCACAATGTGAAAAAGTCCTAAAGCCCCGGTTTAAAGAGCTCTGAAATCCAGGGATTTCTACAACCGAAACCGTTTCTCGTTTGCCCGCCTTCCCGATTTATATTGTAGATCTTTATATGTGTATGTCTTCAGCTTTTTTGTTTCGATTCAATCAGTCTGGGAGTTTTTCAAGAATTTATGCGACGAAGAAATTTTGATGGATTTTTTGTTCGGCCTTTGGTTAGCACAAAGCGGTAAACATTCCCCTCCCTCCTGCTCCACCGCACCCACAATATATATTCCACAAGGCCCAGATGCCTAGATGCCCATAACTAATACCGTATAATTATGTGTATGTAATCCTAGCTACTTGTAGGACCTATATTATATAGCTATGTATATTAGTCATGCATTCCTGTTATATAAACTTGATCTAGAGCTTAGGCGAATGACCAGCTACAACAACAACCACAATTACAATTACAATTACAATTACACTTACAACAACAATCGAGAAGCTCAAAAGCAGAAGCCAATCCAGAAAGCGTCTAAAGAGAAGCTAAATAATAATATTGTAATTAAACGAAATCAACAGACCAAAAACAAAAACATAAAAAAACAGCAAAGTAATGAAAAGGTTTAAAAACAACAAAAAAACGAAGAAGCAGAAACGAATATAGTTGATCGCAAAGGGGCTCTAATTAAAGATCCAATCCAGATTGGAGTTGATCTAGGAGCAGCGACATGTACATTATGTTTTAATAATGATTGAATGAATGGACGAAAGACTCCCGGAGCCCAATCTCTGTGCTGTCTTTGGCATGACTCTTGTTCCTTTAAACGATATTTCTCAAAAAACAAAAACAAAAACGAAAGCTGAGACGAGCTGAGACGAAATAAATACCTAAACAATTCCATAATGTAGCTAAGTAGAAGGATTATATAACGAACTATGTCTATATGCAGCATTTAAGTTTCTCTTCATCATCTGTTTGCCGGCAGCCGTAAAGTTGGAGTTACAACAGATGGAGTATATACGAATTTATAATGGGTACCCCCGTGTATCCATATCCATATCCGTATCCGTATCCCCAAGTCGGTTCCGTTCTCCACCTGCCGCGTTGCCTGGTCGATTTAAACAATTTCCGAGCCAATTATGAAAATGAATTATTGTTTGTTAAGTTTTATATTATAAGACGGCGGCTGCACTGACCGAAGGGATAGAGAGCAAAACCCGATTCAATCAAATTTCGCAGCAATTATTTTGTTTTTTATGTTTACAATTTGAGTTTTACGTTTTTAGTGCAATTTTTTGGCATAAATATTTATACCGATATTTTTGTATTCTTTCCGCAGCGTTCTGAATGAGTCATTCTAGTTTAAATTAGTTGAATTTATATAAACAAAATTACTTAAAGAAAATTTTAAGCGTGACCCGATGATTTCTTATCAAATCGATAATATCTATACAAAATAATTTAGCTACTTTAATGTATGTCTGTGCATGTGTGTATAAATCAAGCGGACGAAGTTGTGCAATTGTTAGTAAAATTTTAAAGGAAGAATATTTAGTAAAAATACAAAAATTGAAAATCGAAGTTGAAAAACAAAACGATCGTGCAATGACAAAAATTTTTATTAAAACGCGTTAAAAAAGCAAATTGAAACAACATGAAAAATACATTATGATATATTTATATATATACAACTATGAAAAAAAAATAATGTACGACTATATACTATTTTTTGGCTATAGCATTTTAAACGCATATATTGTATGTTTAACGTTGAAAAGGAAAAAACAAAACAAGAAAATACATCCAAAAAAATTGTAAAACTTTTATGATTGGTTGCTGTAATTTGGCAAAAGTAAAAGTGCAATTCCAAATAAAATTCATACAACCATAACAACAGCAGCAATGTTCCAGTTTTATTTACAACTTTTTTTACAACAATTTTTTATCCCTTTTCAGGAGTTTAAATATATTATTTGACTTTAACTTTTTTTAAAGTTTTAAATGAAACTGAAAAAATAAGTTGTTAGTGGGTTTGGAGAAGACTTAGGACCAACCATTCGGTTCCGTTTGATAAAACAAAAAAATAAATAATTTAAAATGGGAAGGTATTATATATCTAATTTAAATTACAAACATACATACATGAATTTAAAAATGGGGACACTGTAATAGTCAATTACGTTTAAAAGCGGTAAGGTTGAAACTGATTTTAAAATTTCAAATAGTAGCCATTGGAAACATATTCAATCAGAATCCCAAACTTTTATTTTTTTAAAATTGGTTCATAACCACTGAACTCCAGAAGGGCTAAAATATTATTTAAAGGCAACGTTAAAGAAGTAAAGTGGTTCTTCTTCGAATTGCTTTCCCCAGTGACTTCTACTGATATATCATCAAAAACCAGTTATTGATGGAGTAAAAATATAAATTAAAGATTTAGAATTCATCGAGGTATGGTATTATATATTAAAATTTGCAGTTAATGAAGATTTCGCGCCTATTCGATAGCTACATTTCGATAAGCGAATAGAAAAAGATAACATTCGTACTGTAACAATATCGATATGGTCAAGCGATATTGACGACATCGAACCATCCCTAAATCATAGGTCCACCCCTAAATCGCAGAAATTAGGATGGCAACGCTTTTCGTTCAATGCAACAACGCAAATAGATTCGGAGATTTTCTAAAGGAAATAAATCAAAGTTCTTAAAAGTTCAAGATGGGAAAGAAGAATAGTGAGTTGCCCGACATGTAGACCTATGTAAATATTAAATTTAATGTCTATTTACCACCCCAGAGTACAAGCAAGAAGAGGAAAAGACGACGCCTGCAGCTCCTGCACCAGCGCAACAACAACAACAACCACAAGGTAAGTTCAGTTTACTGCAATTTGTCAGCGTAAGCAAAAAATGTATTCGATTTGTATTAGCTACACATCTACCATGGTTTTTGCATATATATGTGCATATGCCGAGCAGTTGAGGGGATAAGAATAATCTAGTTTCAGGGGTGATCGAATCGAATGCTCCAGAAGTTTTCTATTTTACGGGGAATCACCACATTCAATGCACCCATGGTGAAATTAGGTGGGCGTGCCTGCATTGCTGGAAATCGATTTGCTGATTATTGCATTTACAGTGTTTGAACAAAAAGAAAATTAAAAGTTTGCTTTTAAATTTTTTTCCCCATATTTCGAAAAATCTGCTGAAGCCTACTGAAGAAAGTAATTGGGGGAAAAATATAACATTTGAACTTTTGGCAAAGATTTTACAATTTTTCGACTAAACCTTTAGCGTTTAATTTTTAGAATAAGCCAAAATTAAAATATTTTAAAATACTAAGTTCAAGCAGTAGCTTTTAAGGTGCTCAGTATTTGACAAACAAATTTTAAATTATCGGTTACTAACTTTTTGAGTTATTGTGTCGCCCAGACGAACGTAACTTTCAAATATCAAACCAAAAAAATTTAGTTTTCAAATACTATTTTTGCAAACAACCATGTGAAATAGGGGCGAATAAGATTTAATTATTTGGCTTGTTGTGTGTAATAACGATCAATAGAATAACGGCTATAACAAAAATCTAAATACCAAAGATCTAGAATTTTTCCAATTTTTGCCTAAAATTTCATCGAAGACACAAACTTAAAACCATTTGATTTTAAATATTTGAATTAAAGCTGCGGTTCGACAGGCGGCACCCCAGGCATCCACCAGTTCCGGGGCATCTGGCTCTGGTGCGCAGCAGAGCGGCGGAGGATGGCAGAAGCAGAGCGGCCCAGGACAGGCAGGCAAAGGATGGGGCGGACAGCAAAAACAATCGCAGGGACAGCAGGACCGTGTGCCTTTTCAGCAACCGAGAGCTCCACAGCAGGACCAGGCACAACAAGGTAGCTACCAGCAGCGCCAACCAGGACAACAGGGTCAAGGCAGATACCAGCAACGTCAGCCGGGGCAGGGGGGATACCAGTCCCAGAGCCAGCAACCGAGAGCTCCACAGCAGGGTTCGGCACAACAAGGTAGCTACCAGCAGCGAGAGCAGGGACAACAATACCAATCGCGTGGACCACCACAGAGAGCAATGCAAGCAGCCCCAATGTTACCACAGCCAGCGGGCAGCATCAAGCGAGGAACGATCGGCAGACCCGGTCAGGTGGCCGTTAACTATCTGGACATTGACATGTCAAAAATGCCACCCAAAGCCTACCACTATGATGTGAAGATCATGCCTGAGCGGCCGAAGAAGTTCTACAGGCAGGCATTCGAACAGTTTCGGATCGATCAATTGGGCGGTGCTATCGCCGCCTTTGATGGCAGAGCCTCCTGCTACTCGGTGGATAAGCTGCCAGTGAGGACTCAAAACTCGGAAGTCACTGTATGTTTTTAGAAAACGATCTCTTGTATGTGTTAACTTTTCTTTCTCTCTGCAATGACCAGGTTACAGATAGTAATGGTCGCACTCTACGATACACGGTGGAAATAAAGGAGACTGGTGATTCGGAGATCGATATGAAGTCGCTAAATAAGTAAAAAGCACAGAGTTTTAAAGATATTACATTTCTAACACGCCTTCTTGCAGTTATATGACTGAGAGGATCTTCGACAAGCCAATGCGAGCCCTGCAGTGCATGGAGGTGGTGATGGCTGCAGCCTGCCACAACAAGGCGATTCGCGCCGGTCGCTCCTTCTTCAAGATGTCCGATCCTGGTAAACGTTGGGAGCTGGATGATGGATACGAGGCTCTAGTCGGTCTATATCAAGCCGTCATGCTGGGCGATAAGCCATTCCTAAATGTAGACATTTCGCACAAATCCTTTCCTATTGCCATGCCGGTTATCGAATATCTGGAGCGATACGGCCTAAAGGCGAGAATTAACAACACTACTGATCTGGGTTATTCGCGACGCCACATCGAGCCGTTCCTAAAAGGCATTAATGTGGTGTACACACCACCTCAGTCTTTTGCCACCGCTCCAAGGGTCTACAAAGTAAATGGGTTATCTCAAAGCCCGGCCAGCCGTCAGACCTTCGAGCAAGATGGCAAGAAAATCACCATTGTGGACTACTTCAAGAATCGCAACTACAAGCTGCAGTATCCCCAGCTTCATTGCCTGCACGTTGGGCCGGCGATAAAAAATATCTTACTGCCCATCGAACTCTGCACCATCGAGGCAGGTCAACCGTTAAATGTGAGTATACCAGTTGGAATTTGTTGTAATATTTATCATCAATCCTCGTGCAATTCCGTGAGTGAATCCTTTTGAAATGTTCCTAAATACGTATTTAATTTGCAGCGAAAGGATGGAGCCACTCAGGTGGCCAACATGATAAAGTTTGCTGCCACATCGACGAACGAGCGAAAAAACAAGATTATGAATTTGCTGAAGTTCTTCCAGCACAACGCAGATCCGACCATCAGTCGCTTCGGCATCCGCATTGCCAACGATTTTATTGTGGTAAGCACCCGGACCCTGAACCCACCGCAGGTGGAATACCAAGGAAACAAGTGGTGTGCAGTGAGGAACGGATCGTGGCGCATGGACAGCATGCGGTTCCTGGAGCCCAAGCCCAAGGCTCACAAGTGGGCCATAGTATACTTTGATCCGCCGCAAGGTCGTAAGATGCATTTCAACCAGGTGGGTGACTTTGAGCGCCAAGTGCTTAACCAAAGCAAGTCGGTAAGCATGTGCCTGGCCGACAAGGCGGAGTTTAGGACGTTTAAGGACGAGCGTAACCTGGATGACGTTTTCGGGGATCTTAAGCGCAACCAGAGCGATCTGGCTTTCGTAATTATTCCTCAGTTCGGGGCATCATATGACACCATAAAGCAAAAGGCCGAGCTGCAGCACGGAATTTTGACGCAGTGCATTAAACAGTTTACCGTCGAGCGAAAACTTAATCCCCAGACCATCGGGAATATTTTACTCAAAGTGAACTCCAAGCTAAATGGCATAAACCACAAGCTCAAGGATGACCCCCGAACGATGCTTAAGAACGCCATGTTTTTGGGGGCCGATGTGACCCACCCCTCGCCCGATCAGCGCGAGATTCCCAGTGTGGTGGGCGTCGCAGCCTCGCACGATCCTTACGGAGCCGCCTACAACATGCAATACCGGCTTCAGCGTTCAGCTCTGGAGGAGATCGAGGACATGCAGTCGATAACTTTAGAGCACTTGCGCGTTTATCAGCAGTACCGCAAGTCCTATCCGGAGCATATTGTCTATTATCGAGATGGCGTCAGTGACGGCCAGTTCCCTAAGATCAAGAACGAGGAGCTTAGAGGCATTAATGCAGCTTGTGCCAAGGTGAGATTGGTTTTATTAGCTAGCTAAGAGGAAAACTAACTGATTGGTAATTATTTGCCAACATCCAGGTGGGAATCAAGCCCAAAATTTGCTGCGTGATCGTTGTGAAGCGTCATCACACTCGCTTCTTCCCCAACGGGGAACCATCGCAGTACAACAAGTTTAACAACGTGGACCCCGGAACCGTGGTCGATCGCACCATCGTGCATCCTAACGAGATGCAGTTCTTCATGGTCAGCCACCAGTCCATCCAGGGCACGGCCAAGCCTACGCGCTACAACGTGATTGAGAACACAGGCAATTTGGACATCGACTTGTTGCAACAGTTGACCTACAATCTGTGCCACATGTTCCCCCGTTGCAATCGCTCGGTTTCGTATCCGGCTCCGGCCTACTTGGCCCATTTGGTGGCAGCACGCGGTCGTGTTTATCTTACTGGGTACGTCAATGTTTCCTCCTGCAGCTTTCCGCCTCTAATCGCTATTTTATGTTATAGAGCCACTAGGTTCCTGGATTTGAAGAAGGAATACGAGAAGCGCAAGATTGTTCCCGAATTTATGAAGACAAACCCCATGTACTTCGTCTAAACAACGAGTATTGCTTGTTAGTTTTAATCATTTTTATATTTATCACATTTCTTAAACCATATACATATATATCAGATGAAAAGGATTTACTCTGTCGATTGCATTATGAGCTTGTTTTTGAAGTGATGTCTTGAGTTGCGCCACCATTTATTGATTTACATTTTTATTCTTACAATTTGGGGTAATCCAGGGCGTCAATGAGATGGAAAAGCTCATAATGGAATCCACAGGTGCGGTCCTTAATTTGGGCATATTGATAAACGTTAAATAATCATAAAATAATAAACTCAACTGACTTGGTTGAAACAAAACGGGTTACTTAGTTTACATTTAATTCGCGACCTTACATCGCATCGAAATGGAATCTGTGGGACTCCTGCAGGCGCTCCTGTTTGTCCTCGCGCTTCTCTTTGATGTACAGCACCAGGATGATAAAGACGATGACCAGGCAGGTGCCGCCCAGCGCAACGACGCTCATCAGGATCAGTTTGCTGGGCGTGACGAACAGCTGGGCCTTCCAGTGGGACGGGTCGTTAAGCGGTTTTGGCACCACAATGATTTGTGAATTGGGTATGAGCTGCGTCCAGTTGCGTAGCTTGCTGCCCAGTCCCACAGTCAGTTGATCCACGAAATTCGGCGTTCGGCCCAAGCCAAAGCATGTGTAGGGCAGTTGTAGAGCGAAGTAGGAGGCCTGCGGCAGTTGAACGCTGCTGCCGAATTGCTGATCCCCATCCTGGGTGGTGGTGGTGTAGGTGATGCGAGGTCCTGGCAAATTGGTGCCATACGTGCGCTTCTTCCTGCCCAAGGGAGTGCGTCTCTCCGGGTTCTGCTTGTTATCCAAACCAGTCAGCACAATCACCTTTACAAAGTTGGCATCGTAGTCGAGGGTGTTGCGGAAGGCGAGGGGCTGGTATTTTCCCTTCGCGTCCTTACGGATTAGAATCACATCGAGCACGCCGTCCTGGTAGAAGTCGTAGAACGCACCGGCCACCGTATTGTTGCCCATCGGCGAAAGGGCGTTCCAGCGAACCTCGAACGTGCGCTTCAACGGCTTGTTGCACGTGGTGCAGGCCACATTCTCCAGCAGGAATGTCTGCATCACCGGCTTGCCCACATTCAGTGGCTGCAGCGTGACCAGAAGATCAGGATAGCCATCCAGGTTGAAGTCTCCGCTCCTCGCCGTAATGGTCCGCAAGTAAACATCATCCGACTCGGGCGGCACAAAGGCCCAGGTGATGCCCTGTGGATCGCGGAAGTTGACATGGAGATTCCGGAAGTCGGTGCCATCGTACACCATGATCGAGGAGTTTCGGCAGTTCGAGTGGATGCAGAAGGGCACCACAATGTTCTGCACGCCCTTCAGCTCGAAATCCATGAACACAGCCTGTCCGATGTGGTAGTCATTGCCTCCGATCGGCTGGAACTTGATCTGGTCCTGGTAGCTGAAGTTCTCCTTTTTGTCCCGCTCGTTGATGCCGTGCCACACCTCGTAGGAGTTCTCCGTTTGAAGGAACAGATCGGCCAGAAAGTCCCCGTCAATATCCACATAGGCATTTGCGTTGGGGATGCTCAGGGAGTTGCCCTTGACCTCTGTGGGCTCTGCCTGATGGAAATGCTCCGGAGGCAGTCTACTGCTGTTAAATATCCAGAAGGTGCGCATTCCCATGGGGTCCAACCCGTACAAATCGATAATCATGTCGCGATTGAAGTCCAGGGCCATCACCTCTCCTTTGCTGGTGAAGAGCGCCTCCTTGGAGCACTTCAGTTCGGTGGTGTTGCCCCAGTTGACGTGCACCTCGTAGATGTCCTTGTCCCCGGTCTTCAGGTTAACCATGACGTCCATCAGGGCGTCGCCATCGAAATCCCCGGGTATGACGCTCACAATGGTCTTATCTCCGTACTGGCAGTAGGGCCCCAGTTTCAGCAGAGGCTCCGTGTAGTGCCCTGTGTGCAAATAGAGGGCAACCCATTAAGGGGGTACTTTTCTGGCACCCATTACATACCAAAGAGAATCTGCAATGTCTTCTGGTCGTCGCGGATCACAAAGACATCCGTGAGTTCGTCAGAATCGAAGTCCCCAAAGGCAGCCACAATGCCCTCTTTAATGTCCGCGAAAACCTTGTCCGTGATATCGCTGGCGTGGATCAGGCTTCCCAGGGCCAGCAGGAGCCCTAGTACCAAGGTTTTTCGGATCATTTCCGTTTTTGAATTTCCACAGACTGCGCTATTTTGTCTATTGTTATTTTATTCAAGAAAATCAATAGTGAATCAGATGTGGGCTGAGAGATGAGCGTTTCCACTGTCGCGTCACATAATAATCGATAAGTCTGAAGTGTGTTTCCACTGCGTCCGGAAACAAATCATTTTAGCGGACTTTGTTAAAATAATTTCCAGTAATGGGTATATTGTATTCGTCGGAAAGTATGTAATAGTTAGAAGGAAGCGTTTCCGACCGTTTAAAGTACATATATTCCTGATCAAGATCACTAGCAAGCATTAAATTTGTTTTTGTATTTTTCCTCCCATTTTAAATTTGTTATTGCCACACCGCTTCAGCCAAGATCAAATTTGTTATTCTTTGGTCGGCAGCTAAAGGCATTCATCGGAATTCACCCGCTAAATCTGTTTTTTTTTTTGTGTTTCCTTACCATTTCCTTAGCTCGAAAAAGCCTTGCAAACGGATCGGAACTCGAAAAATTATCTCATCGTAAAAATAAATATTGCTATGCTTTCTATTAGCAACTGTTGCACCAAAACATTAGACGCATTTCCCGAAATTGGCCAAAGAACAGTATGGAAGTAAGATGTTACAAATATTTAAAAGGGTCGAAACGTTTCTAATGTGTGAAATTTCTTGTGTGGGTCGCAAATAATTCCATCATAGATGGAATTCCCATTTTTTGACCATTCGCTTATAACAATAACCAACTCATTTGCCGCTGAAAAATGTCCACAAGCGTTCAAATTGCAATTAGTTTTGCGTTTTAATTCTATAATTTTCAGGACAACTAAATTTGCATGATCAGCGGCGCTTAAGCGATTCTCTATGTGAACACGATTCCGCTTAAAATTGCAACAGCGACGCTCGACGCTGCCCAGCACTGGTGCATTTCGCGAATTTCATACATACATATATATACATACATAACTTATTTTTAACATTTTTTCGACCGTGATGTGCATTTTCTCTCATAGTTTTGTGCTTAACCATGTAAAATATAATTAGCCCGTAGTGTATAAACAATAAGAATTAGTGCAAGTAAAGGTAATGGAACAAGGAGAGAGTGTGGAAGACAGCGAAAAACCGAAATGGACGATAAATTGTTTGGCAAAGTTGCAGCTGGATCGCTTACAACCGAATGTAGCGCTGGAAAAAGTGCAACGCTGTCGAATAACGATTAACGAGCCGCAGAAATTACTGACTAATCAGAAAAAAGTGCAATGCGGTCGTTTGCATGTATTGTGCTCATATAAGTTGCCGTTTTCATATGGCAAAATCATCGTGTAGTTATGGGCCAGTGTTGTAAGTGGGCGTTCGGTACTGGAAAGGGCCCGCAGCCGATACTGGTGTTTTGTTTTGTGGCACTTCGTGGGCAATTTATAACGAAATTAAATATGTAAATAATATTATTAAAATCCTGTAAAAACTGTGATGAATACATTGCCAAAAAACGGAGAAATAAAATTTGAGCCACCATTAATTGCCACATGCGATACTCGGCAGAGAGTGGGTGCGACGTTTCACAACACTGCACAGTCGTCTGCTGTTTTCAGCACGTAAAAAGAAAAATGGTAAAATAAATCCTCCTCAGTTCTCGGGAAATGTGAAAACTAAGAAATAAATACGCGCAACCAATGGCCAACCTTATAAACCATGGAATAACCAAGGAAAAACCAAGAAAAGTGTTTCTATTGAGGCTGCAAACAGCTGAAAAGGCAACGCTGGGCCAAGAAAATCCGACCATGTATATAAGAAAGCGAAGAAAAATCAACATTAAATAATAGTATGGCTTAATTCAGCGCATTTGCAGTTGCTAACACTCTGCATTCGCCATTTATCGTAAATAATACCCATTTGTTGCCGCATATAAATAAAAACCGCACAACAACAAAACACACACATGCACGCAACAAAAAAAAGTAGCAGGCAAAAAAGAGAGCAAGCACCTCCAATAAAAAAAAAATGGAAATAAGAAAAAGAAGCAACTCGAAAATTACTTTTAATTATGCTTGCAAATTTTCGCGTTCTCTGCAAGTGTTTTTCCCATTTCCCCCCTGGGTTTTCCCGCCCCCTCTGAATTTTCCGCCCCCCTTTGTGCCGGTGCGAGTGTGAAAATTGCTCTTATGAAATTTTGCGTAACCGAATTAGAATGAAAATTGTGTAAATCGAAAAATAAAGACTTCCAAAGGAGCACTTTGGATTTGGATTGTTTATCACACACCTAGTCGCAGGCGGGCTCCATAAATCCGTCTGTATATACTATACACCCAATTGTTTGGGATGCGATAAGAACCGAGCATAAGCTATTGCCCAGATATAAACAATTTCTGTTTTGGTCCAAGCAACTCGAAGCCGAGTCACACAATTGGAATTGCATTTAATTTTAAATTAAAAAAAGAGAAAACAAATAATTTTCACTTAAATATGAATAAAGAAATTTTGTTAAATGAAAACAATATAGCGATTTCTTAGTTCGAACAGTTTATTACAAAAATTTCAATAAGATTAAATTTATTAAAATGTTCAGGTAAAATTAGACAGATAAAACCAATAATATTAAAATTAATATATTTAAAATTTATTTACAAAACTTTTTTAAATAACTAATTAAATAGAGTAAAGAAACAAATACAAATAAAAATATCAATTATAATAATATTTTACAGTCTTAAAGTAATCAAATAAATCAATGTTAAGGTGATCTGAAACCAATCAACAATACGTGAAGTACCAACAACTAAACAAATGGGAATCAACAAAATGTAGATCTCTTTAAAATACCTAAAATATTTTAAAACAAACACACCGAAAGTAAAAGCAATGAAATAAAATAAATACAGCATAAAAGTAAATCCAAATCCCTGTAAAATAGTTATTCAAATTAAATTTTCACATCTAAAATCACAAATTTCTTTATTTGCAGTAAACATAATGCCCGCAAAGTATCTAAACCATTAATGTAAAAACGATAATCGATTTCTTATTATTAACCACCCAAAAACTGTTATACTATGTAAGTATTAATTAAAAAAAAAGAAAACCTTAATTGATTATCGAATTATTCTAAACAGAATCACCATAGAAATTAGACGAGCGATCAAGACACGGACCTGTAGAAGCCACACATGCATGAGTGACCACCATCCGTAGGAGACCCCCAAAAACCAACCAGTAAACGATGGCCGCCGAGAAGGAGATGCAGGCCCACGACATGGTCCGCCGTCGCAGTTGGGCCCGTGCCGTGGCGCTCTACGACCAGCTGATAGCACCCAATCCCGGCCAGGGTGGGGTATCGAGGGCCCAGAAGGACCAGCAGATCGCCTGCCTCCTGGGCCGATGCGAGTGCCTCCTAGAGCTCGGCAAGTTCGAGGGCTGCCTGGCGGATGCCTACAAGGTACTCACGCTGCTCTCCGAGCAAACCGAGTGTCTGGCCAGCGTTTCCAGGGCACGCCGATGGCTCGTCCACGCCCTCTTCAAGATGCACAAGTACGGGGTAAGTAAAAACCGGGAGTGGACCCGTTTATGTATTGAATTTACAAGCCAAATAAAGCTAAAATGTTAGATTCAACTTTAAATATGTATTTAATAAACTTAATCCCCAATTTACAAATAATTGTATAACTAATTTAGGATGCTGAGATCTTTCTGAGCAAGTGGATCAACGAGCTGAGCGGCCAACAGATATACTCGGACATATCCAAGACCCTCGAGCGTTACAAGTCCATCATACAGATGATCATGAATGGGCAGCACAAGGCGCAGGCTTTGAAGATCCCACATGCCCGTCTCGAGGACGAGATGGCCATACTGGACACCAAGCTGGATCATTGGGCCACCAACAACCTGCCGCTGGACAAGTACAGCAAGCTGCTCAGCAACAAGGGTTTGAAGAAGCGCGAGCAGCAGCAGCAACAGCAGCAACAACAACAACAGCAGCAGCAACAACAGAATGGCAATGGAATCGGCAGCTATGCAAGTAGCAGCAGTAGCTCCTCCACCGGCAGCAGCAGCACGATGTCCAGCTCAAGCACAAGTCTCCACAAGACAAACGATCTGCTGGCGGCCATGAAGCTCACAGCCGGCAAGCACCAGACGGGATCCGGTGACGGGTCAGGCTCGGATCAGGGCGATCAGACGACCCCATCGACAACCTGTAGCTACTGCACCATCACCTTCCAGACGCGGAATGAGCTGCGACAGCACTGCCAGACCGAGGCCCACCAAAAGGTGATCATGAGCGATGAGGGTGAGTTTCGGGGAAAAGAGATAATGCGGGCATATTCAGTGTTCACTTGGAAGCTTTGTTGGAGCAAACAATTCAAGATTGCCAAATTACCATAAAGAAAACAATAGAATACAGACTTTCCTGAATGTTTGTTCTAGAATCTTTAAGCAATTTCTATGTTAATAGACTGTTTTCAATTAACCTGCGACTGAAAGTTCATTTCAGTTTCTTAATACTATTTGTAAAAATCGGATCTTTCTGGTTATTGTCAGAATTATAATGCATTCGGTGTTCTATAATTAAATGGCCTATTCTAAAGAATTTTTTTTGTTTTATTAAATTATTTGAAAAATAATCTTCCACAGTTCATAGATGTTGGACAACCTTTGGATAAAGTGAATAAAACTAAAATAATGATCATCGTTTCCAGCATAAGAAATTGTTTTCCCTTTTAGAAGATATGTATTATATTTGTCATCATCTTCGCATGAATAATCAGGAGATAAATCATATGGAGTAAATAGCAAATAAAAGAATAGTTTTTTCAAAAACATAAAATAAAATGATTCCACACCATAGACTTTTCAAAAAGCACTAAAAACATGAACTTTCAATCATTCGAAATAAATAACGTTTTTACTTTCCGATTAGGCCGTGACTGGAAGTGGCGTCCTCCGCCCAGGGGCTACACATTGGACACCTACTCCCTGTGCGAGACGTTTAGCGAGGCGCACACTTGCCACTACGGCGCCCAGTGCGTGGAGGCCCATGGTCAGGATGAGTTGAACGAGTGGAAGGAGCGTTTCGAGTACCGGCGGATGCGGATGCAGAAGGCCTGCGAGAAGGAGCTCTACGGAAAGTCGTACACGGAGCAAGTGCTAGAGCGTTGGATCCAGGCGACAGCACCGGAGCGGGTCATGTGCGAGCGGGTGCCGGAGATGGAGGCGCGGTGTGAGCAGCAGTTGGTCACCAGCATCGCCTCGAAGACCTCCAAGCGGGAGTGGCTCTTCCAACTGGAGACGAAAAAGCCCCTAAAAGCGGTTGCCCTTCTCCAGGATGCCCATCGCAATCATTTTGCGCTCAAGTCCATCAAAATGTGCAAGCCAACGGAGACCTGCATGGAAATGAAATCCGACCAAGAGTGGGTAGCAGGCAGCTCAGCTCAAACGGAGCCCTCCGGCGAAGACTCGGCCACCTTGACCCACGAAATCACAATAGAGTTTCACACCGAGATCTATGGAACCTTTCGCCAAGCCATATGCTTCGATGTGGGCCAGGAACCCTTGCTCGTGCGGCATCTGTGCGTAGATGTGTTGCCCGTCAATGATGCAGAGAAAATCGAGGAGATCAAACGGGACATTATCAACAGTTCGGCCACCCGATGGGATGTGGCCAATACGCAGCTCACTCGTTTTGAAACCACGATTGGCACCCATCTGAAGACAGAGGCGTATCTCAGCGATCTGGATCACGAGCGAGAGCTGCTGGAGAGGTATCCGTGTCCCAGGGCAGCCACTTTTACATTGACCCAGTCGACGATTGTGGAGAAACGCTTGACGCAGAACAACTACCGATCGCGCATCCATGAACTCTTGTCTGTGGAGGAGATTGCCCGCTATGAGCAGATAGCAAGGTATAATGTGAGGACTCGGCTCACAGTGGCATCGAATTATATCCTCACCCCGGCGGGAATGGCCACCAGTACGGCCAAGTACTCGCTGGCTGGTGAACTGTTTGCTCTCATGCGTTTGGGCAAGGACATCTCGGAGGACACATCCCCGGGACGTTTGATTCTGTCCAACTGCAGCAGTGTGTATATCTCAAAACCAGAGGAACCGGATTCCAAAGCAGATCCGACAAATCGTGCCGTTTACGAGGCGTTGATCGAGGATAAGGGCAAGAATGTGATTTACTTGAAACTATCGGCCAAATGTGTAGAGGCAATGGCTCTGCAGGCAGATACTGAACTGGAAGTGGACATACAATTCCAGCTGAATCGAATGCCATACTGTGAGTGGCATAATGCAGTGGATAAGATCACCGATTTCCGGCTTATCTTTCCGGCCACTGAACTGGAACCGAGTATACCTTGGACACCGAAGAAGCAGTGGGCCGATGCCTGTGAGCCAAAGTTGAATGCCAAGCAAAGGGAAGCCGTGAATGCCATCACCACGGCCCTGAGCATTAAGTTGCCGCCAATCCTGCTGATAGGACCATTTGGAACGGGAAAGACCTACACACTGGCTCAAGCCATCAAGCAGCTCCTGGCGCAGCCGGAGGCCAAGATCCTGATCTGCACGCACTCAAACTCAGCCGCTGATCTGTACATCAAGGAGTACCTGCACCCGTGGATCGAGGAGGGTTTGGAGGAGGCCACACCGTTGCGAGTTTACTACCACAAAAGATGGTCCGCCACAGTTAACAGTGTGGTGCAGAAGTACTGCATCACCGATGGCGTGGGCAACTTCAAGCGGCCCACTGTCGAGGACATAATGCGTCATAGGATTGTCGTGGTTACCCTGAGCATCAGCATGGAGTTGGCCACATTGGGCCTACCCAAGGGTCTGTTTACCCACATTTTCCTGGACGAAGCTGCTCAGGCAATGGAATGCGAGGCCATTATGCCGCTGGCCCTGGCAAATGATTCTACAAGGATCGTTTTGGCCGGAGATCACATGCAGATGAGTCCGGAGCTGTTCTCCGCCTTCGCCAAGGAACGCAAGCTGCATATTTCGCTTTTGGAACGGCTGTACGATCACTATCCATCCAACTTTCCCTGCAAGATCCTGCTGTGCGAGAACTATCGAGCACACGAGGCCATCATCCGTTTCACTTCGGAGCTTTTCTACGAACAAAAACTGGTGGCATCCGGAAAACAGCCAAGGCACGAGCGCTTTTATCCTTTGACCTTCTTTACTACCAGAGGAGAGGATGTTCAGGATAAAAACTCAACTGCTTTCTATAATAATGCTGAAGTTTACGAGGTGGTGGAAAGGGTTTCCGAGCTGCGGAAGCGTTGGCCAAGTGCTTGGGGTAAACTCAACGATACCAGCATCGGCATCATGACTCCCTACGCGGATCAGGTGTTTCGCATTCGTTCGGAGCTGAGGAAACGCCGCATGGGCGGAATATCCGTGGAACGTGTGCTAAACGTCCAGGGCAAGCAGTTCCGAGCGGTGTTCCTCTCCACAGTTCGAACCCGACGCACCTGTATGCCCCAAGGAAGTGCCCCGGGAGCAGCCTCTTCGGCCAGCATTGGCGATGCCGATACGGATTATGGTTTCTTGAGCAACTCCAAACTCCTGAACACGGCCATTACGCGTGCCCAATCGTTGGTAGCTGTGGTCGGTGATCCGGTGGCCCTATGCTCTATTGGCCGCTGCCGAAAGGTGTGGGAGCGTTTCATCGAGATCTGCGACGAACATAAGTCTCTGTTTGGCCTGACTTGGTCTAATCTGCGTTCCCAATTGGATGGCGTGGAGCTGAAACGTGGCTATGTGCTGAATCCTTTAGCTCCGGAGTTTGTCCCACGTGCCCTGCAACCGGAGGCGTATCTGCGGGAGCAAGCCGCTCTCTATCTGAATGGACCGCAGCACGGACATGGTGGTCACGGGCCACCGGGTCCTCCGGCCCATTTTGCCACTGCAGCTGGGATGCTGGGTCCTGGGCCAGCGGCCGCTGCCCACCAGATGAATCAAATGGCCGCTGCCATGGCCAATCAGCAGATCATCAACACCTCAATCAACATGTACTCCACCCAATGGGCGGCGATGATGGCCGCCGCAGCTGCCGTTGGAGGAAAGTCTGGAAATGGTCCTGGACCAGGAACAGGAGGAGGTCCCGGTCCTGGCCCAGGACCACCTCCACACTACGGGGGCGGCGGTGGCGGTGGTGGACACATGGGAATGCGGGGACCACCGCCACCGGCGCCGCATTTGAGGGGAATGCCACCCGGTGGACCGCCACCCACACAGCCACCAGGCGGAGGAGGTGGCGGAGGCGGAGGCCACCGCCACCGTATGGACAATATCCAGCCATGCAGCACTGGCGGCCACCGCAGCAGGGACAAAATCAAGGCCCGGGACCGGGACAACAGCAACAAAATCCCAATGCCAGTCTGTGGGGGCCACCGCCGCAAACGAATCCGTGGAGCGTGCTGCCGCCCAGTAAGCAGCCACAGCCGCCTCAGCCTCCGCCAGTGAGTGCGCCAGGACGTGGACCAGGACCTTTGCCACCGCCACTCAATGCCAACCCTTCGATCCCCCTGAGAGGTGGTAGTGTGCCGCCACCACCGCCAAACGCCTCGGCAGCTGCGCAGCTCCTGAGGAATCCCAGCGAACTGGGCTATCTGGCCAAGAAGACGCTCTACAACCATGGCCAGGCGCCGCCGCACCATCAGCTCTATGGACCCGGGCCAGGACCACCGCCGCCTCCATCTCAGCAGCAGCAACAGGCACCACCGATGGGAATGCAGCGGGGCAGCAGTGTGCCCAACGGACCCATGTCGCCCATGGAGAACGGACCGCCGCCGCCACCATATCTGCGGCACAATGGCAGTGGCTACAATCCAGGAGCACCACCACCGCCGCCACAGCAGCAACAGCAGCCACCACCACCCAATCCGTTTATGTATGCTGGCAAACAACCCTCGCCGAGCTCGATGAGATTTGGTCCACTGACCCATGAGCTACTGCCGCCCAACGTGAGCATCTATGAAATGGCTTTTAATCCGAAGGAAGAGCAGTACAAGTGGTACCTAAAGCTACTCGAAACCGTCGGCCAGGAGGGTGCCAACAAATTCGCGGATATGTTACGCCAGGTGATGGCCACACTGCAGCAACAGCAGCAGCAACAACAGCACAAGCCGCCGCAGCAACAGATGGTCAACAATCCGATGCTCAACAATCCGCACGTCCAACGGCCACAGTATCCCATGATGTATCCCCAGGGTCAACAGCAGCAGCAGCAGCCGCCTCAGCAATCTGTGGACGCTTCACCGCCTCTGGAGAACTTCAATCAGCAGATCGACTTGGTCTTCAACTCGATTATGAACGGAGCCAATGATATTGCACAGCCCATACTGCGAGACGTTCTGGGAATGGTGGCTGGCACGGGCAATCCTGCTGGACCACCACTTAGCAACGGTTTGAACGGGGCGGATCTCCAGCAGCAGCAACAACAGCAACAGCAGCAGAGCCGCCTGTTTGCCATGATGCAGCAGCAGCAACAACAGCAGCAGCAACAGCAGGCGAAGCCACCTCCAGGACCTGGGCCACTGTATCCCAATCATTTGGGACCTGGTCTGCATCAGGCGCCACCCAACGGCGGTGGCAATAATCTGGGCGGCATCGGAAACACCAACTTTATGGGAAATGGTAAGAAGAGTTTTAAAATACCATTTGGGGGCATTTAATGATAAGATTCCTCCACCCAACATTTTATTTCCTATTCTAATACAATTATTTTAATACAGCTGGCAATGCTCTGCTAAATGACAAGCCCTACAACAACCTGAACATGCACAATAACGTGGGCGTGAACAACGCAGGAGTTGGCGGCGTTGGCATCGGAATCGGCGCCGGTGGAGTCGGCGGTCACAATAACAATAACAACAACGGAATGCTGAGCAATGGCAACAACTCGGTGCCGCTGTACCGAAGACAGGCGCTGGCCGGGAATGGAATTGGAGGCGGAAATGGCGGCTACAACAACATGCATGGGATGGACGCCGGCGCCAATTTGATAGAGGCACTCTTTCAGGCTAACAACTCGGTGGTAGATCACTCGGTGAAGTCATCGGATCACATGCACGGCCTGCTGTACAACAATTTTAATGCGCTGAAGGGCGGTCACGACGTGGATCTGTTTCAGGCCATGGCGCCCAGTGTGCCACACTCGGAGGCGGCCAATCATCACCAGCAGTCCTCCGGCTCGTCGGCAACCACATATGCGGCTGTGCTGAGCCAGGGACCCCAGGCGGTGGTTGGCGGAGGCGGCGGTGGGACGGGACCACCGGCGGGACAGTCGCAGGCGCAGGTGGGCGTGGCAGGATCGGGGGCGGGCGGAGGAAAAGGCGCGCAAGCGGTTGGCGGAAGCGATCTCCTAGAGAAGGATCCGTTTGCGGCTATCCGGGAGTTGGGACAGGCCACGACCGGATTCTACAACTACTTTCAGTGAGATGCGGTGACGGCAGCACATCTCCTGCTGTGGCATCAAAGGGTCTTAATCTAAAAACGAAAAGCAAAAAAACAAAACAAACAAAAAAAAACAGAAAATTAACAACAAAAAAAAAATTGCAAAATTCTTAGCTGAACAAAAAAAAACGTAAAAAATGCCCCAGACAATGGGAAAAACGGAAGAGAAAAACGAAAAAGAACTGCTTCTTAATTATAGTTGCCCCTATCCTTATTTTTTGCTTTCATTTAAATTGCAAATTATTTAATTACGGTAGCCTTAAGTTAAACGTGTGAATTATTATAATTAATTAATAATATACATACATACCTATTTAGTTAATGTTTAGTGGTTACTAAAGCTCGCCCAAATGCCGCAGCAGGAACTGGTTGAAGTTCACCCCTGACCTCCCGCCCCGCCCCTTTGTTACCTTCCTGTTACGCCCCCCAAGCCCAAGGACGTCTCAGGCGCCTCCATCGGTTCGCAGCATCCAACGGGTTGCTCTGAGCAGCCCCGAAAAAATAAATATACACGCCTACACAAGAAAACCTTATCGATAGACTCTTGAAACATACAACAAAAAAAAAAAAAATGAAAAAAGTTAAAAAAAAAAACAAACACATTTAAAACCCACAAAAAAATGAAATAATTATGTAATAACTATAAACTGCAAAATGCATAGTTAGCTTTAGATGTAAGATTATTCAAAAAAAAAATTGTATTGTACATTTTTTCTATTTTTAGTGCGTAGCCTGTATGCTACGTAATCCTTCAGTTCGTTTCTACCTTTAATTTCTCAGTTATAAATTTCAATTTTGTACAGGAGTTGACTATTTAAAACAAAAAAAAAACAAAAAATATTAACAAAACCCATTAAAACTGAAATTTGTCACGCACTCAAATACATAAATTATTATCCTTATTAACTGTAACTTCAGATTATATACCTATTATATATATTTAATGGCTATAAGGGATATGAACATTTTTGTGTGCGAATTAAACATACTTACCTACATACGAACATATAAATATTTAAATTTGTGCACGAGTTATTTGTTCCTTTGCCCATCAAAAATTGTCGATGCGTGTGTAAATTATATTACTATTGTTGGCCGCCCCCGAATTTGCAGCTATCGCCCCGAAATCCCCGAATCCCCAAAAAACCCCACCCTCCACTCATCGTTTAGTCCGATCTGACGACTGGTAAATGTAAAACATACAAAAGAGAAATGCAAACAAAAAATTTAAGAATATTTCGATAAGAGTATTTAACCGATTTTTGAGTTTTATCGTAGTATTTTGGCTAGCGACTTGGATAGCATAAACATATTAACTTTATATAACTGTAATTATTTAACCAATGTATCGCATAACAAACTAAAAAGCGGAAAGAAAAAGAACGAAAATTACATTTAATAAACAAGAAATTGTACTTTTAATAACCCCCCTCCACTCATGTCATTTGTTAAACGATCTTCTAGGAAATACATTGCATACCTACACGAACACATTTAGTGTTAAATTATATGTAAATTTAGACACCACACATACAGCAACTAACTAACAACAATAATAGCAGACACCACACATCGAGCACCAGAAGAACAGGAACCAGAAGCCTAACGAAATTCCTCCATTTCAACTGTATTGTATATGTAAAACAATTTATATGAAACCAGCTATGCTGAAAATACTTATAAAAAAAATTACAAAAAAAAGAGAAAACAAAAAAGATCCCCAAGGGACAGCAAAAAACCTGGAATTTTGGTTTCTTTTACCGGCAGCAATATGAGTTTTTTCATCTTATCTGGATTCGAAATTACTGAAAACGGAAATAATTAATTTTCGTGTTCATAATACCGACTACCATTCATGAGTGCGGACGTCTTTTTTTCTTTCTCATCGTTGATCTTCGGAACCTGTGCTTAGTATACCTCCCCCCTCCGAGTGCCCGAACGTCTGCCGAAAACAGACGAAAAACACTTGCGATCATGGGCCCTGAGCCCCCCAATTTGCAGGGTAATCGCTTTGCTGTGCTAGGCGAGAGCCCCAAATCAAAAAACTTGAGCAAAGAATTGGACCTACCTCCGCCAAACCGATTCAGATTGATAGGGTCATCCCCACCCTGGTCTCGGAACAAACCCAACATCAACACCAAACTACGAATCTCAACAAAGAATCATACCCCCAGTTCAGTACATCGCACCCGATTTCAAAACGAAAAATAACTCCTCGGTGATAAGCATTGGCTTTTTACTGACGGATCCAAGACTTCGGAATCAACCAGCATGCATACTAGCATGCCGCTTTGCCACCAGCAACCACGGCGAGTTTGTTGTCTGCACTGACAGCCTGTCGTCACTCCTGGCAATAAACAATCCCGAGTATCGCGATCCCACCATAAGAGAGGTACAAATACTAACAAAACAAGAGAGAACGCTATAGTCGGGTGCCCCGACAATCAGATACCCGTTACTCAGGTAAAGGGAGTGCGAGGGAGATGGAGATAGAAACTTTGAACACGCATAACTTTTTAACGAATGGTCCGATTTGAAAAATTTCTTCTACATTTCGATAGGTATTGATAAACACAATAAAACTGCATTTTTACTTTTCCGAAATATTGAAATTTTTAAAATCGTATATAAGCGATTGTGGGCGTTAGAGGGGGCGTGGCACTTTTTTAAAACAAACTTGCGCTGCTTAGGAACTCCTAGAATCTGCATGCAAAATGCCAATCTTCTAGCTTTTATAGTTTCCGAGATCTCAGCGTTCATACAGACAGACAGACGGACGGACAGACGGACAGACAGACGGACAGACAGACGGACATGGCTAGATCGACTCGGCTAGTGATCCTGATCAAGAATATATATACTTTATGGGGTCGGAAACGCTTCCTTCTAGCTGTTACATATTTTTGCACGAATACAATATACCCTTTTACTCTACGAGTAACGGGTATAAAAACATCCAAATAAAATCACACTCTTTTGGGTCCCTAGCCATCAAGGCATAAAGGGAAACGAAGACGCGGATCAGGCAGCCCACAGCATTGGCCTATCTCCAACAATTCTTTTCACCCCAATCAACAGCAAGGACATACACAAGCAAATAGATCGAAACTTGAAAAACCAAAAGATGGAGGAATGGACCACATTCTCCCATAGATATAGCAAATACAACCCGACATGTTCAAAAATCCCTCTCCCAGCGGCAATGCAGTACTTTTATCCGGCTCCGAATTGGACACACAAAACAAACCCACGAACACCTATTAAAAGGCACCGTCAATCCAATCTGCAGTCTCTGCGGAGGACCCTCAAACATCGACCACTTGTTGGACAACTGCCCTGGACTGGGCACTATTAGGGCCAACATGTTCGGTACACAGCCTCCTTCCCAAATCCTCTACTGCCCATTCGTAGAAAACATTACAAAAATGTACGAGTTCATAAAAAAATCAAAGCTAGCAATATAAACTTAGCCCTCTAAAACACATGTACATATATTAACACAGTAAAATTAATCACAGCCAGAGTCGAAGGCCTCCGCAGCCAGTGCTCGGTAATATAGCATTAAGTTTAACATTGTATGCTAAGCTTAATTTGTTAAATAAATAAATAAATAAATTTTCGTATTAACAAAGCATTATAGATTTAAATATGTATTTTTCCATTAACCCAATTGACATTTATTCGATTGCTAAATAGGATCGCTAGAAAATTATTATTATTCAAAATAATAAGGGAAACTAATTTTGAAAATGTATTTTTATAGCTGATTATAGCGCGAAAATTAGGGTTCAATTTTAATTTTATAAAGTTTGCATATCCAGACTAACCATTTATAAAATTGAAAAGAATTTAAGCGAGCCTTTCTTCCAGTAGAAGATTTTGGAATCAATATACAATCTAAGAAGTAGGTTAGAATTATTATGAGCTCAGAAACTATTTTCGGTGATAGTTTCTGTATTGAATTTTTGTTCTTTCTTTTTTATAAAAGCGAATTTTAGGATTTATTCGCTTTTAAGCTAGATCTTTCCGGACCTTTCTAACGTTTCATAAATAACAGGCTCATCAAAAAAGAGTAAATCCAATACTTCCTTGGTGCCAAAAAATCGGCATTTCCCGGCATTTATTTGGATTTTTTTAACTTAACTAGGTACTTAATTAGCAGGTGAAACTAATCCTACAGGTAATTCAATCCTAGACAGGTATGTTCAGTCCGGAGAGCTCCTCCTTGACCTCATCGTAAAGATCCTTGTACTCCTCGTTCTGGCGGATCAAGAGGGCGACTGTACCGCGCTTCACACCCATGGCAGCCCCCAAATCCGCCCGACTCGGGGTGTATGTATAGGGGATGCCCTTCTCCTCGCAAACGGCGGGCAAGTGGCACATGATGTCCACAGGTGTCACATCGCCAGCAAAGATGCAAATTCTGATGAATAGGTTGTATTAGTTTCTGGATTCCTGGGGGGTGGACTAACCATTACTTACCCAGTTTCTCCTTTGCGCAGGCGAGTCTGCACATCCTTCAAGCCATTCCGCAGGAAGGTCTTGTGCTTCATGGCCTTCTTCACCAGTTTGTAGCACTTCTTGGCCAGTTTTTTGCCTGCCATCGGCTTGGCAATGGCGTTCACGAAGATCATCTTGTCGTCGTAGGACTCCTCCTCCTTGATGGTAACATCGCCGCTGACCACCACGGAGGCATCGGCATCCTCGGAGCGCTCTACTTTCACTTTAACCATTGTTTTTCAGTTAAAAACGTGGATATTTTCGGAATAAACTGCGGTTCTGGAGTTTAGTTTCAAACACGTGTTCAGTGTGACTGCGGCTGGGATTTTGAAATATCCCAGACAGCTCTAAAAAATATACTAAACTAAATACCGTATATGGAAAACCATTTGTTAACTAGTAAAGTTATTCACCATGGTTGGTGACTATAATATTGTTCTCTTCTGCTTCCATACACTGAGAAAAATTGTATTTATTTATATTATTTATTTCAAATTTTAATAGCCCAGTTTTTTAAAAAATTATACTAAAAATTATGAATTGTGTACAGAATTTGAAAGCTAAATGCTTAAGATCTGGAATTTTAAATTGTGTTAAATTGCAACTCCCTAATAAAAGTCCAACTCCTAAGACCACATTAAACATTTATTAAAATCTCACATACAATTTAAAATTTCACATGACATTAAACATTAAAAAATTATTATGACTTTGGGGAGATACATACATCAATTAAAAGAATTGCTTGGCCATTTGGATGATGTTCATGGCCAATCTTATCTCCCGAGCGCCACGGACGCCCAGCGCCACCAAATCCTCGAGGGTCATTTGGATGAGCACCTCGATGTCGATCTCCTGGCGCGTAAACAGCTCGGTGAGATGATCATTTCCAGTGCGATTGAGTAGTGACTTGACGCGGGGACTCAAAGTGGGGTGCTCCACCGGGGAGCTGGGTCTATAGCGTGGATGAATTATGCTCGGCGTGGGACTCTTGTAGTCTTCCATTTTAATCTTGGAGCTCTCCCCTTTCAACTTGGATGCCTCCAGCTTTAGCCGCGATTCCTGCTGCAGTCGGATATCCGATTTCGGCCTGGTCGCGCTCTTCGTCCGCAACTTTGGATCTACCGGAATGCAGGATTCTCCTGATAGAGTGGTTCCTCCATTTAGAAGGGTACTTTGACTAGTGGGCGAAAACACAGATCGTGTGCGCATGAATTTTTGCGAAAAACGCCGAGGCGGCAAACTAGCATCTGATAAATGTTGAGAGGCTGTGGATGGTCGACATGATGGAACCGTAAGATTATTAGCCTTCGGGATCCCAAACAGTCCACATTTGGCGGAACCCTTCCTTCCGCCGCCGCAGTTGGTGGGCGTGACATGGTCAAATGTAAAAGCTTCGCTGGTAAGGGGAGTTAAAGGTGCCAGTGGGGATCCGGGATCTGTTGTAATTAAATAGATGTCATGAGTCTTTGTTTCTTAAATAAGTTTTGGATAATACCTCTATAGACGCGATTGTAGCGTTCCATTATCTTAATTTAAAAAGCAATTTTCCACGAGCACAAAGACGACAAAGAACGTGCAAAAAGTATTGCGAAAAACAATAACTGTAAGTTACAGCTTTGATAATGCGACCGCATGAAGAGCGCCAAAAAATAACAAATATGTGACGATCAGGCAACCCATTATCCTAATTAATATCTAGTTATTATACGTGTTGAAAAAATAGTTAAAATATATCGTATAGATAGAAAGTTGTTTACATTTTTTTTTAAATTTCAAATAAGTATGATAAGTATCATAAAGATAACATTAAAATAAAATGAAAATAATAATATATACTTCAACAGTCTTTCTTTCTTAATTAATTAATTAATTTCTTTTAAACTGACACATTGGAATATTCATAAGGTAGATCTAATCTATTATTGAAACTCGGATGTTATCCACGTGATTTGGTTGAAATAAATAAATTGGAACGAAAGTTCAAGGAACTCGCTACGCATTAATATTTACCATTTGACATGTCTAAGTACCAAATTTCGTTTTTATACCGTCTACATAATATTATTTGGCTTCTAATTAAAGCGAGTTTGGCCAGTTTTTGTTGTCGTTACTTTTGCGATGCGATTCAATTTGAATTGATTCGATTTTTGCGACGAAGTTTTTGCGACGAACTTTTGTGGGAATTAGCAATCAACAGATGAACCGATAAAAGGTAAACAATTGTTGCACAAAACGACACACAACGTGCAAGTAAAGCGAATCAAAATAATCAATTAAATTAATTTAATGACGGCAGAAAATTCACAATTTTTGTGTGCAATAATTGTTAATATTCATAAAGCTTAAAAAAACACATAGAGAAAAATATGGTTACTTTTAAATAAGAAAATGTATGCAAAAATGTTAGCAATAAAGTTAAATAAGAAAATTGTTTTAAAATTTATGTTATTTATTTAGTTACAAAATCCTGCTCAGCTATTATATTTTATTGTAAAATTGTGTAATATTTACACTATGATTAAAGTGGACCATATTATTTAATTTTTCTTACTATTTTCAATTTTAGAAATTTATTACAGATTAGATTACAAAATTGTCTTCTGTATATAAACATTTTCTTAAATGAAACATAACTCGAATATCAAACGAGACAGTCAAAAAAAGGGTTTAAGTGATATGATTCAATATTAAAATAAATATTTAAATATATTCAAAAATATAGAAAAATTGCTTGTGTGCGCTGCGAACTCATGACATTGCCACCTGTTAAAGCCCCATAGATATTGTTGATGTTGCTGCTGTTTGTGTTTCGGGCGCTTACCTTGCTTTATTTGGTTTTTCGTGGGCAAGAACAACATGGAATTGTTGTCTTTGCGCAGTCGGCATTGCCGAAGCTTTAACCTGCCCTTTCTCCGGATCGGAAATCCCCCCTTTAGCTCGGCCACATGTGGGGCTTGTTGTTGCCGGCTTTTGGCCAAAAAACAGCTGAGCTCCGACCAGCTGCTTTGTGTTTATATTTTTTCCAAGACCTGCGTAGCGCCTGCGCACAAGCTATACGGCCCCCCGGGCCCCCAATCAAGTCGACTGAAAAGCCGAAGCGGAAAGCCGAGCTTTTTACGACTCGAGAACAGACGTATAAAATTGCGATGCCTCGCCACCAAGCGATTCAGTCGTCTAACGGAGTTCAAACCAAGCTGAGCTGGAAAGGTTCTGGTGCTAGGATCGTGGAAAATCCATCGAAGAGTCTGTCGTAAAAATTTAGAAAAAAAAGGAAAAATACCCAAGTCATAAACAAGTGCGTTCGAATAAAAAAAGAGATAATTTACGAGTGCCGTGCTGTGAGCGCATAATTGTATGCAAGTGCATAAAATAGCCAACAGAATATATCGAAATCCATTGGGGTGAGCCAAATAAATACACCCATCGATTGTTTAACCACTTGGGCAGTGTTCTTGAGACATGCAAAAGTAGCCAGTGGAGTGTTAAATAAAACAAAAATTAGGAAAAAACGACAACTTGCGAAACGTATTTTTTCGAGTGTTTTTCCGTTTGTTTGCCGCCGACGACGACGAAGCCGCCTCAACAAAAGAACTTTGGTAGGTTTTTCGGTTCTCCACTGGAGCTTTGCCTTTGTTTGCCTTGCTGTGGATTTCATGCAAATTAAATTAAGCAATTAAACGAAACACACAAAAATTGTATTTGCCAAGCTCAGTTCTTTAGATTTTTTGTTTTGTTTTGGCGATTGGATTGCCTCATATAAGAGCTCCCTAGGTGATTGCAAAAGTTTCGTTATTAATCTTTACTTTTTTTGCTTTTCTGGGTATTGGCAATAATTACAAAATTTACCCAATCGGTCAGTTATTATCGCTTTGTCGGGTTGTGCTTGTTTTGTTCGCTGCACTAGTTTTCGCTAGGGGTATGAATACAATTTTCATCTGTTTTTTTTTTACTTTTACCCGGTGCTCCTCTCAGGAAAATTCAAATAAAACTCAAAAAACTTTTTTAATAACAACAAACGCAGAGAGTGAGGGCTGGAAGAGAGTGGCTAGGGGTTTTGGGGGGATGCACTGGAATATATTTAATTGAACAACAAAAAGAAAGCCAAACAATCATAGGCAGCGCAGAAAAGTGGATTGTTGTTGCTCTTTTGCCGCTCAAACGATACACAATGGACAACCAGCGTACAGCTGCCACCTAGAACAAGTGGCATAATAAATATTTAAAAAAGAAATAATGACAGAAAAAACCTAGAATGAAATTAAATATTTAAAAGTCTTCTTAATATATTGGGGCTAAAGCGTGTCGCTCAAAAAATAAATACAAATGGGAAAGCATTTGGTTGTGCAAAGTCGGCAAAAATAACAAAAGGATTAAAGTGTATAAGCACATAGGAAAACAATTTCTAAAAAAAATGCAAAAATATATTTGAGCAAAATAAAATATTCAAATAAATAAAGGCAAAATCCCAGAACGAAAAAACATATTGAAACGTTTCTGAAGCTTGATTTTAATCATTGGGTTAAAAAAATATCATTAATAAAAAAAAATAACAAAAATTTTTAATAATTTTACAAATAATAATTGTGGTATTTAAAAAGTATCGACTCCAACATTTAAATTATTTATAAAGGAAATCATTTTAGTTTTAGGCAGCAGAAAAATTTTTATTTGCCGAAACACAGCAAAAAATACAACTTTGGACCAATATATATATTTGCGATAGTCTTTCATCTAAAATAAATAGAATCTGGGTACAAAATTTATAATGAAGCCGATGAACCCCATTTAAAAAATATATGTGTTAAGCACCCTCATTCTGTCAAAAAAAGTACAAAGGCACAAAAGCAAATTTGGAAATGTGCAAACAAAAAATTCGCTTTGGCAAACAGATTTGAAAATAGACCAAAACAAACCGAAAGCAATAAAAGAGCACGGCAAAGTACGAGGCAAATTGTTGAAAAATGTAACAAGTCAAAGGAATTTTTTTTACGTCAAATTCGGTTTCCCCTATTTCCCCACTCATTCTCTATATAGCCAGCCCACATTTTTGCGATAATTTAAATAGAAAAAGTTAAAAAATGAAAACAAAATTTTGTGTGCTCTCGCTGAAAACGTAAATAGAACGTGAATATTTGGAAAAAGAGCTTGGCTGCGATATAGTGGAGTGCATTTTGTAGATTTTGTGAATTTGAATTTAATGGAATTTTTAAGAAGGGGAATATTTTAAAGATCTTAAAACATACTTTGATTTAATCGATAATAAGAATTTTAAAATACAGGCGAATACTTTTGAGCAAATCATATATTCCGTTTAAGTTCAAACCAAAAAACCCCACTCCAGGGCCAATTTCTTCTCAAAGTTCACAGACTCGAAAAGATTAAAACAAATGCCAAGGAACTTTCTGGCTTTTTGATTTGGCTGATTTTCAACTTTTCTCTTAATGCCCCCCGCTCACTTTACTCAGTCAAATATGAAAATGGAATGCGTTCAAGTATTTGTTGAAAATTAAACGGAAATAATTGAATTATGCTTAAATCGAATGGGAAGCATTCAATTCAATTCCAACGAAAGGCAACAATCGCGTTGAATAAATAAATATTTGTCCGCAGCGGAAACTAACCTATGGCGAGGAAAATAATGTAAATATTTGCGTAATCCAACATCATTTGCATAAAGCACCAAGGAAAAACCATTTGAAATGAAAAACTCAACTCTCTCTCTTGGAATCCTTCCTTTTTTTTGTTGTACTTTGGTTTTATCTGCAAGGATGTTTGACAGGCTGCCGGAAGTCTGCCAATTAGAGCAGGATTTCCAGGCCAGGACTTGGTCTCACACACACATAACTGAAAATCTTTTAAATAAATTAAAAACTATTCTGTGTCCAACACGAGCTGAGCAAATAAAAGCCTAAGCATTTTAAAAGTTTTCGAAAAATAAAATCCATAATTAATGGTCAGCATAAAAACAACTAAATCGAAAGGAAAGCTGCAGAAATGTGTGAAATTTTAAATTAAAGGATAAACTCACTTTCATGTGTTAGACGACTTTATTCTCGTCTAATGCCCAAAGGATCTGTTTCCACCCTAAGAACCAGAATGAATATGAATGTGCATCGTATGTTTCGGTAGCTTGAGTCGCCTGCATTGGGGATTTACCAGACCTACAAAAAAATGAAACGAAATTGTCCAACCAAAATTTATTCTGATGTCGCTTTAGAATAGAGCAGCCACCAAGGACCGACCGAATAAAAAAACTGAGGATAAAACACATAAAAGTACAGATACAATTTGCTAGTAAAAAATGTTTGTTCAAGAACTGCAGTCACAATGGGCAGAGTGCTAGAAATGGCCCTTAAAACGGTGATCTATTAAATGGTATAGGCAATACAACGAATGAATAGTACACAGAAGAAAATTCGATATGAAATATGGTCTTTTCTACCTCATTTCATATCAATAAAAAGCCGATATGATTTATGTCAAATTTATAATTCAAACATATCAACTTGATATTCTTTCATTTCATAAAAGTTATAAAAATACTATTTTAAAATATCGAATTTAGTATTTTTTGAACAAATATTGTAAAATAAGATAAACATAATCTTTATTCATATCAAAATGATCTTTAAAAAATATTAAATTAACCTAAACATATCATTCTGATCTTTAGTCAATTTTTTTGTGTAATATTAAAATTATTAGATCAAATTTGTCACTAAATTTACTGAAAAAATAGAAAAGTATTCCCACTGTTTACCCTATTTGATGAGCCCAATCAATTGGTTTTGCCCCTCTGAAACCCTATTAAATGATATGTAAAAGACCTTCCTTTTGACAGTTTCCAGCTCGCTGTGAGCCCATTGTATTGGGCGAGTGGAGACGAGCGTCGAGTGACGGAGCCAAAGTCACATGAGTGCAATTTTAAAACAGTGAAAGATATATAAAGCGAAAGCAAACAACTGATCAAATCTCGGCGCTATTGCAATGGGCGTCGTTTTCCAAAATGACGGCTTAGATGTACGCCCATAAAAAAAATATAGTCGATAGAACCTGAAAGTTGAGAAAGAGCTGGTGGGGCCAGGCACCGAGATGGCAAACAACTGAGGTTGCAATAAATCCCCGGCAAGACAAGCAAAAGGAGCTGCAATTGAACCGCCTGCTCCTTGGTCCTTCGTCCTCCATCCACCATCTACTGGTCGTCCTGGGTTCGAATAGCGCAACAGAATGTCAATTACTTGAATGTGAGGTTAGGTCAAAGCCATCTAGCCGAGGAGCTTGATTTTCATTTGAAAATTCCCTGCCCGGCAAAATGGGAAAAACTATTGGGAGCCCTGCTGATTGCCTCTCAGTTACTTTGACTAATTTCGGTAAATCGCCTTGCGGAAAGCAATAAATTTTTGTTCAGAATCAGGAAATTTAATGGATTAGGGGATGCGAGAAAATTTACCCTTGATTTGAGGTTTGAATTTTCATATTCCGGTTGCATTTATTACCTTTCGACCACATTGCATTTGTGCTTTAACACTCAGCGAAAAAATGCAAACTAACCATTAATATTAAAAAAAACCTTTTCTTTTTAATTTAGGTTTAAAACTAAAATAATTTTCCATCGTTTTCTTTTTTGGTCCTTGTGTTTTTTTTTAGAATGGTTTTAAATGCCCTATTTATGACCCACTTTTTTCAAGTGCTGCATCGAAAAGTGAGCAGAGTCGAGTCTTGGCCCAAGTAGAAGCGTTTTTTGTGGGTTTCATTTATCGATGGCCAGCTTGCATGTTTGTCTGTCAATTGGATTTCGTCCTGGAAGTGAGCTTTGAGTTCTGGGTTTCCGTTTGCAATCCAGATCCAGAATCACAGGCACTTGGCCGCCTTTGAGCTCTGAGCATGCGAGGGGCTGGCCTGGCTGGTCAAATGTTCAAATGCCTGGGCTCGTTTGCAGGTTTCCTTTGTGCCTCTGGGCTCGGAATTCCTGCTCAGAGTTGAAGTTCGAAGATTGTTCGCATGCCTTCAATCGCTTACTCCGTTGAATAGCTGAAATATAATCATTGGGAAAAAACCCTAAAACAATTGAATACAAGGTGGCACAAAAAATCGTACTTAATCTGTAATTTAAATCAGCTAAGGGCCACGATTAGTATGGGCATGTTAAAGTAACAAAGGGTGAATGTGACAGGCTCGGTAATTGTTGTTAATGGCTGGTGATCGGTTATCACCATTTTCTGTAGAAATTTTCCTACATTTATTCTATAAATATTTATGTTTGATCGATTTGAATGAGAACAGCTTCACAGCTTATTAAAATAGTAATTCCCACGGAATGAAAATATTAAAAATCTCATCAAATATTTTAAGCTACACTTTCTTACTTTGTAATTTACCCTGCGAGAACAGTTAAAAAAGTTTCTGCTTTGGTAAATCTGTGCTCAAGTTGATAAACAACATCAAAGAGACATAAACACAAAAAGAGCAAAACTGAGACCCAGACTATGACTATTGCGGGATATACTCCGCGAAAGTCCTCTATAGTTACACTTAAATAAATAGGGGAGTGTAGGGTAAGGTGACGAACGATTCGACTTTTGAATGTAACTTTTCGAAAAATCAATATTTTTCAAAAATGTAAATGCAGAAAGTTGCTTACATCTTTAGAGCATATCTCTGTAAAATTTGGATTCGAAATTCTAACGGAGCTAAGTCCTACAGCGTTTAAAGTGAACCATCCTTTTTTTGCACTTTTAAAAATTGTAGGGTAATGTGACGAACGATTTTCTTTTTAATGTAACTTCCCCAAAAATCTATATTTTTTAAAAGTGTAAATGCAGAAAGTTGCTTACATCTGCTGAGCATATTTCTGTAAAAGTACGATTCGAAAATCTAACGGAGCCAAATCCTACAGCGTTTGGCGTGAATCATCCTTTTTTGCACTTTCAAAAGTTGCCAGATAAGGCGACGAACTAATAAATACACACTAAAACTGTATGTACATATGTGCGAATTATTTTTTTTTCAAGAATGGATGAAAAATGACAATAATATAATAAAAAGGTAATCTGAGAATGATTGTTTAAAAAGTTCAATACCACGTCGTCGGATTCCTTTGAAACATCAACACTGGCTTCGTTTACTTTTTTAATGTAACCTCTAAAAGTGGGTTCCGAAATTCCTTGTTCATTTGCAACCGAATTAGTCGATCTACCATGGAGCTTTACTAATTTTATTGCCTGCAACACTTTTTCGAGTTCATTTTTTTTAACAAACTTTGATTTAACTGACGACATACCTAAAACAATACGAAAAAGCAATAAAACTGCAGCAGTTAATGTTATTCGGTATTATAATAGTTTTTTTTACACATAATCAACGATAACAATTCAAATTCTTGAATAAAAAAAGTTCGTCACCATACCCTACAAAAAGTTCGTCACGATACCCTACAAGGTAGACTTGGAGCAAAAACGGTGTCACTCTTAAACGGTGCAAACAAAACAAACGCCAAGTACCAAAAACTGTTGACAAAGATCTCATTTATACGTGCATATACTTACCTGATTTTATTTTTCACTCCTCTTCGCTCTGGCCCTGCTGAAACACAAGTAAATTGAATAGATTTGCTAGTTTGCGCACCACCTTTTTAGAAAAAATTACCTCACGAACAAATTATGGGACTTCTTATTAATATTACTGTAAATACATTGTCGACACGATAAGGGGAGACGACTACATTTATTTGGAATTTTTGTCGTGACGTCATATGTGAGATTCGACGAGTTCGTCACATTACCCTACTCGTCACATTACCCTACACTCCCCTAAATATTTATTTGAATATTTAAGTAAATATAAATAATGTTAAATACCTAAAAATTAGGATACATTGTTTTTATTTTATTGCTCGTGCGAAATATAATACAAAACTTCGTTATTTTGTATTTAAATCTAAAATTAAAATACTTAAGTCGCGTTTTTAGAAAACCTTTTTATACAAATTAAATAATTTATTTTAATTGAAATAAAAAAACTGACTTAATGATTTAGCAGCTTAATAGTTCATCCAGAATGAGTGCGTTACGTGGCTTTCTCAAGTTAATGCCTCGTTTAAAACATTTTCTAATATCATTTTTCAAAAACTTTTTCCAAGTGCCAAGTGAACGCGAGATAAAGCGAGTGACGAATACGTTGACGTCTCCTGGCTGTGATGGAAGTAGTCGCAGGGCCGTCGCATCAAAATAAATGGATATAGTTTAAGTGTAGGAAAAACATGGCCGAAACGGAAGAACTAATGGATGGATGTATGGCTGGCTGGTTGGCTAAAAGATGGGCTGTGACAGGGGGCCGAGATGTAGCCAGAACTGTCAGATCTGATGCCGTTGTTGCTGTTTTATTCTATGAACTCAGAACGCGTCGCGTCATTCGCAATTTTTCTATTGTTTGCGCAGTTTTTTTTCTCCTCGCTTTTTCTACTATGTTTTGTTCCCTTCCATTTTTTTTTGCACGTTACGTCTGTTTGTCTGACAGCTGAGCACTGTTTATATGCCAGACATATAGCTACCCCCGGATATATACGTATACGTATCCGTATCTGTATCTGTATCTGTGTGTGCCCAGACGACTGCCTGTCGACGGAGTTCGCTCGTATTACCCTGTCAATCTTTACTTTCATGTGCTCGTTTGTAACGTTTTCGCACTGCAAGTGAGAGGGAAATTGCGGAGGTGTTTTCGGCCATTCCGATATGGAGTGGCGTTTTGGGGAATTGCTATAGCATGGAGCATTGATTTGGTCTCGTATCGAGAAATACGCATTGATCTATTTTTGGTCTCTTGGAGGCGGAACTTCCCCTTTGTCGTCCTTATTTTGGTAAATATTTATTTAGGAATTTTTATGTCTGGAAAATTCCTTCGTTTTATAGATTACTGCTACTTAACTTAATTAAATATTGAGTTGCGTTACTATAACACATTTCAAATATTTTAAAGACAAGAATAAACTTCCAAGCCAGTAAAAGTAAAGTATTACATTGCATAATTATAATATTTACAAGGGCTAAATTATTTATAATAAATATATCTTTAAAGCATTCTGTAGGGCACAGAAATCTATACTCAATTTTTGAGACAAAATCTCAATTACCAAAATACCCTTCTTCATCAAATAGAGTTTGCCAAAGATGTCTGCAGGATCTTCAACATAGTAACGCAGTGAAAAGCTGAATGCAACCCTTTAATAGTTTTCATCCATATGGACGTATTAAAATCTTAAAAAAAAACAGCCCGCCAAAAAAAAAGAGAGTAAACAGCGGTGGCAGGGGAGAAAATGCGATGAAGGCTTTGTCCGTGTTCGCTGCTAGAGAAATGAGCAAAAATTCCACCAAAATGGCAAAAGCAGCGGGAGAAAAGGGGCGTGGAGCCGAGGCACAGAGTGCCTTGTGTGACACAAGTGACACTATTTTCTGGCGCTGCCAGTGCCACAAGTAGAAATTCGCTAATGCCCGCTGTTGCAGGCGGCAGCAGCAAGAGCAACAACAGGCGCACTGGGGATGCAGCGCCATGTTGCAATTATTATTTCCGGCTGGAAGCGAAAAATAAAGTTGGATATGCAATGAGCAGGAAGCAGCACACGCCAAAAGCACAGGCGTGGCGTGCAAAAAAATGAGGCCTCACTCCGGCCAAATAACACTCATCCGCCGCGTTGCCCAACCTCAGATCCTGTTCGAGACGAGAGCGTGAAATTAAAAGAAATTAAAAGTGGACTGTCATTTTAGCGCAGATAAAGAATATTTTTGATATTAAAGCAGTTTCTTGAAAAGAGCTTTTAAAATATGCTAAATTTATATTTGCTAACAATATTTATTTAACAGTCAAACTAAAAATATTACGTTATTGTGCCTATTCATTTAAAATTATACATTTGAAGCTTGTTATCAAAATTATAAATATATTTTTTGTGTGTTTAATAACTAAATATTTTTTCAGCTTATCAACAAAGTCTTATTTGTTTTTTTAAATTTAGATAACCACTTATATTATATTATTAATAATTAATTCCCAGCTTATTTCGATGGCTTAGTGTACGAGTCCAATACGTAATCCTTTTTTTTTTGGACGAGCCCTGCTTTTTTGTTTGCTCTAGATATATCTTTATCGCGAGCCTTCACTGTCCGTTATTCTCAGCCCGCTAAATTCCAGCCCATCATCAGGGGCAGCGAAAAAAATAACCGTGGATAGCATAGCCTGCGACGCCGTTTCCTCTTTTGTTTGTGTGCAGCGCATAATTTGCGAGACAAACATGCAAAAATGCCCCAGAAGTGAAAAAAATATCCCAACCTACATCCAGATCCATGCATATACATACGTACATATATGCAACGGTACATACGGAGCCGAAAAGGGAGAACAATTCCCCAGCAAGTTGAAGTGCAAAATGGCGGGAGCAAAGGACCCCAAAGGGGGAAGGGGGCCTAAAAGGGGGCTTACGGAGGGCTGGTAAAAAGGGGCTCTAAAAGGGGGTTCTAAAAGGGGGTTCTAAAAGGGCAGGGACTGTGCGGTTGCGGGTTGAAGATTTTGAAGTTTTTGCGGTGGCCGCTGTTCGTTTCGTTTCGCTTCAAGACGCAAAGTTTATCTTGCGCTTAGGCGCAACGGCCGCGAGTTGCAACCAACGGCTTCATCTCAAAGGCTCTCTACTTCTTTATGTTTGTAAGTGTAATGCACTGGGAAAAATAATCATTTTAGAATGTTAAAGATCTACCATTCGACAGTTAATACCTAATAAATGTATGAGAATCTTTAACAAGCTTTAGGTATTAATTACCTTTCTTAGCACTAGCTTCATAAATATAATTGAACCAAATATGAAAAAAAATTATAAATAAATAAAATATTCATAAGTACCAGAAAATATATATTTAACCAATTAAATAAAAATTACCCAATTCCTTAAAATTTCTAATTTCGGATTTTATTGATTTAATAAAGCCTAAAATCGCATTTATTTTTGAATTTTAAGTTAAAGTAAATATATATTAAAGATATATCAATTTAAATATATAAATATTATTTATTTTTATAAAATTTAACGAATACTTGCTCCCTATTTTTCTCAGTGTTTTTGGTGTGCCAGCTTTTGTGGTCCTTTTTGACTTGTTTATGGCCATAAGTTGATTTCCGAAATGGAATTCTCAAAAAGGGATTTGGCTGCCGGCTCGGCCCGAAACCTCATTATTGGACTTCAAAGCGAATGGCAAATCCCGCGGCCAAAAACCCGGTCAAAAACGGCCTCCGTTTATTTAAAGGAAATGTACCGACAGATGCAGGACCACCACTATCCGAACCACCCACCATTATCTCCACACACACAAACACACTTCCAAATACACAACCAAAAAAATGAATCAATTTTTTTATATGCGCCCCACTTCATTGTCTCGGATCCAAAATGGAGGAAGGATATTATTGACTAATGGCTGCAGCCGAGGGAAATTTATGGTGCTCGAAGGATGCGGCTCTGTATGTGTGTGCATGAGTTAATGAACATTTTTGATGGTAATTGAATGCGACGCTGGGGTTTGCCACCGTAGTTATGTCTGATGTATTGCCCGTCCCCGGGGGAAAAATATATAATTTATACACACGATTGATAAGCGAAATGAATTTGTCATGTCTCAGACTTTGATTCTCAGATGCTGATTGCCAGTTGAGCAAAGCAAATAAATACTAGTAGGAAAATAAATAATTACTAATAATTTTTTGTCGGCGAGCGTTTGGTGCCAGTCACTGCAAAATTGTAAAACTTTGCATTTGCCTGGCCTAACTGAGGTTCTGGAAAAGCACAAACGAAATGGAATCGTAAAAATGGAAACAAGTTGCAAATAAACAAAAAGCCAAATCCCTTGTAGCCATAACAAAAAAAAGGGAGTGTAAGGGTAAAAGCAGCAACTGAAGGAAAACAAAAGAAAAACATTTGTTTAGCACTTGAAAAATGTGCTCCACTGCACAGGGCAACAGCGAAAATTCTGCGGCCCCTGATCATGTGGTTCTCCGCTTTTCCGAAAACCCCCCTGCCCTGCCTCTTTATACTTGTCAACCTTTATATGAAAATGTTTGAGCTCGTTTTTTTCTCCTAGTTAGACTTTGTGAACCCGAAAGGGCCTGCGTGTGCCTGCATTTCTCGCTTTTCTATATGGTTCGAACAGTGGGCTGGGATAAATTTAGTTTATATTATAGTATTAGTCTAAAAATAGTTAGTTAAATCATTAAAAATTGGAAATAAAAAATTGTATTTAAAGGATTTCAATCCTGTTACTGATAATACAAAATTTGAGTTAATTTACTTAAAAGTTAAGATGTAAAGCAAGATGGAAATTAAAGTTTTACATTGTCCAAACACTTTATTATTAGTCAAAAAAATCTGTTATAATAAAGTTAAGTAAAGATTCTTATACTGTGGTTTCCAACCAAAAAGTCTACAAGTTCTGCGCCGCTTCATTTATATATTTCCCAGAAATTCTTATGTAGTTTTCAAATAGATATAATAACTGCGAAGAACCACTGTATCTGTAATTTTTTTTCGTTTTGTTTTTGTCACTGTGGTCACGCCGCTGTCATCAAGCCAGATGCTCCTCCGTCTCAAAATTTCCCCCCCTCTTCATTCATCGGGCAAACACTGTGGCAAAATAAGGGGGCAACAGAGTGGGAAACTGGGAAAAACTTTGGGGAAAACCGAGGAATACAACATAATTGCAATTTGCGTAATTGTGCCCCTAAAGCTGAATGAGAAATGAGCGGCAACGAGTCGTGCTCTGAGTAACTGAGAAGAGAGGTGGGCTTTTGCTTAGCGGGCGCGGATGACAACGCGGACGGACAATACGGACAACGGATTGTGGACGGACTGGAGCACGGCTAAAATATGAATATCCGAATGTACTTAATAAACAAAAACACAAAAGAAAAGCAGCCAGAGTAAACAGCATGTAGAATGCATGTACAATGCCAGCCCTTCCTCCCCTTAAAAATCCACACACCCCCTCCCCATCCCTTGTAAATCGCCAAGGGTTTTTCCGGCAGTTGGGGGAAGTTTGGGGCTTTCGTGTGACACCCATGGAAAACTGCACTGAAGTTTATTTTGTTTTCTTTTTTTGTTGGGGGTTTGTCGGTTGGGAATATTTTTAATTTTAATATGCATGCTGGACGTTGCCGGCGGGCGGTTTCTGTGGCAGGGGGCGTGGTTTTTGGTTTGGGGTACATCAGCTGGAATTTTCATGGCTTTTGTATCTGCTGATAGAATGTGTTTAATTTTCAGTTCGCATTGTTGTACATTAAAATACGAATTTTACGAAAGGATTGTATTTGGATTGAACTTGCAATTGAAAAATATTCCATCAGGTTGCCATAGGTAAAGTGAATCAGAAATCATGTTAAATGGAATTTGTTGAATTTTCCTTATGCCACATAGCGGGGATTTGATATGTAAATTTTGGAATGTATTCAACCGGAGTGGTATTCACATCATAACAATTTTTGGAGTTTTAAGTGATAGCCTAATAATATTTACCTTTAAGTATGTTTATTGTATTATAACATTAAAATTTAATAAAAAATAAAATATATTTTTGCTAAACTTATAAACCGGATGACACATTTTTCAATGCAATAATTATACGCGACATAAGTCCACCAAAAACATAGCTCAAAAGCTAATTGCTGAACATGAGCTTTCCCACATTTTTCACATTTAATGTGACAGTTCATAACTTGGCCGCTAACAATGTTTGGACCGATTACACCTGCCGCATGAATCAGCCTTGATTTTGGCCCTCTTGGCCGCCAATTTGCCCTCGCCTTTTTTTGTTGCAGCCATGTGTTTATTTGTCGGCCAGCACTTTGTGAGCCACTTCGCGGCAAAAGCCAACTTGAGACTGGCGGAAAAAAAGTTGGCAACAAAAAAAATTTAAAATACTCAACGCCCCCGCAACAGCTGGCCAAAAACTCGTTGGCAAGCTTATTGTCAACTATTTAAATGCTGCAATTTCGGTCTTTTGTGCAGCCGGAATGTGTGAGGCCCGAGCAGCCATTACACTTGTGGCCATTGTTTGCCTTTATAGCCTTTTGTTGCATAAATCGTTTACTACAATAAAAAAAGGAGAAAAAGTTACTGCCGCTATCGCCACTCGTACTTCTTCTTGTTCTTGTTCTCGTTCTGCTGGTTGCCGTGTGTAATTTGTCATTCACACCACGTGCTCGGCTGAGAATTCAGCGGGCGAAGGCAGAAAGAGCCACTGCAGACTGCAGTTCTTCACCCTCGCTCTCAGTCCCCGCATTTTCCAGCACTTTTCCAACCCACTTTTCCGCAATCCAGCCCCCAACATCCAGCATTTTTAATGGCAGCGAATACACGCGTAAGACGCGACCATTTCCATAATGCAGCACAAGAGCCACCAGCATCTTCAGCTCGGATTGGTTGCACGTTGCGGCGCACAGTGGTTTGAGTATGCACATGTCTTTAAATTGCTCTAGAGGAACATTCCTCCCACAAATATTCTGCAAATATTCATTTGGACTAGGATTTCTCAAAAAAAATTGCTAAAAATTTGATAATCCTAAAAAAATCAATACAAAGTCGAATTTTTAGAAACAAAAAACTTGAGTATTTATTTTTAAAAAATTTGTATTTTATAATTTTATTTTATTTGGAAGTCATAACATTATTTATTATCCATGGGAATGCTTCTAATTATTTTGTTTAATTTGTAATACAATATGTCTTTTTCCGAACATGTTCCAAATAAATTAACCCACTGTGCGGCGTACCAAAGCGCAAAACTGTATGCACTCAAGCTGTATTTAAATGGTGTGTGAGCATTCGGAACCCTTCTCCTCTTGTCGCAGCATCTTAGTGCTCTTTTTCTCAACTTGGCGCACTTTTGTTCTTAAAATTCTGCGTACGTGATCGAAATGTTTGGCAATGTAATACATTCAGTACTTTCAGTGCTTATATCCCCTGCATCGCTTGAATATAAATTTAGCTTAATTTTTTGTTTTATTAGTTTCTTCTTGGAATATGTTTGGCGATTTATGTGAATTCATGTAAATTATTCAGTGCATTTGGTAAATTTGATGGGGTGGAAACGGTAGCTCGGGGATACTTGACGAGTATTGGATTAAATTTCAATATTTTCCGTTTATTCAATTTAACTGTGGAAAGTGTTCTTAGGGGTAAAAATGTTAATAAATGTTGGCAAAATATTCAAAATTAAATTTTATTATTTTCAATCACTCACTTTTATGCCTTGTTTTGAGCTCTAAGCAAAAACTCGTACCGAATATCACGTATACGACACGGTGGTGTACCTAACTCTGTTTATTTAAATGTTCATGTTTAGCCCGTGTTAAAGATGATTAATATGCTTAATGGGTATTATTTGGGCATGGGCCTCTGAATGGGCACCAGGTGGATGGCCCCCCGATCCCCATTTCCCTCCAAAGGCGCTGGGCTCTCGGCGACCTTTTGTCTTAATTACACACACATAGACCCGAAGCCCAGACGACCCATTTCAAGGCAAAATGCCACCGAAAGCGTCTCCCATGCAAAGAAATATTAATGAGCTGCTGCCGACTTGGAGTGTTGTCTAAACAAAACAACAACGGCTATGGCAAACAACATTTTGTCTGCTCATAGATTTTTGATTCAAATTTAATTACTTAAAGGAAATTATACTTAAATTGGCTTTCAGCTTTGGCGCACGCAACTGGAAAATATTTTCATCTTCAGCAAGATATTTTTGTGTATGCTTGAGTGGGGATAAAGTGGAGTGGAGTTGCTTTTTTGGATGGAGGGACGATTGTTTTTGGGGTGCCCTTTTTGTGTGTTTAATGCTATTAGAAAGGCTTTCAACGGAATATTTTTGGGTTATTTTAGAATCAATTAATCTATTAAATTGTATATATTTAATGGCACAAAATGGTTGTGGCTCTCTTGCTGGCCGTTTTGGGTTTCCTTAAAGCAATTTTGGGGTTTTCTCGGTGCAAATTGAAATGGATTCTTTTGAAAGATTATAATTTGGGGAAAACTTTGATGTCATTTTGAATTTACTTTAATGACAATTATAGATAGAATTGGTTGCTTAAATGCACCGAAATAAAAGTTAATTTAAAATGCTACATTAATTTTAAATACAAGAGATAGACATTAAATTAAATATCATTAAGCTTTTTGATAATTACAAATTCTGTAAATTGGTTCAATTATGCTATATATAGCTATACTTAAAAATCCTATAAAATTTTAAATTATTTAAAAAACATTGTTTTACAGCTTATTAGCTGCAATTCCGATTGCATCAAAACAATTTATTGAAATATTGACACGGGTATTGTGGTAAACCAAGGCAATCGAAAAGCCAATTAAGCAAACCGAAATCAAACAGAAGATTTCAATCAGAAGAAAAGTGTCCACCGAACAGAAAATTTGCCAAATTATAATTGTGCCAAGAAATAGCAAACAAAAAGAAGCCAACACGATATATATTCCATATGTTTGTGTGCAAAGTAAATCATAGTTCAAGGCTGGATTTAATGCATTTGCAGCCGGAGATGGCTTAGTACAAGGGCGAAAACCACTTGCGCCTGCCAGAACTGGAATAAAAATGCAATGTTTTATATACACACATACATAAGTGCATCCACAAACAAATGTATATAAAATGCGCATATATAACACACAGAGGACCGCAGCCAGCATTTAATACAAAAATAAATAAAACGGAACTGGGTTGCCCCCAGCTTAGTGAAAAAAAGGCGGGAAGGGGGCCGCAAAGTGTTACATCAGTGGAAAAGAGCTTTGCCTGACCTTGACTTATAAACACTTTTATAACAATTATATTTTGCATTTTTCTCGCCGCTGCTTATTATTATTTCCACTCGCAACCATAGAACAGAAATCATTAAAAATAAGAAAAATACTAAATAATAAAGAAGCAAAACCCACTCGACTTGATGCAAATAAGCAAAGCAGCAGCAGCTGAAACGTTTTGAGTGATGCCTACGAAGCTAAGCCAGCTGAGTGGGTCAGTTGAGCCAGGCACATGCAATCACAGTGAGCACTGTCTATGAGGAACTTAATAATCAGAAAATCTGAATAAAAATCCCCAGTTATGAATATTTAAAAAATATCTTGAATCTCAACAATTGCGCTGTTAGCTTTTATTAAATTATTTGATTGTCTTTTAATTCGTTTAAAATTATTTTTATGAACATAAATTTTTGTAACAAAAATTTTAAAATTTTTTTGTATTTTAAAATTGTTTTGTTCAAAGAATTGTCGAATGTTTTTCATGACTTACTTAAATGATATTACATTTTTTTTAAAGATTTTACAAATTTCTTTAATCGTACTTGTAAATGATATAAATTAACTGAGATGATAGCTATTCTGGGAGAAAATCTTTTCTTTATTTTTCTTTCTGTAAAAAAACCTATATACATTTATTCATTAATCCTAAATAAAACAAGTTTCCATAACAATGAGTACCTTCTGTTGTAGACCCCTTATAATTGCACACAATCAGGTGACTCTCAGCTAGTTAAAGATTTGCCCATGTGGGTAGGGCCCCCCACCCCAAACACCCCACTGCCTTCCCCCTGACCTACAGCACCACCCATCAGGTTGGATTCCACAATAACAATAACTATGCATGAGCTGTACGAAAGTCAAATAATAATGATTGGAACGAACCACAAAAACCGACTGCGCCACAAAATCAATAATTAAAATCGCTGCAAGGTGCTTCTCTTGATTACACGAAAAGATACGAAAATCATTTGTAACTTGAATCGAGAAAAAGTAAATGTTAACCCAAAAGGCAGCAACAAAAATCAGCAATTCAAGAGGCAAAAAACGAAACTGAAGACAGATAGGCAAAAAAAACAGCAGCAAAGCGATGAGTAGTAAGCGATAGACAGAGAATAGGAGAATAGCGATATGGCACCATAGTTAGAACGAAAAAAAGACAAAGCTTAAACCGCAAAAAATAGCATCGTTAGATGCGCCTCAAGGTCAGGCGAGCATTTTTATCGTATTGAATTCACGGCGTTGAAAATGAGATAAAGAAAAATATAAAAACTAATCAAAATAATAACTCAGAGCCATTAAAGTCGTTTAGGAACAAAGTAGATGGGTCTTGGCACTTTTGAATACCCTATTAATCAAAAAAAGTATTCTTTAAAGTTATAAATAAAGTAAGGTTTTTTCCAGTAACGCAACAAATTTGTAAAAACAGTGAATAATTTAATTTGAAATTTTAATAATTATTCAATTAAAAATCAACAATTGCTTACATTTAAACTATGAGTTAAAACCAGAGATAATAAATTGAATATTAAATGTAGAGACTTTGGGGATGTTTCGAAGTCTGTTAGAAATAAACTCTTATTGCTTTAACTCGTGCTAATTGCTTTAATTCAAACTAATATGCAGCTTTCGGCATTGCATGTTTAAATGTCTTTAAAGTGCATGTGACCTAGTAATAAAATAAAATGATAATTATGAAGCTGTCATTTAAAGTACAAATATCTCTGTTACAAATAGAGATGTTTAGTCAAATTTAAAATTGAATATATCATTTATAGATAGAGTTTTGGACTCCAAAGAGTGATAATTGCATCGTTTTTATGGTTTCGACATGTGTAAGCCAAAGGGCTTACAAGCTCGTCGGTTGGTTCTCGCCCAAGAAGTTATAACTCCTTAATCTGTTGTTGTTTTGCCCTGCTCTCGGTGGGTTTATCTGCCAACTTTGACAAACATCAGAAATGGATGCCATGCGAGGGGTGACAAAAAGTGTGACAGCATTCTCAAAACTATTTTGCTGGGCCAAACCCCAGAGGCGTTCTCGAATCTGACAGAGTGCCAAGTGAAGAAGATATTGCAACATTTTCGCACTCCAAGCGAACGGAGCACAAACGCTATTGACACAAGCTGGATAAGCTGACAAAGGTGCTAAAAAATGTGAGAAGACTGAACGCTTCACTGACTCACCTGCTGACTGACTTACTGGTTGACTGACAGACAGTTTAGTAAATGATGGACGGGCGTGTGTGTATCTCTCGACTCCCAGTCACTTGTGTAGCTAAGCTGCTAAGTAACTGAATCTGGAATTAACTGAAGCCATATTTAGTGACAATTAGTGAGACAACAACAACAGCAGCAGCAGCAGCAGCAGCATCCGTCGAGCTAAACAATTTTGAATCTGAAAATGTGTAATGCGACACAGTTTGTGAAATGCGAAACTCAGCGAAAAAGTTGACAACTTTGGCTGGGAGGACGTGTCACTTGGCACTCAGTAATGCAAATTTTGATGTTGAGTCCCTCGAACTGATGGGCTAAAACATCAAGCTAAAACCAACTGTTTGAACCATGTAAATATGATTTAGAAGCCCTTCCCTGATCTTCATTTTGTCGAAATATTAAATAACAATTTTTGAAATAACTGAAGGGTGGCTAAAAGCCATTAAATTAGCATGGTTGGTTTTTGGTTTAGCTTTACCCATAAAAACGAACCCATAAAATTAGAGTAACATAAAATACGCTTGTGATTTAATGTTTACGTTCACTCGATTGAATGACGGAATACATATGCTGAGTTCAATCAAGTTTACAAAATTTAAAATCAATATATGGGGGAATCGATCGCACGTAAAACTTACATAATACAGTATGAACATAAATATGTATCTATGATTTAAAAATTATAAAAATAAACCTCTCTATTTCCACAAAAAATATTAATGGTGGATGTATTATAATTATGATCGCGAACTGAAATATATTTCTCATTTAATATTAAACATTTCGTTATATTCTCTTAATCACTGGTTGAGTTCTTATCCGAAGAAGTTCATGCGCGATCCGTAATTCGGTTTACATTTGAATTTGTACTGATGGCACTCCTCGCTTGATTCAGGGCGATTCTAAGAAATAAAAATTCGTTAATAAATATATTAATAAACAATTCTTAGTATGAAAGTTAAACAAAAGCTGGGAACTACTTACTGATTCCTGATAAGTTTGAACGTGCTCGGCTTTAAAATAAACAGCACAAATAAATTGATACCCTGGGACCAATTTAGGTAATCAGCCACTAGAAAAAAGTCAGACCAGAATTCGGTGGCTTGCACCAAGTAGAAAATTATCTCGAAACTCCAGGATATTCCCATGATGATTACGAGCCTCAGAAAGAAAATGTAACTGTAATGTAATGAAGAAAAAATACATTACTTTACATACATAAATTATAATTGACTTACGTTTGATTATCCGAGTTGCTCCTTTGCGTTATGTTCCTTAGCTCCCTCTTCACCATCATTACTCGGTAAGCAGTAAGGATGAACATAATTATGTTGAAGGCAATTACAAATATCATCAGCACATAGAAGTAGATAGCGGCAGACCATTCATAAGCTGTGGGTGAAAAGAGTAGGAACATGAGGTTCGACAAACTCGAATATAATCGCATATCAGAACTCACTATAGACCCAACAATCACCCTTAAAGCCAACACGAGGATTCCAATTATCGTTCTTTACGAATTTATTCGCTATATACGTGATCAATGTGAGGACAAACGACATGCCCCATGCATAAGTGTTGTAGGCTAGAAATCGATGATCTGGCAGAAACCACTTGAACCAGGGAGAGTTTCTACAGATCGTATTAAAGAGGTGCAGGCTTATCACCGAAAGCCAAAAGAAAGTGGCCATGGCGAAAAAATAGCCCAAAAAACCTAAAAATAAATTGTGTAACTTTGGTCCGTAGATAAAAATATATTAACCAACTAACCTGCTGTAATGCAGAAGTCGCTCGATAAGTCCCACAAGTCGAGTACTAGGAAAAGGTAGGCCATAAAAAGGCAAATAATGTAACAGATGAAGCACTTGCCGTGCAAGTTCCTGAGTTTCTTAACCATGAGGTACACGCTGATCGTAAGAATCATGCATATCAGCGATATTATCATTACTACGAGAAAATACCATCTTATGTTAGCTCCTTCCTGTATTGTAATTAAGATTAGCTTACCAACAGTCTGCCATATTTTTGATGGCTTAGTAGGCAAGCAGATGTAGGGCACAATTCGTGTAGAATTAGGATCCTCAGAGATCTGAAAATGCTGCTCGCAGTATTCACGTTTATTCATGGAAAAGTCGTTTCTCCGTTTGGTTTGGTTGTACATAGAGTCGCAATGTACGAGGAAATCCCACTGAACGATTAGGTCGCTTTTAAAGTACTTCCTGACCTCCGAACCGTCTTTGAGGGTCATCTTCAGGTAGGGATCGATCCCGTCCAGCTCCTTTTTCGTCATTCCATAGCACTTGCTATATTCCATTATGCGCTCATCGCAGCAAAATGTGATGCAGGGCTTCAGCTGGCAGACGCATCCTCTTATGTGGCCTGATACCTTTTCATTCGATTCCAGGCTGGAGTCATATTTACCCGTCAAATTGGCGGGAATGAGTAGGCCCTCAAACAGAAATGAACCATTAGAGAGCCTCTGCCCTGACGAAATATCTACGGTGTTCCATAAATTACAACCGGGAATCTGAGCTTTTGTATTTTCAACGATCAATAAAAAAACGTTGGAAAACAACAACAGAACACACAGCATTTTATACGTAACAGGAACAATTAAAAATATCAAAAGTAAAGTAAATATACTTAAAAGCACCGAAACAAAAATTGCTAGAAATAACTTTACTTCCACAACGGTTTTTGGACGACTGAGCTCATCCAAAAATGTTGTTTTCCTAAATCTTCTGAATTCAGTGATAACATAAATTATAATGAGTAAGCTATGATTTCCAGAAGTTTAAGCATTGCTCAATTCATAACTGATTAGAAATCAGAGCTTGCGTTTACAAATGGAAAAAATAACCAAAATTACGATTTCTTTCATAAAATTCTAAAAAAAAGTCGATGATTAAGGAGCAGCTTGTTATACCCGTTACTCGTAGAGTAAAAGGGTATATTGTATTCGTGCAAAAGTATGTAACAGCTAGAAGGAAGCGTTTCCGACCCCATAAAGTATATATATTCTTGATCAGGATCACTAGCCGAGTCGATCTAGCCATGTCCGTCTGTCCGTCTGTCTGTCCGTCTGTCTGTCCGTCTGTCTGTATGAACGCTGAGATCTCGGAAACTATAAAAGCTAGAAGATTGGCATTTTGCCTGCAGATTCTAGGAGTTCCTACGCAGCGCAAGTTTGTTTCAAAAAGGTGCCACGCCCCCTCTAACGCCCACAATCGCTTATATACGATTTTAAAAATTTCAATATTTCGGAAAAGTAAAAATGCAGTTTTATTGTGTTTATCAATACCTATCGAAATGTAGAAGAAATTTTTCAAATCGGACCATTCGTTAAAAAGTTATGCGTGTTCAAAGTTTCTATCTCCATCTCCCTCGCACACCCTTTACCTGAGTAACGGGTATCTGATTGTCGGGGCACCCGACTATAGCGTTCTCTCTTGTTTTTGTTTATAAAACATACCTTTATAGGGGTGTCACAAAAACCGGCGACGGATTTGGGAACGGTTGGTCTGGAAACCAACCCATCAAAACCGGAAATGTCACAGAATCATTTCCTTCAAGGCCTACTGATCGGTTTGTTTAAAATCGTGTACTTGGTTTTCAAACGGTTTCTGTGACACCGTGATTAGCTTTTGGGGGGAAATTTAGTTGAAAGGGATTTCTGAGACACACCGGATAATGTGTGTATAGTACAGTGGGTCAAATTCTATTGAAGCCAAAAAATCTTAAAAAAAATAAAAATAAGTAATTTAAAGTGCGGGTTATTTCTGTAGATATTTTTCGTGACCTCTATATATAAACCTAAAGAAACGTTATCCATAATACTTCATAATACATAATACATTTTATAATACTTCATCTGTATAAGAGTTATGATAAAACAAGAGAGAACGCTATAGTCGGGTGCCCCGACAATCAGATACCCGTTACTCAGGTAAAGGGAGTGCGAGGGAGATCGAGATAGAAACTTTGAACACGCATAACTTTTTAACGAATGGTCCGATTTGAAAAATTTCTTCTACATTTTGATAGGTATTGATAAACACAATAAAACTGCATTTTTACTTTTCCGAAATATTGAAATTTTTAAAATCGTATATAAGCGATTGTGGGCGTTAGAGGGGGCGTGGCACCTTTTTGAAAAAAACTTGCGCTGCGTAGGAACTCCTAGAATCTGTATGCAAAATGCCAATCTTCTAGCTTTTATAGTTTCCGAGATCTCAGCGTTCATACGGACAGACGGACAGACAGACAGACAGACGGACAGACGGACAGACGGACATGGCTAGATCGACTCGGCTAGTGATCCTGATCAAGAATATATATACTTTATGGGGTCGGAAACGCTTCCTTCTAGCTGTTACATACTTTTGCACGAATACAATATACCCTTTTACTCTACGAGTAACGGGTATAAAAATACTTAATATTTTACTGTTTAAAGTGACATTAGAGAAGGATAACAAATATAGTTTTCTTTTCTATGTTTTACTAACGGGACAACAACCAAGAGCAAGACAAGTATTTAAGAAAATCGTTAAACAGCCGTTACTGAACTTTTCCAGTTAAACCGCCCAGCTGGCCTAATGATTTATTAGCCAAGCACTTAGTATTCTGGTGTTGACAGGGCCGCAGACTAGAAAAAATCTGTACCACGTCCATCTCTAATGACAACTGACAACTTATAAGCGAGTGGCATTGAAACATTTAACGCGTTTATATTTAAAATGTATGACTACGCATATGGTGCCTGGCTAAGTACATAAATGTATGGCTATGGCTAAATGTGTATGCATATGTTGTTGGTCTTGAAATCGTGGCTGCTTCTGCTTTTGGCCAACATAGCGCACACACTCGCAGTGCATACATAATTAATTTATAAATTGTTAAGACAACGAACGATACAACACTTGGCCGTACATTTCTTTTGATGCTTTATCAACTGACTGGAATTTTCGGGGTGCGGGGCTCGGGGTTTTGGGGTTGGGGCTGGGTGTTGTTCGGTGGGTGGTTTTTTTGGGGTGGGGCTGGGTGGCAGGCTGTCAGCCAACGAAACGCTTCGTTTGGTTTTGCCTTGACAGCTGCCTACTGGTGCGGGCCTTTCGGGTGGGGATCCGTTCGGGTTGGGCTGTACAGTCAGCCTGTCTCAATTAAGCGCAAATTGAATTAAATACTTTCACATGCGAAAACAAAGCTGGCCAAACACGCACTCCAGGGGCAGGAGACTGAAGACGTGTTTTTCCTATTAAAAAGAAAAATGTGAGCACAGAGAGGACTTGAAAGGCAGGCTCCAAAGGGAAACGGCCATGAATCTGTGGGAGATGAAACAATAGCATGGAAAGCCCGGGATTCAATGATAACAAATTGAACGTGAGCTGGGGGAATATATAGAGCTTATGATCCATCACTACCAAAGGTCTGCCATATCGTAGGTTTTTGTTGGTCAAACTTAAGTTTAATTTTTTGAAACCTTATTTTAATTTAATGATAAATTCCTGTTATTTATCATATAGCATTTACAATATAGCAACAAAAAGATAATTAAAAAAATATTTTATACCAACAAAATTCACTTATAAAAAAATTAAATATTTTTTGGGACTTTTAAAATAATTTTTTGGAAATACACACAATTTTCATGCCTTTCTATAATTCAACAAATTTTTTTGGAAATAATTTTCGTTTAATATTGTTATAATAATTTATAATTTTTTCTATTGTTACAGTCATTTTATTGTTTTTAGTTTATATCCTAGCTTATTACCCCTAAACTAATTAAATACACAACTTGCGTTTTCTATTTCCAAACAAAAGTACTATAAGGTGGACTTAAAATATTTTCAAATTCAACAATGTTTTCAATAAACCCTGTTTAAAGTTTCATTTTTCCCAACCCTTACTCAAATTGCTTTATTTACACCTAATTGAAATTTCATAAGAACAATCTGCAAAAGTTTAGGTTCTTTAAATTTTAAAACATTCCCAGGGCGTTAAAGTTAGAAACAGGCTTTAAGGGGCTTATACTATCAACTGAGACTGGGTCGTTAGGAGCTGGGACATACCTTTATTCCCCACTCGAACCCAAATTGGTTTAATTATATGGACGCCTAAGACCCCTGTGCTCGCTCTGGGCCCACTGTGCTAAGCCCTCTGACTGCTGCCGTAAATCCGCAGAGCCGCCGAGACTATTACGTGGTTAAACGCACCATGTCCACATAGGTCTCAGATGGCCGATCTGCCCGGCCAGTTATTCGCTCAGGCACACACAATCAGTTGACCCAGTCGTGGGAATGGGCAATGGCTAGTGGGCAGATACATGGACATAGATACAAATTCAATCTTTTACTGCCTGTGTTTTTTTTCAATGGCATCGCTTCACTTTTGTTCCTACAATTTTGCACTTGCTTTTCCAGCACCATGATGTCCTTTTCCTAAGTTTTTTTTCACTTGTTTGCTTGGCTTTGCTTTGCTTTCGGTTTTGTTTTCGGTGTGGCACACGTTTTGCTTCAATCTTCTGGGTCTCCGTGCTACTTGTGTATTTTCCACATGGAAAAAAATATAGATTATGCTAGATTTCAAGAAACGTTTTAAAAATCTGATCTGATGTAACATGGTAAAAATAAAAATAAAAATTATTAATTTAATTAAATACGTTTAAAAAAATTGACCTTTGATATTTTAATATCGTGTAAACTTAACTTAATAAACTTAAATAAATTTGTGTGGTTAAAACTTTAATGACTATAAAATCAAGAAAAGTTTGTGAACATTTTGAATTATTTTTCTTATTTTTTCCAGTGCACAACACCTACATATCGTTCGCCCAGCAGATTTTTCTGCGTTGATTTGTCTTGGTTTTCTCCGTCCGTGTGTGTTGGTTCAGCCTTTAATTCATTAGACCACAATCGTATTAAGTCTGTAGTTGGGGATGTGTGCCTGCAATTTCATTTCATTTCGGCTCGGCTCAGTCCAGTTCAGATTTTTTTACTCTCCTTTCGCTCGTGACACTTTTTTCCCAGGGCATCGCTTACAATATCCCCATACACACACTCAAACACACGGATTGCTGTGGGACATGACAGCTTTTGGCTGTCATGTTTAGTCCGCGCGTTGTGTTGTGATTTCCGTTTCCGCTGGCAATCCGGCAAATGCATGCGGTTGTCTCTTTCACGCTTTTTACGCACCGCACGCTACGTGTCGCCGCCAATAAAAAGTACAAACAAAAAACAGACAGCTGGAAAAAAATAAACGGAATTACAAGTTATCCCCCACTTCGAATACACATGCTACATACTACATATACGCACGCACTGAAGCTATAGCGAAGCTATAAAAGTCAATAACGTCGTTAGCAAAAAATAAAAAAATCAAATTGAAAATATAGTAAGACAGCGGAAAAGAATGCGAAAATAAAATAAAAACTTCAGGCATCGCCTCGCTAATAAATTCGTCAGCTGAATAATTTGGGGGGAAAACAGAGAAGAAAATTGAACAGAGTTTCGACATCGGAATACTTACTTATTTCAGTGTCCTATTTTTTGTTTGTAAAGTAGGTTAGTTTTAATGTGTTTAAAAAGGCAAATTTTTTCTGCTTGTGTTATATAACTTTTTTTATAAGTTTAGTTGTTAGTTGTAAAAACTGGGAAGACATCTTACTAAACGAGGTCGTGCTTAAGCTCATTTTATAAGTTTAATTAAATACTTGAATGTTATAGGGGTCTGCCCCTTTTGAAATTATAAATTTTTTGGATACGAATATAAAATTACCTGTAGAACTTAAAATATAATTCAAACAATAAATCTATTTGACATTGCGAAATATCTAAACTTATTTTTATATTTATTTATCAAATTTTAGTTTATTTTTCTTCCAATGGTATAACATTTCAATGTTTATTAGAACAGCTTTTATTGGCCCGTCTCCATTAATTGTTATCTCAGTGGTGTGTAATTAATTTACAAGATCTTTAAGTGCTCCCTTGAGTATCATCGCAAGCTCTCGATTTTCTCTGTTACATTCCCCTCGTAAAAGCTGTGCATACCCCTTCGGATAACGTATTGGTTATTGGGTATTAAAAATGTAGAGACTCTAAGCGGATTTCAACATGCTTCATCCGCCCACGCTCATTGCGATTGATATTGGTATTGGTATTTCTATTGCGCCTCCCAGCGGGAACATTCCTCTGGAAAATAACATATTTTCATCAGGTTTCTCCATACAAGCGGAAGGGACTAAACCTCATTCACCCCTTACATTTCTTCCGTCTCTGGTTTCGAAATACACGGGGGTGACACAAAAAGTAAGGGGGAAATGAGGTTTCTATGTGGTTTTCCAAAGGAATTTCAAATTCCCTACACCGTCGCCTGCTAAAAGATACAGGATTTCCAACATTTTTTGCTAAAAGGAAGAGGATTTCCAACACACAAAGAACCACCTTCTTACTTTCCCGGTGGGCTTGCATGTTGGCCCAAGTGTGTGTGAGTGTGTCGCGTCACAGTGTGAGTGTCTGTGTGCGTGTGAGTATCTGTGTGAGAGAGGCGACGACTTTGTCGACGCCATTGCTGCCTGTTACAGGAAATCAAAGCTTATCAGAGACTACAAGGACGACTGTCGTTGCGCTGATTTCGTTTGCGCCGAGTCCTCAGCCAACAAAACCCCCCTTAAACCACCACACCCGCCGAAAATCCCCATCCTTAGGCCTCGTAGAGCTATTTCAATGCTACTCGAACTGCCACCCAGAATTGGTGGATTCCCTCCCATTAAGTTACATGACGATGGCATTTCGAGCATTTGGTTTTTTTATTTTCTTTTTTTTTGGAGGAGATGCACACACACTCACTTGTGCGGTAATCGCAGAGTGTGTGGAAATTGATGTCAACAGGTTAATAAGATCTATATTTATGGCGCATTTATATATGTGTTTTCCAAGAGCCTCCCCGTCTCTTTCCGACCGCCTGTCGCCGTCTCTTTCGCGGCGTGTGTACCGAGCAGATAAAAGATTATAGAGCTCCGCTCGAAGGGAGTTGAATGTATAATATAATGCCCCGCATGAGGTAAGTGGGTGGTTAATTAAGGAATGTTTTTAAATACGTGAGCTGGAATTCTTTTGAAATATATATTTGGTTACCTACATTTCAGTCGTCTTCCTTGAATCAATGGGTGGGACATATTTTGTGGCTTATGGCGTGTGTTAAATGGCTTAAAGAGAATTACATAAATTATTTCAAAAATGCAGATGCTATCCCATTACGGTGTTTCTATTCTGTCTGTTACCTTTATTTCATTAAAACGTTTAATTAATTAGGTACAATATATATTTAAATTTATTTAATCATTCATGTAATTTAGTCAATGTATTATATTTCCTTAAAACGTTTAAATTCTTTAAGGTGTTTTAAAATAATTAAATAAATAAATGGAGGAATCATTACTCGTTCAAATACTTTTTGATAAAAGCTACGAAAGTGAAAGGCTCAATTTAAAATAATTTGATTTTCCGCACACTGCGTATTTGTAATAAATCATTTTGCATTTTGCCAGAATATGATTTTAAACAGCATTTCTGCTTGAATTTACAATAATCCTCTCTTGTACATCACTCAACAAATGCATGATTTAATCATGTTTATATCATTCAACAGAAATAAAATCAACCATTTAAAGTCGTCGACTGGATTACAGTGCCTTACATAGTAATCCTTAAAGAAGATTTTGATGCGCATTACGGTACGCCACATCATAAAAAACATTTTTAATTACATCCCCAATCGACTTTTCCCGCTTCCTTTGGCAGCCTTTATTACTAGCGCTCATCGGGAAACTTTAATATTAATACTTTGTTGAAAAGGAGCTGGCAGAAAATAAGGGAGAGACCGGATAATATTGAGCAAGAATTTTTCACAGTCCATTTAATTTAATTAATTTTCATTCGTAATAAATTTTGTTTTTCTGCTGTGGCGGGCATTCTTTCAGAAAAAGAACCAGTGGCAAGACGTCGACAAAGAAGACTGTTAAATTTAAATGTATATATAGAGCTGCGACTACTTCGATATGACTGCATACACACGCAGCTATGATTGACTTTTCCACTTAGCAGGAGGCGGTGGTGAAAATCTGGTTCCCGGGCATAGAAACCGGGCTATCTATAATCAATTTACACAATTTCCTCGTCATTTCCGCGATGCCGGCTCAGAGAGCCTGGGCCAAAGCGGGCTTTTAGAGAAGTAACTTGAATTAGTCTCTACTGATTGCTTTCAGCTTTTAGTCCCTTTCCCTTTCCCGATCTATCTCTGTCATTTGGTCCCTTTGAGCCAGCTAAACAATGTTCCCTGTCAGCAGAACTCGTAGTAGTGATGCTGCTACCATACAGCAGTTTTAACGACAGGCAGCAGTTTTTGTTAGCAGCCGCTCGAAATAGATTAACATCTTCACGCAGCGGCAATTAAACATGTAGCAGACTCATAGATTTCCCTTAGCACAAATGCTCAGTTCTACTAGGCTTAAAAATTTCCTTCAAAGCAGGCAAAGCCGAACAAAAGTTACACTTGCTTTCCTTTCTAGAAGGGAGTGGTAATAGCTTAAGCAAATACTCTAAATTTCTATATTTTTTCTATTTTAGCATTTCAGATTTTTAGGGTTACCGTTTAAGACAATTTAGATATTTCTTAAATTCAATTTATTTTTACCTAATGCAGGTTTTTTTGAAAGAGGAAAATCTGCAAAATGTTTAGGCATTAAAATAATGAAAGCTAAATAAAATACAATTGTTTTTTTATTAATTCTTTAATAGAATATTTCGTTGGTTAGTCAGATTAATGCTAACTTAACTTCGTAATTTAAAATACTTAAAATCTTTGATATATTTATAGTTTGATATTTAAACAATCCAAAGTTTCTGGGCTTGTTATTTAATATTCGTTGAGCTTTCGTAGTTAGTTAAAATAAGTGAACTTATTTTCCCAAAAATCCCGACTTTGAGCTCCTCTCAAAAGGAGTTCGTCATCAGCAGGACTTCCTTCGGACAGAGACCATTTCCGGAATTGCAGCTACCCCAAGTGAGGGTATATCTAAATACTGACCCCGCATATTGATACACAGACGACGACGACGACGTAAAGTCGACTTAAAGGACAAGAACTCCGCCCCGTGCGGAAGTTACAGGAAGCGGAGGAAGAAAAAGGCATAAGATGGCAACTTTTGCCCAGTTCTTGTAGTGGTTGGCCTTCCTTTATTTCCGCTTTTTTCATGCTGTACGTTCGGTTTAGTTGTGTTTTGTGGGCGGCGCACATGACTGGAAATTATTTAAGCAGCTGTCAGCTTTGCACCGTCGCGCTTTGGCAGGACCAAAATGAGGAATCGGAGGATATATATGGATGCTGTGGCTGGGAGCCGAGGGTTAGGTTAGCAAAAGACAGTCACAAATTGGCAGGCTGCCTTGGTAGTTTGCTCCGTTGACTTTTTAAGCGCCAAGTGCGCACCCTGAACGCATGAAGATAAAAAGTACGGAAATAATCTCTCCCCTCCAGAGTGCGAGTATCTGAGGGCGACTTAACTACCCGTATGTCTGCATAAAAGTGAAGTTTAAGGATACGAAATGGGAGGCCAAGACGACTTTTTGCCAAGTTCAAGTTGCGCAACTAACGGAGGAGCCAAAAAAGTATGGGTTCGGAATTCAATCAGCCAATAGTTCGAAGGGTTAATTGAAACTTGGTTGCTTCGCCAGTGCTTACATACTTTAATTGAAACTCGGAGTACTTAAGAAGCTCACGAAACTTTCGATCTATGCGTTTTCACTGGCTTTATCATCTCTTCAAAAATTGTTTTTATTGGAAAATGTTTTTAATCTCTAGTTTTGTTTTAAGGGGTATGCACTGGAGCATATTTTTATTAAATTTCTTTTTATAACCTTTATTGTCAGTACTTATTGCTGGCGGCGAATAAATGCATTAAAAACTGCATTTATTTTATATATTTGAATATTTTTATATGAGTTTATATCGAGTGGACTTTTTTCAATTTTTCGGGTTCAATTTGCCGAATAGAAAACTCTTTTGCCATAAAAAAGATACATGGCTTATTGATATCCGTTCATCACCTGTTCAATTCCATTACCCCACATTGGTAATTGAAACCTTGTATCCCACCAAGGTAAACGCCGAAAAACTATTTTACCAGGTTTTAAGGTAAAGAACATTTAATCAAATAAAAGCTTCCCCCGTAAAAACTTCGTCTTAAGGACTTACCATATGCATATTGCTAACACGCCACATCGTGGCTGGGCGAAAAAGGGCGGAAAAAAATGTCAACCCAAAGGAGCTGGAAAAAAATAGATGGGATAACTTGGTGCAGTGTGGTTAAAGTCAAAGTTGGTATCCAGTTTCCACTGTTGCTGCCACCGGTTTTGTCACTGTTTGTTTTGGGGTGTTTGCGAATTTATTTATTGGCGCAGACTGGCGTCGTTTTTACCTTTTACCTTCCTGCCGAGAGAGCTTCGGTTGGCTTTGGCTGCAGCCATTGGGCAACATTTTAGTGCCGGCTTTATTTACCTGCAAGCAGCCGGAGTAATGGGTTAAATAAAAAGCTAACTGCTACCTGCTAACTGCTGTGCAGGTGGCACGAGACATTCGCCGAGACAATGTTTTAGCCATGGCCTTAAATGCTTAATTGTAAAATAGTTTGGCCGCCAAGCGAGACTAGCCCTCGGTTGTTTATTCCGGTCCCGGGGTCGCTTTTCCATAGTCGGGCTAATAGGGTTTTAATGTAATTTGTGGACTTTGCAGGACGAACGATGACTCAGGGATATTGCTTTTTATCGATTCACTCTTCGATTCCTGCGCGATCTCTTTGTTCACATAAATTAATGTTCAGGCAGGGATTTCAAGATTTTTGGACGCCGAACAAATTAGCATCATTTTAAATACGAGTTGGATCTCTTTTTAATTTTAATTATTTAAAATATTTGTAATAGATATTTAGCAAATTTTTCCAATTAGGTTCATAAATATTTCTTTTGTAACAGTTACTTTTATTTATTATTTCAGCTAAGAGAACGAATTTTAAAATAATAATGATAGTGTGTAATAACTAAATTTACTCATAATTAAAATTAAAGAACATTAGCTAGAAGCCACAATATTATATATTATTAAATTATTAAGGCCTACGCACAGACTGATTTCCGAGAAATTCTGAAACCACAAAGATAGCAACCTCTGTCTATTTTTCCGCCGCTCTATGTATATTGTGGGGATTTTTTGTCGCTACCACCAGCAGCAGACTGAGAGCTTGGTAATTAAAGCGAAATAAAGTCTGGATGGGTGGCGGCATTCTGCTGGCAATCCTTTAAATGTTTGTCTAGCTGTTTGGAAGTCATCCTTATCCTTGGTATCCCGCTTTGCCCCCACTTTCCCGAAAAACCCCGCCCCCTCAGCCGAGGCCCATTCTCATGTAGATGTTGGAGTTATGGGCGTGCCCTGCATAGTTCTTGTTGTTGTTTGCTATTCATCGTCCTCGCTGGGAGGTTCTGCTGTGCACTGACAAAATTGTATTTAAATTAAAGAGAGATTTTTAAAAAATGTTATTAATTATTATAACATATGACTAAATTAATAAAATTGAAATATATTTATTATTTGATATCCTAAAAATATTAAAGGCCCATAGCTGTCAATATCCAATAATAAATAATATTATTTTAGTATAGTAAAAAGTAAAACAGTTTAATTCATTTATTGTATTTTCTTTTTATAAAACCAAATATTAGAAAGTATTTTATACAAATATTTTGAAAATATTCTTGCATCCTAAACTTTTACTCATTAATTTGGTTTTTTTCTCTCAGTGTTGTCACAAACGCAGTTACTTTCGTTGTTCCTGTTACTGTTGCCATAGTTGTTGTTGTTCGTACAACGTAAAATTAATTTGCACAGCCGTTTTTCATTTCGTTTGTCGCTTCAATGTTTAATGTCTGAGTGTGTGTGTGAGTGGGTGTATCTGTGTGTGAGCGTTCCTTGCATATTTTAGCAAGATTGCATTCATTCCAAATTCATCGCTCTTAAACCCATCCATCCACCTTCCCACCCACTTTTCGCCGCCCAGCCGACACACCTTTCGCTTCGCCACCTCCATTTTGCTGGAAAAGGAGCTACAATCACTTACTACTTTACCTTGCCCGAAGGAACAGGACGAGTTGAAGCCGTTTCGATGGGGTCTAAGGGTAGATTTATATGTGCTTAGTTGCCTTTGGAACGTTTACCAGCGAATTTATACCATTTTTAATGCAAATTGGGACATGAAAAGAGTTAATTTCCTTTATGAACAAAGGCAGTCAACATTTTGAGCTCGAGGACTCTTCAGCCATGGTGGATAGGTATATCCTTGGCTTTTGTTAGTCGAATTTAATAGCATTTAGTAGGTAATGGCAATTGGCCTGTTAAATAAATTTCTTTGCATTTTTAATGTGTAGCTAAATAAGCAATACAATAGAGAATACGATTTATTTCAGAACTAAAATACTAGAAATAATTATTTTTTAATTAAAAGCTTATAATTATTTCGAATCTATTATATTTTGCAGATTTGCCACGATTGTAACGAATGATTTGTATGAATTTGAAGGCAACCTTGGAGCTGAAAGGATTAAGCAGTCGCATACTTTACGAGCCCAGTAAGTGCGGCAAACTCATTAACATCGAATCCCCATCGAGATATAGAACAGTCGATATATCATTTTACGGGGCCGCCATCAAAATAAACAACTTGACCAAAATTATATCCTTAAGCGGGCTGCAATAGCTGGCAATTTACCTCCTTTTTTTTTTGGGGGCGAGGACCGTAAATTCCGGACAGACTGGGTGGAAGCGCAAAAAATTTATAGACAAACTTGTGCTATTGCAGTGGGTCGGGTTTTTGGATGGCAGAACTTTTGCTTGAATATAATATTCATAAATTTAATCCGAGCAAACACTTTTCGCGTATTTCGTGCGCTTTATTTTTGGTTTTTCTCTTTGGGCCCGTTTTTGTTTTTATTTGGCCGCCCACGTTTATCACTGAGACGACGTCAAGTATTCCACTTTTGCAACATTTTCCGGGTTCGGTTTGCCCCCCCTTTGCCTAACTCTCTGTATCTGTGTTTTCGTGGCAAAGAAGAAATAAACAAAATAAATAATTCATAATGCAAATAGGCCAAAACACACAGAGACAAGCCGAATGCCAAGGCAACGGGCCCGAGGCACAGTTGCAGCCCGGCTAGGACTCAGATCCCGACTCCGACTAGGACTCCTCCACTTTGGTCCTCTCATCTCCGATCCTTGGACGACTCGCAGGCAATCTGGCTTGTGTACATAAGCACTTTTCGGGCGAAAGGATTATCAAACGAATCAGGTATTCTGGCCATTGTTGGCATTGCCCAAATGAGGGATCTGCCGGGCACATAAAACAGTGAAACAATCACCGAAAAATGTCAATTTTTGTTGGTTTGTTCCTTTAGTTAACAGAGTCAAAGATTCCAAATAATAGAAAAATTTTAGCTACGATTGGGAAAATGGACTGTAACCATATTCTATTTCCCGAATGAAGTTATCGTATTGAAACCTTACGGTTTGTTAATTATTTGTTTTTTTCGTATTTTTCTTTCAACTCAAAATATTTTTTAATCTTTTAAAATTCAAAGAAATCCTGCAATTATTTTAACCGATTACTAGGTTTGCTTTTCGATTATAGAAAAAAGCCTTTTTAAAGGCACTTCCCTCTGAAACCACCCTTTTGTTATCTGAAGCTCTGAGCTCTGCACCCCTACATACCTATTCACCCCCCACCGAAAACAATGTCAAGTTCGATGAACCGTTTCTCTCTGTGCACTCTCATTCCGGGTGAACTTATGGCCCGTGTAGCTAAGCCACGGTTAAGGGTTTTACGGCTTTAAATAGTCAACCAAGGCTAAGCAGGGGCCGCAACATCAGCAACAACAAGGGAGAGGTGAGTCCGGAGGGGAAATGGGCAACACACCGCATATATTAAATAAAAAATGCAAAATCGTTAGGGCCGTCTCAGGGTGATGAGGGTGACTCTCGGCCAAAGCGTGTGCAACTGAAATAATCAAAAAATCCAAAAAAAAAAAAGGAAAAAGGGGAAAAGTAGGTGGAAAAGCCAGAAGAAGAAGCAGAAGAAGCGGTACCAGTAGCACAGAATAAGAAGAAGCGGCAAGCGTAATCGCCAGCAACACATATACACACACTCAACATGGTAAAAAATGCAACAAAATCGGATTAAAAAGTGCTCACGGGTTGAGCAGCTGAGCAAAAGACCAAAGCCAAAGCCAAAAGCGGCTGCCAGAGCCCCAGAAACAGAAGTAAAAACAAAAAACTACAAGAAACAGCAATAAAGTCAAGTGTTACAACTAGGAGATACTTGGTTCTTAAAGTCCTGTTGAGTACTAAAAAAAGAACCAACAACTTTTTAAAACTACGCTACATGAGATGCAAAACTATTGTGGTTAAATATGTTTTGATAAAAATGCTATACAATAGTTTGTCTTAATTGGTTTAGACTATTCGAGATCCCAAGAATTGGTCCCCATTTGATATTTGTTTATGTTTGTATGTTTTTAATGCTATTAAACAAGCTTGTTAAAAATGTCATACTAAGTTTATCCTAGGATCCTAGGAATTGGTCTACATATTATATTTCTGTAGGGCTTGCGGGTGAAACTTTTAAGCATACTGAGATCAAATCGTCCTGAAAAACCTTGCAATCTCTCGAACATAAATTTCTGCATCTGCAATATGCCCGTTTAATCTACTAGTAGCGGGTATTATAAACCCCCACCAAAACCGTTTTTGCCACCCAACCGGCAAAAGAGATACAAATTGCAGTAAGACGGTTTTTTATAGTTCAACGATGGATTTACGATGTTGGACGACTTTGAACTACATTTGTGGGGGGCCTGGGGCTGCAGCGCCACCAAATCCCCGCGGACTGCTTAAGTTTGTTTGGTGGGGTGGGATGGGGTGGGGTTCGGGTTCATCCAGGACGGGTGCTGAATAAAACTATCTTTCCATCTATCCGGCTAGTTTGTTAACAGCTAACCAGTCGGGTGTGTTGTTCCACCGGGTGTAACTGTACTTGCCGGCCCGTTCGACCGTTACGGCTCGTAAAAGTTGCAACTTTTTCTCCAGCGAAGATCCCCAACCCCCCCTCCACTATTTTTTTTATCCCCATCCAAAACACTCGATGAACTACAAGTAGATGCAAAAAGGCTGAGGCCAGGCAGCAAGGAGCACATAATATGGCCGTAAACTGGGAAATGCTACGTCCGCTGCAAGTTGCAACAAAATTGCAGCCATGTTCTAAGCCGGTTTACGGTCGCACCCACTGGGTAAATATTGTCGAAAAGGGGAGGAGGGGTCGCGGCATGAGGGTTCAGGGGTTCCGGAGGTTCAGAGGGTTGGTGCACGCCTCCCAAGGAAATTACGGATTCAAATTAGCGGCACTCAATCTCAATCTGGGGAGAGTTCAGCTCGCCCACTCAACCGCCAGCTAATGCGTTTTATGATCCCCACTTTATAGAGCCAACTCAACCAGTGCCGGCACTTAAGAAAATCATTTTACAAATACTGAAACAGTTTAAATTGTTTATATAGTGTTATATAATATGTTTTCAATGCATAGTTAAAATATTATATCAATAAATCATACCAACCAATAATCATAATCAAATTTTTAAGAGCTCCTTAAATCTACAGTTTGGATTCCAAATCCTTTGAAATAGTTTTTCCTACAGTGTATTTTCCCCATATCCCACCCAGCCTTCGATCCATTTGGCCCACTTTTATGCAATTTAATCAACTTATCGCGTAAAATGCACAAAACGTTTTTCTTTTAGTTCGCCAAGTGCAGCGCCCAACTCCCACCAAAAAAAGAAAACGAAACCCCCACCAAAGTAATCAATGATTTTTCAGTTTGTGCATTAAAATGCAAAGCCCTGAAACCCCAAAGCCACCCGGTAGGAACCCAACCCATTTCAGCCACATTTTACTCATTGGCTCTGTTGCTTATTTAGGGCTAATTAAGTTTCATTTAATGGCTGCCATTGGGAGTAGCCCGATGGGGAGGTCCCGAGGTCAGAGGGTGGCTGCCGGTACTTTACAGTTTAGCAGTTAGTTGTTGTTGTTGATGGCTGGCTATACATACAAAAAAAATAAAAAAAAAAACAATTGAAAACAAAAAGAAAATAGAAAATTTCCGCGTGCCGCTTTTTAACTTTTCCCAGAGTTGGCAATTGAAAGTTTCTTGCGGCTGTGGAAAGGGTATTTTGGATCGTGGAAACGGGGGCTGGGCATTGGAATCTATCTCCCTTATGCAATTTAGGATTTAAACCGAACTATGGATAACTTTTGTTTGAATGATCCTACTTTTATTTAGACAAAGTTTTGTTTTCATCTCTGGTTGAGTTTTATATCGTTTTAAGCATTGATATGGTGATTAGTAATATTTTAAATTGCACGAAAATAACCTCTTTTTAAAGTACACTTAAGGGATTTTCCACTTTAGCAATAGTTTGTAAAATCTGAGATTTTAATTACGTTTTCAATGTAAAGTAAAAGGTATTCTTATGGACCGTAAAATAAATAATCACATTTAATTATTCCTGAACAGCCTTGTGTATCAAATAAATCCAACCACAGTGAATACAAATCAAAGCAAATAAAAGAACAAAGTAAAACATTTGCTAATTAAATAAATTAGCTAACCGCAAGCCAACCTTGTTGTTTCCTCTTTGGAAGTCATTAGTTTGCGGCTGTGATTCCATAGAACGAGATTAACAGAAATAGCTGGTAATTTTCGATGGGCCTTTAACGCCTGTCTTCAGTACAAGCCTAATGATGACCTTGTAGGGTCAGATCGGACCTGTCTGTTTCAGCAATTATGGGTTTCTAATGATGGATATAAGACCGAGAGAATCTATTAAGTGCTACGGAGATGATTCTGGGTCCCAGGTCTCGAGCGTTTTCGTTTTCCCTTCGTGATTTGAATCATTCATAGTTGCATACAATCAGCGATGATCTGCCGTATAACTGGGCGAGTTTAATGATTTATAATTGACAGAAAACACTTTGTTCTGTTCGTCTCTGATTGAACTGAGACCGAATCGAGCCACTTGTAACGCCAACAAGCTGCCTCAATCCAGCCAGCCAGCCAGCAGTCGGGTGGTCATTATTCATAGCCAGTCGGCTAATATATAGATTTGTGTATGAGGCAGGTAAACCGGTTCGTGTAAGGCATTTCTTTCAAGTGCACATACTGTAGGTTCTCACTCACCCTTTACTGCGCGAAACCAAATCAAATCCACACTCGGACGAAACAAGTTTTCAAACAAACTGGCTCGGCCGGCCATTTGAATATTTATGAATTCTAGTGCAAAAAGTTATACAAAAAGTAATAAAGAAATCATTAACTTGATAAATACGAAGTTTTTAATACACTTGCTGTTAAACGTAAAGGTAAATAGTAATTGGGTTTTGTAACTAGAATTTTTAAAAATATTAGGAACAAATATTTTGACTTGGATGGTTTTATATATATTTATTTTGTTAATATTTTAATATTTTAATATTCCAATATCTGCTATAGCTCAAAGATAAAACCACTGTTAGTTTATAGTTTTAACTATAAGTTAGCATTAGATAATAATAATAATAATAATATTCCAATATCAATTGCACTCCTTTTTTCTTTGATAAAAAGTCGACTTACATAATACTTTTATTAGAAAGAAGGTTCACAGAGCTACAGTCGCATTGATTTCTAAACTGATAGCCTAGTTTTGCACATATATCGACTGTTTTGATGAGCGGATCAATAAATATATAAACTTTATGTGAATAATTTGAATACCCATTGCAAGTGTATTAAGAAAAAGCCATGTTTGAGGCAGACCAAACCCAAGTCAACAGATGTAAGTCGTGTACATCTTTATTGGTTTTTTAGGGGCTTTTGTTTGACTTCTTCATTCACACCTTCGATGGAGAACGAAACCATAAGTAATGGAGGTACTTAAAAATGTTCACCATAAATGCCTGGCAAATACCGCGAGACAATTAACCGAGACAAAGTACTTCGAAAACAGTTACAAGGTCAAGGCGACCCCGAAGCCAGTCACCCACCAAACCACTCGGCGAATTCAACCACAATTCAAATCCAACAATTCGAATGCTAAACGCTGAAACAGCTGTTTCATCCATTTGACGCGGGACGCCTGCGCACAAAATATGCAAATTTAGTGAATAAAAGCTGTGCGAAATTGCAGAGACTTGAACAAAAGACAAACTGCCCCAGCTGACTAACTAAGAATTTATGTTTGAGGCAAACTTTTATAATTTTAATGCAAATTTCTGTGATAATGGCAGAAATTATTTGAAGGGCTGCAGATAAAGTTCTTAAGTTTTTGAAGGTAAAACAGCCTTTTAACCATTTAAATGATCTTAAAATATAAAAAAATAAATCAGGTTATTTTCATTGATTAAGTTGCGTATTGTAGTTGCAGTTGCCTTATTTTGCATGCAATAATGTACAAAAATCTAATTTGCTAATATCTCAGCTGCAATCTTCTGTCGAAAATAAATCGCAGTAGCTGGTTTCAGAAATTTTCCATCACATTCCTGATGCAAACTAATTATAAAATCCCTCAACAAAATGATAGAATTTCTCGATAAATATAATTCAATTAGCAAATGTCTACAATCTGTGCTAAATCAAACACCGGCTGACATATCAAAATGTATTCAATGACAAACTAATTGAATCTTTGTGTCCCAGACAAAGTGAACATTTTGGCAACATTGTGGGCAAGGTGAAAACGTTGTTATTTTACACTTGAATTACAAATGCTAGTAGTAACATGTGTATCTGTCCAAGTGCAGGCAAGGACAACAGTGCGTATTAGTAATTTATATGCTTTACTTCACCCAAAGTCTGTGCTTGTTCACATCTATATAGATATAAATGTACGGAATTATCGGGCACAGAGTGAACAACAAGCAAGAGTCTATGGGACCTTCTGAAATATTGGAACTCATGCGGGAATTACTTAAATTGTTCATCTTTAATGCTGTTAATAGTCTGCAATCAAGCGGTTATTTGTTGTTCTTCTTGCTGATGTACTGAAATGATTTACCTGCAAAGCCCAAACCCTGCCTGCATATTAATGCAGTTTATGAGGGGGAACTGACAAAAGCGTTGCTTCATTTCCCTAAGCCAAGGATTTCTTGGATACCGACGTCTCCGTTGTCCTGGGAGCTGATGTTCTTTGGTCTCGTCCTGGGTGTACCTTGATAACTCTGCATTTATAATGCTGTCAAATGCATTCAGTGTTGTTTTTGGCTTCGCATAATTTAGTTAGCAGACAGAGAAAGCGGTCAGGTGAATGGCCGATAAGTGACAGGATTTGTGGGCCAACGACAGCTGTGTGAATTTGTTTTGAACGTTGGCTTTGCAATTGAAAACTGATTAAGAGATACATTTTTTTTTGTACAAGTAAGGTTAGTAAATTGAAGATTAGGTTAATGGATTATTTTTTAAATTTTATATTTAAGAGACGCTTTAACAACAGAGTAAAAACAATTACAAAATTACCTACGAGTATTTTAACTTATTTTTCCTATTTATTTTTGCATTTGTTTCTGCCAAGTAAAACACTTGTGTAAAACGATAAGTTTCCTCCCACAAATTAGTGCTAAAATTACTAAACAATTTGCTATTTTCCTATTGAATTTCCACACAGCTATTTATGCTGTAACTTCGTGCATAATCATTTGTTAGACACTTGGACAAATTTAATTGAAATTTCGTTACTTTAGATCTGTAATTTCCTTCCTTTGTACTCAGGCGACTGTTGACTTGTATTAGACAGAATAAATAAGATAAACAAAACCGGTTTTAAATACGTTTTCGACCAAACAATATACACATATCAAGCTGTCCATTTAGACAGGCTTACACATATACTTATTTCTACTTATTTATTTGTCTGCTAATTAGGGAAAAATTAGTCTCGCCTTATTGGTGTGAGACATCTAAAAGCTTATTTTTATTACTCATCAATTATGGTGGCTATGGCCAATTCGAATTGATTCGTTGTTATTGAATTTAACGTCTTACTGCAAACCCTTTTGGCAATACCATAAATTCCTGGAGATATCTGCAGTAACCATGTCTCAGGCTCAAAAGGGGTTAACAAAATGTCTGTGTGTAATAAACATTTATGGCTGCTAATATTGAGTACGTTGAACCGGCGGAATGAGATAGTGGCTCCTAAAGGGGCAAGTTCAAGACACATAAATTACGTTTGATTATCAAAAACAGTTACCGAAACTACTTACAGCCATTCTCATACTTTCTGGCATAACTTTGAGCCCAGCCCACAACACAGGGCAAAAAAAAAGTTGAATAGATGAAAATACAAAAGACGCCCCCACAAAACTATGTCAGTCAGTATCTTGGCTTTTCCCGCCCGCCTGGCCCGCCTCTCATTTTCCACCCCCCCCGCCAGTTCGATGTCAAGTTGCCTTGTCAACGGCAAAGTTTTCCCCACATGTCGGGGTGGCTGGCGATTTTCTTGGGGTTTTCAGTCGGGTTAGTGAAGTGTGGCGTCTGCATAATACGTATTTAGGTTTCAGGCGGACGGGTATAAATTTCACTTTGTATTTTGCTGGGCCCATATTTATTTCGCCACCCCCTACCCATTCCTCCCATGATTTTGCGGATTTGTGTGTGCGAGTATTTTCAATTATATACACACATTGGTACACATATCCACGCATGCATAAACAAAGTAACAACAAAGTCGACAGGTTGAAACAGAGCGCAAAAAGCCAAATCGGAAGGAGAAAGGCTGCCTGGCAGACAAAAGTTAACAAAACACAAAACCAATTTAACTTCTTGATTTTTGGTTCATTTTCATAAATAAGTGAAAAAGCGGCAACAGCAGACGGAGCTCGAGTCCCCGGCATACGGATATATCCCTCGAACAGGACCCATCCCAGCTAACCTTAATGCTTTTGCACGCTCTTACGCCTTGACACAGGAAAATCCCCGATACCTCCCATCCCCCAAAATCCCTTTCCGAAATCCCCCAGCACATCGGCCATGGTCTGCACAGAGAAAAATAAATAATTATATTGTTCATCCATGAAAAATTCGTTATCCCTTCAAACACATATACAAAATATGGTACAGTAATATTTAAAATTATTATTAGGAGGGATTGGTATCATATTAAATAATAATTTAAATATTCTACAAGGAAATACTATATGTTGTATTTAATATACAAATTATTTATTTTATATAGATGGTATAATTGCTTACTTTTTATAGAGTGCATCAAAAGTATGTTTCAGCTATGTTAGAATCTATCTCCGGATTAATATATTAGGTACTATCTGATTTTATATATTTTTTTGATTTTCGAATAGTAAACAATGCGGTTAGTTTTTGTTCTCAGTGTGACTTTTCCAAGCATCATCAGCTGCTTTTTGTGTGCTCATTACGGCAACTTGACATTAATAGGCAGCAAACAGCAACACAAACAGCCAGCCATACAGATAGAAATATATATATATATATATTACATGTGTGTTTTTCCACACACCCACAAATACAGTGAACAAATAAGCACTGCTGGGCTTTCCTTTCCATTGAAAATAATTAAATTTTCAATTATAATCAGGGGTAAATGCGGGAATTTCTTTATTTTTTGTGGCCTTTTTCTGTGTGTGTGTTCGTGCTGGGATTGGAATGAATGGTGTTACATCTACATATATGATACGTTCGTGTGGTATATTAACGATGTTGATGTGCTGGAACACCATTAAGTTTAATTATCCTTTTAATAATATGAACCATTAAGTTTTGGTAAAAGGGAGTTTAAAGAGTATTATTCAAGCACAACAGTATTTATTATATACAATAATACTAAAATACAAATATTTGATCATCTTGAATTTGTCAAAGTAATAATTGGAAAATTGTAACATTGCATAATTATTATTCCTTCAAACCCAGAATTATTGTCCCTTCTCTTATTTTGGTAATTGTCTAATGTTTATGACATACAATTTAAAACGAAAACTTTTATTTAAACTGAATAAACTGTAAGTTTGGCTAAAAAAATATCCATAATTTCGGAACATATTTGCTCTGTAGGTATATTTGGACTATCATTTCTGTTTGCTAATTTTTTGTATCCACATGTGAAACACACAAATAGGGGGAGCGAAAAAAAAAATATAATTTCCATTTGTGCTTCGATTCAGCTGGCATAATGTTGAAACTTTTTGCTAAACCGATTTCCATTTGTAAACAAAAACCTTCACTCCTGTCTATGGCCTGAAATATTATTTGCATTTTGTGCAGACGAAAGTTTCTGCCGATTCAGCATATTGCCCCCATAGAGTGGAAAATTTAATTTTCTATTAATTATTATTCGCACTTTTATGAGTGTGTGTGTGGGCAGCCTGGATTGTGTCCTTTGCTCCGGTCGGCTAAAGTGGTCAAAGTTTTATTGGCTTTTCTTCGGTTTTTGTTTAATTGCAAAATACCAGGATGCTGTGGACCAACTTTAACTGCAGACCAGTGACCAACGTCATCTGCTTGGTTTGGCTTGGCTGCTGGTTCAAGACAAGGAAAGTTGTTTATGGCGCAGGTTGAGTGAGGCAAAAGTTTTCTTATTTACCTGTTGGAGCAGACAATACTTTATGGTCTGATGATGATTATAAACCAGCTCCCCGACCTCGGATTTATGAGTTCTCTTTGAGACCCGGTGAGTGGGGGTTGATCCAGATTGGAAGCGTGGCTAGTTGATTGCGGCAGGTGCTTCTGCTAAATATCCTTCTTTATGGCGATGGAGGAAATTGGCTTAGTTCTTAGTTCTCTGTTAGTTTGATGCGGTGGTCTCAAGAATATGTTTGCGGTGAGGGTGGGCATTCTATGTACAGACTCTTATATACAGGTGAAGAAAGAACGATATCTTTTGATTTAATTAAGGAGTAATTAAAATGCTGCTTTAACTCCAGGGTTTTGATACAGAATTTAATAAATAGGGGTGAAAATATACCAATAAATTTTTATAAATTCCTTTCTTCAATAAATTTGTTTTTATATATAAATTAAATAAACCTTAGCTATATGCATTTTTTTATCGTTTAAAAATGGAATCAATAACTTTAATTTAATAGATTTTATTTATTGGTCTAGTATTTCCCATTTCATTGATTTGAACTGCTTGTTGTTCAAATGAAACCTTGAAGTAATTTTTCCCACATAAACTTCCGCTGATTGGACTCTCTAAATAATTATTTTCCCTCGACGAGCCATTAATCGTGGAGCGAAAAGCTTAATGCGCCCCAAGTAAATACTGTCTATCTGCACAAGAATGATTTCCCATCGATTATGCCTAAGCCCCAAGATGTCCGAATGGCTTATCAGTAAATATTCCGCACAAACAGCAGAACGGGCAGATGAACAAGGACACAAAACAATCGAAAACCATTTCGTCAACGTTCATTTGCGATAAGTACTTGTTCTAAGGATAAGTTTTGGGCCATGTCCGAAACTATCAGTATCGCAATATCATTTAGCGCTAATCCCCGATACAATTTGGCCATGTTAATGCCCCGACAGCTGACCCGAAAGACTATTTCAACACTTTCAATCAAGCGGGGCCAAAAAGGTTTCCCATTCATTTTCATTTTAAGACGCCAGACATCAGCTGCTGTGCTGCTCCCTTCGGAACTTTTCCTCTGGCTTCATCTCTTGCCAAATTGTTCGTTGTTCGTTGGTTTTGTTGGCTTAAAGCTGCTTTTCAAGTGGCTTTCTGGCGGGCAGAGGGGTTGACTTTCACCCCCCACTTTTGGCCTTCGGTTTTCGGTTTTGGCTGGCCGTTTTGAAGATATTCGCTTATAAGTTGGAAAATTACAAAAATTTTTGCGTATTTGCCTCGGTTGTTGCTGTCGGTTGCTGGTTCTGGCTTCTGGCTGCTGGCTGCTTTGACTCGGTGTCTGCGGTACACATGCTCTTGTCTCTGGATCTGTGTTGGTGCAACAAAAGCCAGCGGGAAAATCAAATAAGCAACAGCCAAAACATCTTTTCAGCAGACTGCGAAAGAATAAAACTTGGTGCAGAAGAAGGCTAAAGAAGCATGCAGCCCAGCCATCAAAAGCCGGAAACTAAAATTTTGTGGCAGAAGTTAAGCCAACGCGCAGAACTTGTCGATTGTGCGTTGTGTTGGTTGCTCGCCGCTTTTTCAGCACAGCGAATAAATATTTATACTATTTAGATATTTAACCAAATATTTTTTATTTACCATATCTTTGGAATCTGTATCAAGGCATAACGTATTTTGTTTAAATTCTTAACATTTAAAATTAATTGATTTAAAATAAATAATTTGATAAGCCCATGTTTCCTTTTTTATGAAAACTTGTCATTCAAATAAATTTTAATATAAATTTTAGGAAAAATCTGTTTAATATTATAAATATATTAATATTAATGTTATTATTAATAATATTATTATTATCAATTTTTTTTTATCAAGCAAAAATCAACCATAAAACGCACATTTTTCAATTTTCGCAAAATGTTATAGTTTTGAAAGGACAAAAACAAAATTAATATTTTTCTTCTAGTGGTTTTTCTGCCACTCGGCTTTCTTGGTGGCGGCATCACCGAAACTTTGTTTTTGCCTTTTTATAGAGTTTTTCTTTTGGCTTTTTTCGATTTATTTTTGCTTGCAAAAATCGTGCCAACAACTGATTTGACTGAGGACTTTTACCGCACCCGCTGAGGCGGTGAGTGGAAATTGGGGATCCGAAAGTGGGTGGGTGTCTGTTCTGATTTGGTGGGTGTTGTGGACGGCAATATGGAAGTGGGTGGTGTGGGGAGTTAGGGGGACTGGCAAGGCTGGTTCTTATTTAGTTCTTTGCAGCTACTTTGGCACTGAGCGAAAGAGCTGTATCGGAATTTGAGTGAAGCAATTGTGATGGATCCGTGCCAATTCTGCAGTTTGGTTCCTAAACTTTTGACAGTTGTTTTGGAGTTTTAATGGAGTTGCACATTTTACTGAGCGTGACGTGAGCTATAACCAAAAGTCGAATCAAATAAACCAACTTTTTTTAAGTTATATTCAAAAGCACTTAAACTATCCTAACATTTCTAAAACTCTTTTTTTAAGGGGGGACATCTAGGTAACTGGGAAAAAAAAGCGGATTTTCTGGATTTTTTTTTTGGCCAAATGAAGAAGCCAATCGAAAATTTGTAAACTTTGTTTTATTATATTAGGTCCGAAGTACAAAATAAAATTTTTTTCGAAAAAATCGAAAACAAAATGGCGGCTGTGCAGCATTTCTTCGTAGGCCCTTTTTTGTTGAAGGGGGTCCATGGCCGGACACCTAACGTCCTTAATTTTTGATCTAAAAAAAAAAAAATTTGGTTAGTTTCTATACATCAACAGCTATCGACAGACGTAGGATTTTTTCGATATATTGATTTTTTGCAAAATGGTGAGTGATTGAAAAAAAAGTAACATTTTTTCGAATAAAAAACGTCACAAAATTGGTAATAAAAAAAAAAAAAAAAGTAAGCAAAATAAAAAAAATCCTACGTCTGTCGATAGACATAGGTATTTCCAATATACTGCCAAAAATTGGGTTATGTGTCCGGCCACCTCAAAAAAAGTGGTTTCGAGAAAAACGCGTTTAAAGTTTTAAGGTACCCGGAATATACATGTGAGGCATCGCCACAGAATGGAAAATTTCGACCCTTAGACACTTCTGACGGACTCTATTTTTTGATATGTTATTTTTAACACCCTAAATAATTTTTTTAACCAAAAATTTTTTTTAAAAATTCTACCTAGATGTCCCTCCTTAAGATCTAAAGATATGGAGAATTGTTTAAAAAATACAAGAAAGGAAGCTAGCTTCGGCCAGGAAGCTAGGAAATTTAACATTTTTGCGATTTGTAAATTAATAGAATGATCTGCAAGGGTATATAAACTTCGGCTTGCCGAAGCTAGCTTCCTTTCTTGTTTTTCGATCGTTTCTATGGCAGCTAAATGATATAGTAGTTCGATCTTTTTAAAATTAAAATCGAAATTCGGAAATATTTAAAAATAGTCATATCCAAGAGTAGAAGAGAATGTAATAAAAATCAACAGAGATATAATTTTTTTCCTATTAATTTCCATTTAATTTTTCGACCGTTCCTATGGCAGCTATATGATATAGTGATCCGATTTTTTAAATATTTAATTCGAAATTCAGAAATATATAAAAAATAATATTCCCAAGATTAGAAGGTAATACTTCAAAAAACAACGAAGCTAGAATTTTTTAACGTTTTTTTTCCGATCCTTCCTATGGGAGCTATAGGACAGACAGACGGACGGACAGACGGACATGGCTAGATCGACTCGGCTAGTGATCCTGATCAAGAATATATATACTTTATGGGGTCGGAAACGCTCTCCTTCACTGCGTTACAAACTTTTGCACGAATACAATATAACCTTTTACTCTACGAGTAACGGGTATAAAAAGAGTAAATACACTCTCAAGAATTTTTTAACATTTAAAGAAACACCTAAAATTTCTCACAGTGATCTCTCTGACTCCATTTTCTGTGCATATTGGAGTCATCTATCCAGACACCAACTCCATGGCGTCGAGAATGGATGAGGGGAATGCTTGGCACTCAACTCAACTACTTTATTTGTGCTTTTGTATCTGGTCGCGTTATTATTTAACTTGTGAATGCTCCTCAATGATGTGTTTTTCTCTGCGTATTTTATGCTGATTTTGCCTCAACTCTCGGGGCCATCTATTGTGTGTTTGGATTTGCACATTTTCAGAAGGCGAACACACAGGAACACCACAATATCGAGGGTAGCACGCGCCAAAAGACGGCATCTGGTCGAATGGCTTGGCGTACTTTTAACTTTCGTTGGCCATTTGGCGAGCATGTTTTTCTTTTCCATTTGTTGACGGTCCGAACAGAACTTTGTGCCGCAAAAGTTTGTTTATAAATCAACTTTTTTGTTGCTCCGCAACAACGGCGGCGGGGGAACTTTTCTTTGACTCCGGCTCCTTGGCTGCCTGGGTCCCTGCTTCCCCATCTATCCATCCATCCATCTCCCAGTTGGATAGTTTGCATACAACGCTGCGTATGCGCAACGTCAGCAAGTCCGGCAGAATGCACTCGGCGTTTGGGGAATTTCTGTGCAAAATGTTCATTCATTTGGTGCAAATTATTGAGTAAACAGATTGTACCTCAGCACCTAAGTGGGTGAGAACTCGTTTTGGAAATTTTCGCGCTTTTGCTGTGACTAAGCAGCAACATCCTTCGTCCTTTGCCCATTTCCCCTTTTCCGTCTCTGTAAGCAACAGTTTTATGTAGTTGTAGTCTGTAGTCTGTAGTCTGCCGCATTGTTTTCCGTTTTTAGTTTTCAGTTTTCCGTTTTCAGTTTTGTGCAAAAGTTCTTGTTCAAGGCGATTATGATCTTTGCTTAATGTAGTGAAGTCTCCAAAGTGGTTTATCCTCATAAAATGTCCTTGCGCCATGAATGAATGAATGGCCCGACCGCATTCAGCATTTGGCAAAATTTTCTTTCGGAATTAAAATCTAATTTAATCCCTCAATCCTGTCTGTATAAATAAACCATTAGTTTGCCACTTTGACTGATGGCCTGTCCCTCCGGTTTCGTGATTAAACCCCACAGCACCAACAACAAGAAAAAAAAAAAATGAAACAAAATAAAACCCTTTTCTCATTAAAAATCGACGAGCAACGAAATGTTTTGGCAAACAGAAACAGTAAAACGTGTTAAAACCAAATGCTATTGGCTTTGCCCGTCCGACGAGTCTGACAACGCTGACAACTGACTGAAGATTGCCCGGAGCGGAATGGGTTCTCAGTTCGGTTCGGTCCAGAAACGGAATAGTATATCCACTTCCTGCATTTCCAACTGGCCAACTGACGTATCATGATTAATTATTTGCAGAGTTGAAGTGTTTTTGAATCAACAATTTCGATAGGCTGACATTTGAATATACTTCACGGGGCTATAAATTAAGTATAAATGAGAGATTAAATAAATAAATTATGAAAGACTCCAACAAAGAAATTGAAAAGGTTTTTCCGAAAACATATTCATCCCAGTTTGATTTATTAATACATTTAATTTAGTATTCCTAGACCATGTAGATCGAACAAGCAACTAAGCTCAAAACAATCTTATCTTAAACAAGGAATTTTTCCAAAAAGTCTCAAGTACTAACCCAATATATTGTTTTCTTTAATTTTTTTGATTAGCTATTTATTAGTTGTATGCTGTTCATCTCCATAAAAAAATAATATATCCATTTTTTAAAGTAGTTTTGATTTTAAGTTAAAATATATTAAAAATAATATTGTTAAAATCTGCACCACTAAATTTCACTTCCCTTATTGGTTTTGCTTAATTGGAAAATGCATCATAATTCCTCAAAACCTTTTTACACTTTTATTTTTAGACTTCCAGAACTTACCGTGCCTTATTAATTCCGAAAACTTATTTTCATAGACTTTATGAAGTCTGCAAACTTTATGCCAATTGTTTGCTAGCGCATACAGACGTCACCGTCTGCCTTTCGTTTTAATTAAAAACATTTTTTTTATAGCCCAAAACAAACTTAATGCTCAACAACTTGTATTTACATTTTTCATTCTGTTGTCCACCGTTTGTTGCTGTTGTTTCGCTGTTGCTGTTGTTGTTTCGCTCACTCATGTATTTATTTGTTAATTTTCTGAAATGGCTTTTTTGCAACTGATTTCAGGCAAGATGCCTCATTTTGTTTTATGTCCACTTTTTGCCCTCGCCTGTTAAATTGTAGGCACAATTGTTGCTGACAGAAAATTAATTGCATTTAATCAGTACGAGCCAAGTTCAGGGTGGACCAGTGACCGAGCCAGTAGCTCGAAAATCGTTAATGGGTTTTTGATTAATTGTGCAGACGGTTGGACAATGGACTTTGATTTGCATTTTACAAATTTAATTAATAATCCAAGGATAGGCCTATGGGTTGAGATCTAAATGTAAAAAATATATTTACGCTTTTACAGGCAAAAACTATAATTGAGAATCCGTTGTAATCTCGTAAAAGTGAAATTTATTTGTTTATCCAAGAGCATTACACAGTCGACCTTGTGTTTCGTTTTTTTAGTGTCCGAATTATAGCATAAGCTATTAAAATAATTTTAATTAATTTGATTAAGGATGTAAAGAAATATAAAATAATTTTTTCGCCTCTCCGTTGGCTATTTGTTTATTGAACAATTATGTTTTTCGTGTCAGCAATGGGAAAGTGCAAACAGCGGCGGGGATTACAATATTAAAGCACATATATAATTTTAAAAACAAAGAGGCCTGAGTAAACACCAACCGATGGCAAAGTGAACAAAGTGATGTGCGCCATTGGATTGACAATAAATTAAATGATTTCTCAGGCCTTTTTAATTGCCTGGGCAAATGGAAGCTATCAAATATGAATCAGTTTTGCATACACATAAAAAATTAATGAATAACTTTATAAAATGGAAATAGTTAAAAGGGCAAACTTGAGTCCAAAGAGATGTCAACCTCGTGACTTATGATAGCATTCAAAGCGGGATAAACGGATAATCCAGCGTGTCTGAGACATCAGCACCATCAAAGCGCATAAAAGTCGATCAACGAATTTTCCGCTGTTATCAGGGAAATCATGGCCAAAACGTGGAAAACTTTTCCATTTTCCGTATTTTAATTGACGCGCATCATGTCAACGGAACAAAAACCTGAGAGCACAACACGAAATCGGGTGGGTGGTGGTTGCGAAAGTGGGTGGCTTCCCATCCGATGACAGGGTGCCCTGCCATAGTTTCACAGTTAGCGAAATCATCGATAGATGACGCGTTGCTGGATGCTTGGACTTGATAGATTGGCAACAGGAAAAGCTTAAAAAAATCCCAACAAAATGGGATGGCAGGGGACAAGTAGATGGAGCGAAGCCCGTTATTTCACAGTTGCCAGCACAAAATGCAGTTGACAGCCACCCCGCCGACGTGAAAATGACGACAGCGCAATCGAAAAAAATAATAATAAAATCTACACAAAGGTTTCGACTATATAACACCCACTGCATTTATTTGCGTTTTAAGACCATCTTCTCACTTTAATTGCGTCGTGAAACTGGCTACCGACTACCCAATGATTTCAATGAGAGGCTTAGCCAATTAGAACGATGATGAAATAGGTGATTATTTATTTTTCAATGTTACGGAAATTATGGTTTTATCTTCCGTGAGAAGTTGTCTATAGATATAAAACCATAACAATGCTCTTAGGAATAATTGTAAGCAATTAAAACGGCAATGCAATGGAATTATTTTCATATTTTTAGAACATTTAAAAAACATTTAAAATATAATTAATCAAAACCAAAAAAATAGAAAAATATTATGTTGGTACTCTTAAATTTGTTTTTCGATACCTATATTTAAGGGTCCTCCAAAGCTTTAGCAGAAATGTAACATATTCATATTCTCATCCTGCCCCAATGCGATATACCTTTGAAAGCCACAAGCGAGGGGTCCAATAAGAAGAAAAACATTGAGCGGATGCTCGTTGGCTGAGGAAATGAGAAACTCATTCATTTGGCAGCGGCGGAGGTGGCAATCCACCTACGCACACAGTCACCTTCGAAAAATCGTTGACATGTGAAATTTTAATTAAAACAAAAATGAAAATAATGCAGGGAAAGGAAACAAAAAAACCGTAGCAACAACTCTTGTATAAAGTGCAGTAACAATAACGAGAACGCCAAACGAAAATGTCAAAAATATCACCAGCATAAACACACGTCACCAAACAGTGGGCAGGGACATAGGGGAGTTGAGTTGAGGTACACAAAAAAATAAATAATGCAATTTTTCGCAATATTTAAAAAATAAAGTTTAAGCCTTAAGTCTTAATTGAAATTCTCAATTTATTCTTTGGCAACAAATAACTATTTTTTTAAAAATTGTTAAAATAAAAAAATATTTCTTTGTAAGTTGGAATTGAGGATAAATTCTTCCTATTAAATAATAGGAAATTTGATAAATTAAATTTAATACAACTTTATTTTAACTTATATTGTTATATATTTTTGTAAAATTCAATGTGTAATCTTGGCCTAAAAAAAATCATATAAATAGCTCATTCAAGTAGGGCTGGAAAAACAATCGATAACACTATCGATACTATAGATGGTTTTCGAATTTAGCAAACATCGATGGCATGAAACCATTATCGATAGTATCGCTCAGCTAAATAATATAATTTTACTTGTGATATCCGGTTGAATAGAAGTAAACGTAACTTTAAGTTCAATACAAAACTTTAGAGTATATGTTGGTATTTACTTTATAATATTAATTATAACATTATAATAATCTTATTTTCAAACAATTCTATTCGCAGTGTAAGTGTGTGTGGCACAAAGCTTTTAAGTGCTGTCAGCACGGGAAAGAGCCAAAGTTGGTAACAGCAAAATGGCTGCCTGCTAACATCTTCAGTGACTGCAAACTGCAGCTCATTAGCACCTCGTGGCGCTCACACGGATAGACACCAGCACTGAGACACAAGAACTTGGCACTTTTGGTCGCGGTTGACTTTCCTCGATGGCTGCAGGCAGTGCAGGCCTCACTTTTATGCTCATCCCAGGCTTCAGTTTCGGATACACCGCCTTCACTTTGGCATTACTGCCGCAAAACTCTTTGCACATTGGTGCGGAAATTTTGTTTCAATGAAGTTTAGCGCTGAGTGCATGTTGCTCTTGAGCAAAATTAATGTAATTGCTCTTTGAAATCAGGTTCGTGCTTTTTTCTTTGCCTCTAGCGTCCTCGGGCACGTGCTAAAATTAGCGCGGTGGCTCATAATTAGATTTTCCATCTGCCAGCATCCCAGATTATTACTAATTTATTTATGTAAGTTTTTACGAAAGAAAAAAGGGAGGATAAGTAAAAATATGATTCTAAATAGACACGACAATGCAATAAAATATATATGTGTATGTTTCATTAAATTAAAAAATTTTTACTTCAATTTTCTTTGAAAATTAAAAAAACAAAAATACTGGCTTGGAATTGGTAGTATCTAGGTCGTTTATTTTATTTGATTGCACTCTACTGACGTTTTTTTATAATCCCAGTAAACTTTCCCCCACATGACGAAGAAAATAGTTTATCTATTTGAGAGTATAAATCCTTAATATCTCAGTTGATTTTCAATGGCGGAATTAGGCCATAAAAGTTTTGAGAGAACTAACACCGCATTGCGACCGTAGCTGACCAGTCCAATTGAACCACTTAGAAGTTGCTGTCCTGTCACAAATGTCCGTAATAAAAGTTTTCGTTTCGCTCAACTTTTTTTCTCCCGACTGCTTCTTGTTCTGCTGATGACCATAAACTTGTAACACTTTAGTAACAGCCACACTCAGCTGGTCTCTGATATTTCCAAGTGATTAAGTCGTTCACAAACACAGATATGATGGGGAAAAGGAGCAATATTTTTATTGATATCCACAGTGGCAGTGTGTTTGTGCAACCAATTTGGTGCCGAGAACAACAAAAGTGTTGAAACTGCCCTGGAAACTGGAAAAGCCAAAAAGTCAACATTCCCATGGGTAAATTTAATAGTACAACGGGGTATACGAGCTCTAAAGTGCCCCAAGCATTTGTTTTACTTCGTATCTTTTTTATGATTTTTTGTTTTCTTTTTTGGTTTTTGGGGAAAAAGTTGCCTTGGCTTAGATGAAGTTTTTGGTACTTTACAGACGGGGTGGCAGGGTTTCAGGCTTTTGGGGTTTGTCGGGAAACTAGCAAATCTAATTTCTAACCATACACACGCACACACGCAGTCAGGCAGCCATGTAACTGCAACCGAGGTCCTTCGAGGATGCCTGAGCAAGTTCGTCAGCGTTCGTCAACTGCAGGAGTTCCTCGGAGCGGCGCTTGTTGGCATTTTTCGAGCTTACCGACTTAGCCAACTTGTAGCTGTTGGCCGGGTAAGCACTTCAGTTATCCGAAACACCCGTCGCCCACATATGTTTGTGGCTCGTTTGCTGCGGAGTTATACTGTGTTTTATTTGTTGCCAACTACTAGAAACAACTGCCAAAGCCAAACGAAGAGGCAAAGGCAAAGGCAAGTGCAACTGCATTTGCCACTGCAGGTTGCTCTGCCATGCTGTTTACAACTTGCTTCGAGTTGTTTCGACGCTTTTTGGCTCTGTGGCAGCAACATGTTGGAAGTCTGAAGTGGCCACATCTTTGCCATCGGGAATGAACGTATGCATATGGAAACTTATACATTTGAACTGCTCGCAGGCAAAGGAAATGGTTTGAAAATACCTGAAAAAGTGCGAAAGCTCTTTGGCATTATTAATGGTGTGATTTCGATCGACAGTTGAGTGAAAACCTTTTGGCAATCACAACGTTGCCTTGAGTTGGTCTGATGAACAGATACGTGGCAATAAAATAGGGATGAATTCAAAAGGTTTGATTGAGAGGATTCCAAAGAAAAGCAATATTACATCTTATGTATCATAATTTTTATTGTATTGAAGCTCTTGCAAATTATTATGAAATTCTATACATTATCTCACGAATGGAACCTAAGAAACTTTTTTAAAGAAAATCGTCAATCTAATCCAAAGGATCGACCTTACAAAAGAACAAAGAAATGTATTGAATAATACAAAATTCTAAGGAGTCTAATCAAGACACGATATACATATATTTGTGTACAAGAAATCTATCATGAATATGATATGTTCTAAGTCCCATTAGAACACTTTCTTTTCAATGGGCTTTTCCAAAGGGGCTTTTAGCCTAGAAATATACATACAATATATAAAAAGTTTTAAAAAATATAATGTATTTTTTAGAAATTTTCTTTTATTTGTTGTACGCTTCAAAAACTTCTGAGATTGCTTGACATATCAGAACGTCTTTCGTAGCACATTGCGGTTATCCCATTGATTTTGTTTGTTTGATTTATTTATTAACATTTCATTATTTAAATAATTGAAATACCTTAAACAATAATTGAAAATCGTAATTTAAACTATATCGAACACCTACACATGCCTAAAAAAAATATAAACTAGTTTGATGAATCTAAGTATGTATTTATATTTAAGTATAAATCCATGTCCATGCTAGCCGCCTGTATAAATCCCCAGTTGGCTTGGCATATGAGGCGGTCTTTAGTTGCACATCCCTGGCTGCCTTTGAAGTGCATCTGTCGCACATTTGTTCTGCTGCCTGCAATCACAATCCGAATGCACCCACACCAGCATAGGTTTGTTGTGCGTCCTTTGCGTGCGAGTGTGTGTGTGTGCTAGCTTATGCTAGCATGTGTGGTGGCAAAACAAAAATGCTGTGATGCCAAGTGCAATGTGTGTGCATGTGTGCATGTAGTGGTAGTGGAAATGGCGGCAGCGGAAGTTAGCAGGCAAAGCGGCGGAAATGTAAAATCAATGTTGTTGCTGTCGCCGTAGAACTGTAGCTGGCAGTTCTTCGGTTCGCTGGGATCTGGCTGAATATATAGTTGACTACGGTCGGGGTTTTCGGTTCGGGCTCTGTTCTCTGGCATTGTTGAGGCATTGTTGTCACTGCTGAGACTCAGACACAGATTCAGATTCGGATCCTGATGCCACTGCTGTGCATTTCGTTGTGATTGTTATGGCTGTTTGTGCCGCTATTGTTGTTCTTATTATTATTATTATTATTATTGTGCATTTGCGCTTGAAGCGAATTATGTGTATGAAAAATGCATAAAAAGTTTTTGCTCCTTTGCCCAGCGAAATTTGCAAACAAAATAAACAATCCGAAAAACAAACTCATGCACACGCAAACACACACACACACACACATGCACATGCAATTATGTCAGATTTACAAATACTCACATGCTTGCTTAGACACAAAATACAAACCCCCTACTCCTCCCCGCTGCCCATGTCGTCCCTCTTGGCATTTGCATATGTAAATATATTTTAAAGTAAATCTTGTCTCCACCCCCTTGCCTTCGGCTTCTGCTGAATTATTTTTTATCATCGCTTGGGTTTTTGTTTTGTTGCGGAATATTTGTTTAATGTGCCGCTTCTGTTATTGTTATGCTTGTGCATTTATTTTTGCTCCTTTTTTTACCAATCTTATTGAGGGGTATTTACCGAGGAGTTGGGTATGTTTAAAGTTCGATAAAATAGAAAGGTGAATAAGGTAAACTTTTTTATTATAAATAAAGAAATACAAACTAAGATAATTTTGATTGTTTAATTATATCGTATTTACTATTAAACACTACACTTTTCTTATCGTTTTAAAGAGTACATTTTTAAAGAAATAAAATTAATATTTTCTTAAACTTCTTTTCAAATTTAAAAATTTTAAATTGATAGTTTTAGCTTTGCCAAGGGCAACATCCATTTTGTTTTGAGTAAAAGCACAACATATTTGCTTTGTCTTATTAATTGCTTATTATACTCAACTGTTCCAACTCTAAGTGAAAATTACAGCAGGTACACAAAGTTTAACTCATGCTCATTTCGGTTGCCCAGCAACGGAATGAATTATTGCAGATTATTCCTAAATTAACTACAATAAGCACTGGGCATTTCTCTGTCGAGCAACTAATGCCAACCGCACTTTGGCATTTTCCCTGCTCTCATTGTTATTGTTCATTATGTTTTGGTCCTTTGTTGTAACATGTTTTGCTTATTCGCCGCTCTGAAACTCGGGTATTTCCAGCATCTGTGCGTCCCCATCTTTTTTATGCCTCTTTGGGGAGATTTTTACATTGAGGTGTGTTGATTTTGTTTTAATGCTAAAACAAATTTCGCTTTTTTCCCTTTTTTCCGGCTTAATGCCACAAGCCGATTTCCGCGGTTGTTTCTGGCATTTGTTGGGGTTTTTCTTGCTCTTCTGCGTATTAATTTTAATCACAAACTTCGACTGAGGGTAGCTGAATAATTTAGCACTTTCTTGTACATTTTTCGACAAAATTTCTGAGCCGCCCCGAAATCAGGGTATTAACTCTTTAATCAAGGTGTGTTGTCGCTATAAAGCAACATTTTCATTTCCGCTCTAGCTGGACCCTAAACAAAAACAAACCAACTAAAGTTTCGCCTTGTTGTTTTTAGTTCTTGGCTTTTGTCGCCTTATCGCCCGGCCTAAAAGTTTTGCACAACTTGCACGACCAACCCGGCGTATGAGTAATTTTTTTGTTTGATTATCATATTTCTCACTCAGAGGGAAGCAGGAAAAGCCAAACAAAAGGCCTAAACACACTTTTACCTTCCCTTCGCCAGCAAATGAATGGAAAAAGGTTGACACTGTTCTTCTTCTGTTTATTTTTTGCACTCAAGTTCAAGTTTTCCGGGCAAGAGCAAGAACAGAAATATGCACAGCTATGAACATTAGTTTCAATTTGGAAAAAAAACGTGTTTGTGTGTGTGTTTTGTAGGTCTCTCTGGCTTACCTTGCAGCCCCTCAACCTTTCACCTTGTCTCTGTGTGTGTGTGTGTTTGTAAGAGCTTGTCGCCCCTGGTAAGTAGGCAACACTTTTACTTTTTCCCAACGTACTCCGGGGCGTGTGAAAACAAGAAACAAACAAAAGCTGCTTAAAAACACCAAACCATAACAATGTAAAGTGTTGTAGGAGCTGTCGAAAATATTTTACACCTTTTGCACTGCGACTCGCAATCTATGGGCTGTTTTGAGGGATGCGGACCTTATCTGGGGCTACCCGAAAAATATACACCGAAAGCTGAAGCACAAGCAACAAGGTAAACATTTTGCGGTAATTAAGAAAAATTACCTCTGCCCAGCAGAGGAAAAAAAAATAACCGAAAAACCAAAAAAGGAAAACAAGAAAAGCACAACAACAAAGCCCATAAAGTAGTCCTGGCCGAAAGCCGAACTCACACACACACACACTCGCACAGAGACAGACAAAGTTGGCCAGAACGAAAAGACAGTTGAAGCGTCAGCTGTGGGAAACCCTCGTTCAGTTTTCCCCATCCCATCCCCCGCATTTTCACCCCTGTTCTTGGCTCTTTCACAATTTTCTAGTGGCTGCGACTTTTTGGTGTTAACTTTAAATTAGCAGCAAAGTGGAAAGTGTTGTCGGTTGGCTTTTAAAATGTTTTGCGGTGTATTTTATTTATCATGAAGTAGATCTGGTGTGGCAATTGCCAGCCCCGCCCACCTTTTCGCTGCCCACCTTGTCTCGGCTGTCATTTGTCTGTCTTGGCCATGTTATAAAATAATGTGTAAATGTCCTTTTGCTTCTTTTTCATTTATTCCACTACTCTTCTTCTTTGTTTCTCTACGTTTTTTTTTGTTTAATTTACTTAATGTCCTGCTTGGGTCCTTTTATGATGCCTTCTTGGGGACTATTTTTCCGCTTTTTTGTCATTTGCTGTTCATCTTATTTTTTGTTGTTGTTGTTGCTGTTTGGGGCTCATTTACCTTGAGAGTTGGCAGCAGCTTTATCATTAATGTGTGTGCTCAGTTCCTTAATTAGTGACGAGGAAGGTCCAAAAATATCGAGTAATAAAAAACAAAAGTTTCGAAACGAAGAACCAAAAGGTGGGAAGATATGCTAATTTATGCACTTGATAAACATTTTATGGAATTGCTAAAGAAATGGTCTTAAGGGAAAATTTGGTGGAAAGCGAAAATTAATACTTATATTAGAAAGATTTTATTAGACCACTTAATAAGGGCCAAGTCAATTATCGAAAGCGTTCTCAATTTAAATGATGTTAATTAAGATAATAAGGTTTTAAGTATGAATTAGCAACCGAAATAGTTTCCATTTCCTAAAATATTTATTTAATTTGATATATTTCCAAAAACTTAAAAACTCCATTTGCAATGTCTTAGGTGAAGTGTTAACTCATTTTCTTTTGAAAATCCAGTGACAGTTCAGATCTTCATCTCCACGTCACACCCTTAATGATAAGTAACCTAAATTGCTGGCAAATTGAATTAATTAGGATTTCACACATTCCGCTTGAGGGTTAAGTTTTTAACTTGAATTCCAATCCCGATTTCGGTTTCTCTCTTTGCCACATTGTCTCCCAAGGAAATTTAATTAGGGCAAGCGCAACTAAGCGCACCATTTTACCGCTCGAGTCAAAAACGTATACGTAATTTCATTAACAATTATGACCCAAGCGTTAGGGTTGCGCATCTTACATCATATAAGCCATGGTTGGAGAGGGGGCCGAAAGATTGGATTGATGTGTGCCACTTGACATGCCAAGAAGTTGAAGCAGCAACACATATAACTTGGATGGAAAGACATCGTAAAAAAAGATTCGAGACGCTTACCGCTCATTTTTGGGGTGGCATCCCAGCTAACTGTCTGTGGCAGCTCCTTCGCTGTTGTGCTAATAAAATCAAAACTGATTACCACATCATCTTCAACGAGCTGAGCGGAACAGAGGACCCCAGCACGGAGCAGAGCACAGCGTAACGCTTGGAATCGAAGCATGCATATCATATTACTCATACGCCACGTTATACAATTTACTTACAACGTCAACGAGCAGAACGTTGACAGCGAACCAAGACGAGACGAGGCGAGATGAGATGGGATGGGATGAGAAGCGGGGAGCTTTGGTAGTTGTGGCCCAGATGAAGACAAATAGATGGCAACATCGTGGAGGACATATCCTTGCCTACACTAAAGCGAAATTTTCCCCGAGCTTCCTGTTCATAAATACATATCATTGAATAAATGATTTTTTAAAATCGGATTCCGTTTTTATTATTTTTTATAAATATATTAGAAAACTGACATAAAGTTTAAAGGGAGAAATAATAGTTTTAAATCCCAATATAAGAATGATTTTTATTGAATAAATATTTTAGTTTTTAGAATGGTATTAATATTAATTTTTGTTATATTTTTCCAAAAATATCTGACAAAGTTACTTAAATTAAAATTTATTATTTGGGAACCACGAAGTAATATTTTCCGTGTAACCCGACATGTGTGTACGTGTGTGTGTCTGCGTGCAGGATGTGCGTGCCTGGATGAGTGCGCAAAAATGGCAATGGCAACGGCAAAGAGCAAAAGCCAAGAGCCAAGGGCAAAAACAATTAATTGAGTGGGCGGCAAGCGACACCAGAGTGCAGCGAAAGATAAATCGTTTTGCAATAGCGCTATAATTTAATCAAATTTGTCACTTTTGCAATTGAGCAAGTCGCGAGGAAAAAGGAGACTGCAACTCCAGTTGCCGCTCTGTTGGAATTTATGAATGGCATTTCAGGGAGCGCATCTAGACAAAAGGGTAGCTCTGGTGAGCACTTGCACCTCCACCTCCACCTGAACCTCCCTGGGTAACTCAATCTTCGCTTCATGGGTGGCAAGTGCGTGCTCGGGCATCGCGTTCGCACTTTGTAAATTCAATTTGAAATGCGCTTGATGCGCACAAAGGCAGGTACAAGCCCACCTAGTGCACCTTATGCTCACATAGGTAGAACCCCCGACCCCCTCCCCTATCTGGTCACCTGCAATACCCTACAAGTGCCACCCACATGGAAGAGTGGGATGTGTTTTTCACTGTCGCTGATGGCCAAACAAATGCCAGCCAGCTAAGCGGTTTGTCAGCGCAATGGGGGTCAGCAAAAAGGGGGGCCGAACGATAAACGTCATTGATGACGACCCAGCAAGCAGGTGACCCCTAGCCCCCCAAACCCCTGAAAAACCACCCCTTCCCAGCACACATACATACATACACACTCGGCGATTAGGTGAATCGATTAACCGTTCTCGTAATTGAATACAAGCGCACCAGCCGCACGCACTTATTTTGCTGCAGTGTACGCAATTTGTTGTTGCCATTACCCGTGGAATGCATTCCATTCGAATGGTCGCTAAAACTGCCAACAAATTCTCAGTTACGCTCTCACGTACATGCCACTCACACAGCTGCGAGTGCAAACACACACACACACAGATACAATCAGCTGGAGCACCTTTCACAGAATGCTCGAACCAATTTCAACAAATCTAAACCCACCATACACTGAAAAAAATGCGATCTGAACACAATAATTTTCTACAAAACTAAAAAGATCACTTAAACTTAGAAAATAATATTATTAATTAGATAAACAACTACTTAATAGCCTTTCCCTTTCGGAATCCTAAGTCAAGGAATGTTTTCTCAGGTTTTTAATAGGATGAACCAATAAATTATTTCATAAAATTCTAAAAGGAAACATAGGTTTTAGTTCTATAACTCATAAAAATTCAAAACAAATAGTAAATAAATATATTATTTTTCATAAAATGTTCTACATAATAAACTAATCACAAAAGAAAATATTTTCTGTCGAATAAAATTTATTGTAATCTTTGTTTCCGTTTATAAATAATGGAGGTAAATCATAAAGAACTTTAAATATAAAATATCTTTAACTAAATTAAAACTTTTAAAGATATTTAAATACAAACCTTTTAACCTTCCAGAGTTATTGATTCGAAATATTTGTTTCCTTTTTTTGCTTTGTGTACCCCACCTCTGCAATGTTTAAAATTTTATCAACGCAGGAAAAAAGAAGGGAGGGCAAAAAACTCGTTCGAATTTTTAAACAAAAATCCAAAAACGTTGGCCATAAACGAACAGGTAACCAAACCAGGCATCCAGCCTGCGGGAAAACGGCGGGGCGAAAGCGGCGGGGAAAGTGAAAAGTGTGGGGGAGGGGGAGGTTCGAGTGGCGTAGTTCGAGGGGTTGTGGATGTTATTTTTCAAACATCAAATGTTCTGGCAACGTTGACGTCAACACGGGGTCCAAGGCAAAAGTGACGCTACTTTCAGCTGTTTGTGCTGGCTTCCTTCCTCTCCGTCCAACGGTTCCCAATTGGCTGCATTTCCCAGGTCAGCCATCTGCCACGCCCCCCCTTTCAACGCCCTCGCTTTGCCCGACCCCCATCATAGTTGCCACTGGCGTTTTGACTGACCCGGCCATTTATTGCAATATCAAAATGTTTCCTTTCCGGCGTTGAAAATGATTGAAAAATATTCGCTGTTCCATGGTTCCGTTCTCTTTAAAGTTTACAAAACAATTTAGTTTGATTTCTGCATTACAGGTTATCCGGTAATTTTTAGTAAACGCTTTTCTTTGACTTCCTCTTTTGCAGGTTATCCTACAAGGAATAATGCTCAGGCTTTTGCTGGTTCATATAATAACGATATGTGTGCTAATAACTTATGTTAAGTCTGGTGTGCCAATTGGTAAGTAGCTTAAAAGTTTTATTTTATTTTTTGAGAGTTTATAAAATCCTATTTCCAACCTTAAGGAACCGGCGGACCTTCGATTATATTGGAGGGCAAAGATGCTCTATTAACCTGCGTAGTCTCAGATAATTCCTCGAACAACACAGTAATATGGAAGAAGGGTGACGAGATCCTGACCGCCGGCACAGTGCGGGTTACCAAGGATCATCGGGTGCGAATCCTGCACGATGAGAGTGAGCCTCACAAATCCTTTAATGTCCTCTTAAGTCACTTAGCCAAATGTTTGGTTTGCTATTAGATCCCAAGGGAAAGAACCTGGAGACGGGGGGAGAGGTTTGGGTGCTTTTGATTAAGAGCCTCAAGCCCAGCGATTCGGGGGCGTATATATGCGAACTCAACTCGGATCCCGTGCTCCGCAGCATTCACATACTAACGGGTAAGTTCCGAAACCCAAATCATTACCGAAGGGAAAAGATGGAACAAAGGGTTTTATTCGTCCTTTGAATAATTTCTTCATATTTTAAATAAATAAATTCGTAAAAATAATCTATAAGTTCACAGAGCTAGATTTTTTGTTTAATGCATTATAAACTTAGCTATATTTTTAATACATGATTCATAAGAGTGTTATTAACAATCAAATTAAATAATTGACAAATTTCCTAAGAAATATAAAAGAAATCGAAATCTTTTTTAGTTAGTTACCTATGTTGTTGCTTAAAAATATTGTAATCATTTAGAGACCTACTTTTAAAGTACCTACACTCAACAAATTATTCGCTATACATTTCTTCTATAAATTTTAAAAAAATTGTCAATCAAATCAAAGATACTAAATACAGGAAACTTTTTTTAAATATATAAAAAATCCATTCAAGAAAGTTTTAATTAAGGTTGAATAATTTTGTGAGAGTAACTAATTATAGTTTTTGGCGTAACATTCGGTTTTATTTTTAAGAATTTAATGTTTGACTGACCCTCATTTATCCTCCACCAATGCCAACTCAATTTCACGCCTTAACCACTGACAGTCAAGGAGCTGCATTCGTCGACGGGTGGCCCGGGAAATTCCACGGACACTTCGACCGCGGAATCGAGTGATGTGTTCCTGCTGCCGCCGCCGCTGGATGCGCAGGATAATCGCAGTTTTTGGAGGCCCAGCCAAGTGCCACCCCTGGTCACCCACGACTTCACCGAGTGCTGCGAGCGGGCCAATGTCTCCACCCAGTGCATGGGATTCTGCAATGTGCACAACATCCTCGACGGCACCACGGGCATCGATCCGGAGGCCTGCGAACGGGACTTCCCCGGCATTGTGCGCTGCATGGCCGATGGCCGCAACCATGTGCCCTGCTGCGTGGACAAGCAGATTCCGGACCTCTGCCAGGACATGTGCCGCGGCGAGTACACTCCCTTCACGGACAAGCTGAAGACCCGCGTTTCCTGCGTTCAGCACACGCTGAGCGGGCTGCAGTGCATCTTGAAGGGTGTGCAGTTGATACCCAGTTCGCCCACCTTCGTGACGATCGAGAATGTCAGCGAAACTAGTGTCAGTGTGGGCTGGACTGCGCCCGACAAGCTGGCGGACCGGGTCTCGGGCTACACCATCAACCTGACCACGCTGCACAGCTTCGATGAGGATGAGTTGAGTGGCGAGATTGTTCACCGGACTGCGGCCGACGTCCCGGAATCTATTAGCCTTTACACGGTGCTCGCGAATCAAACTCAGTTGGTGCTCAACAACCTCAGCCCGCTGACCATGTACGCCGTAATTGTTACCGCTACCAATGATTTCGGATCGAGTTTGCCCACCGAGCGGCTGAGATTCTTCACCCACACCAGCGCTTCGGCGGCGGAATCGCAGGCGGGAACGACGGACAAGCAGGCGATGCCTCAACTTCCGGACACCCGACAATGTTGCGAGGACAACGGCATGACCCATCGCATGTGTCTGGACAAGATGTGCGATCCCCAGAAGACCGATCAGGCCAACTTGCCCGATTTTATGGTGTGCGCCCCCTGGTCGAATATCACCTTCAACTGTCTGGCAAACAATATCGATCATACGCCCTGTTGTCGCGCCAGGGGAATTCCCGCGGCATGCTTTCCCCTCTGTGCTGGCAAGCTGACCTCACTGGACTTTAGTTTGTTCAAGTAAGTTGGAAAGGGTGAAAAGAAACTGCATTTTTAGTTTTTACACAAACAATATGCATTTTCTTTAAGATCTAAGCTTATTTAAAAGTAATTATTTAGTGTAATATTTTGAAAAATAGTATTCATATCTATCAAAACGGAACTAACTTTGGCTATATAAGATTATTTTTCAAAAAAATTAATTCCAATTAAGAATTTAGTAGACCTATCTATGTTTATGTTTAAATCGACGCTTTTTATTATAGTTACAAATATGTAACATTTCAAAATATTGCTTACAGTCGATAGCGCTATTGCCAACTAACTTTATTCATTGTTATTTATTTCGAAAAATTCATTAAGTAAGTAAAAAAATATTTTAGAAAAATAATATTTAAAGAATGAAAATAATTTAAGAATGTTGTTTTAATGAATTCTTCGAAATAAAAAACCAAGAATAAAGTTATAATAAATATAATAAATAATAAAATATTTTTAGTGTTTAAAATATGAAAAATCACAGTAACTTAGTAACCAAGTAGCTTTCCCAGTAATTCTTAGTCCCTATTTGCAATTGTTTCATACTTATTCCTTTGTATTGCTACTTCTCATAAGGACTCTCAAATTTGAATCGATAATCATCAATGAGCTGCTCATTCCACTGTTAATAGCTTACCGAGCCCATCCTTCGCCATCATCCTCGTCTGGCCAACCCATAGGCCGTTAAGCTCTAATATCAATCCCATTCCAATGCCCATTCCCATTCCCATACTCATATTCCCATTCCCACAATTCCGCACCCTTAGCCAGCGCCCAAGCACAATGCTACTTGCTAATGACTCCGCAGGATGAGTTTTTATGCCGAATGCCAATTACGGAGCTCTGCCCTCCTCTCCCCGCTCTCCGGTTATTTGCAGATGCCTGCGCTTCATGTCCGAGTACAACAGCTGTCTGTTCCAGGGCTACGGCGTGCTGGCCGATCCGCCGTCAAAGCTCCGGACAGTGGCCAAGACGGACAGCTTCGTGATTTTGGACTGGAACAAGCCGAAGCGCCTGGCCGACACCGTCAGCACATATCACGTCAAGTTCCGACGGCTGGGAGTGGGTGATGACTATCTGACCGTGAAGAAGGTATTACACTGAGAACTATGACGAGAAACACATTCTAAAATCAAGCAGCTAGAATAGGAAAATTGAACTTGAGGTTCATGTTTTTAAAGTATTTTAAGAAATAAAAATCAATAGTTAGGAACCAAGAAAATTACAATTTTTGATTAAAAATCATCAGAAACTTTTACTCAAAATAATTAAAATTTTACACAATTGAAAATAATGGTAATTATTCCTTGAATCATATTATTTATTATAAATACTTTTAATGTTTTTTTAATAATTTAAAAATATTGTTTTTATCGATTTACATATTGGGTTTTTATAAAAATGTACTTGCATATTTTCTAAAATTGTAAATCTGAATTAGACTATGAAAATCCTTAAGTTAGGAGCTCTAAGTGATGCTGGAACGTGATTTTTCTGCAAGTGCAGTAAGCTGCTGCCCCCTCCGCCCGCTCCCCAAATTGTTTGGCTAATTCATTAAGCTTTGCAGCGCCAGCCGCCGCTGATTCTCGAGGGTCTGGAGTCGGACATCTACTACGAGTTCTACGTGGTCTCGATAAACGCGTACGGCAAGAGCGAGGCCTCCCCGCGCCTGATCACCCGGACATTGGCGGCGGAGCCGGTCCAGCAGTCGACCGCCAAATACAACATGACGACCTGCTGCCAGGCCTCGGGACTATTGCCCCAGTGCGCCCCCCTGTGCTCCTACAACATCCGACTGTCCGATATCGAGCGACTGGGTCCGGCTTGCCGAGCCCAAATGCGTAAGTAACAGCTGGATTTTCGATGTGCTCCTCTTTTTTTATGTTTGGCTTTTGGCTGGTTTTCCGGACCAAACGATATCTCCCTTGGAAAACACTAATTAGTGGCAGGATAGAGAAGCCATTGTGTCCCGTGGACTTTTGTTAATTTAATGAGCTCATTTTGCATTTTTCGTTTCGTCTGCCTGCGATGCAATTTCGAATATTAAGTGACGCTCTCTGCCCATTCGGGCGTAATGAATTTTGTACTTATGCAAATCAATTTTTAGTTAATTAGACGCACACACAATCCCCGAAAATGGTCGAGAGGGATGTTTGACGTTGCTAAATGCATGGGAATTTGGCAAAATGGTTAATCCATCGGGTTCTGTTGGCAGGAGATTGTCAGTGTTTGCCTGGGCTTATGTAATTTTAGAGGAGTTGCTGTGTTTGGCTTCGCTTTGGTCAGAGTAAACAAAGCTTTTCACAACAGATACTTAAGCTCTGTTTATTTCCCATGAAATTTAATAGTTAATGCTGATAACTGAATTTTCTTGGCTACTCGAATGTCTTTCATGCCTTGTAGGAATTTATTTGAACCTTGTGGAATAAATATACAATTTAAGAAAGTAATTCCTAGTCATGCTACTTAAGCTTAATTAACAACAAATAAAATTCGACTTAAATATCACGTTAACTGCTAAGTTTAAATTGAGAAAATAACCATTAATGCCTCCTAGTAATTTTGGTATAAATATTTTAAAATCTTATAAATCTTATCTTTTAAAGAAAATATTTTATACATTTTTATTATCGTCTAGTAAAATTTGTATTTTATTTTTACATCATCAAACCGCTTTGAACAGAAAACCATTATTGATTTTTGTGCAATCAGAGCTCTAAAGAGCTAAATTTGTGATTTCCTGAAATTTTTACATCGTTCGCCTTTTATATTCCCCCGAAAAACACTCAGAACCAAAAATACCCCAGTCATTCTCAATCAAAAAATGGAATCTTATTCAATGCCCGCAGTGAGTAGGCAGAAATTCACCCCAATTTAGCCGTCACCTAGTCAATGATAGGAAATCTTTCGGTTAATTTCCTGTAAATTGCTGCCAAGTTGCCGACTCACTACACAGATCCTTTAAATTACCATCTCAACTGGAGTGGCAAACGGGGCGGGAGAATTGATGAGTTCATGTCACAAATTGTGCCATAACAGAGCACAATGAGCCGTATCTCGGGCCGGGGAAGTTTATGCAAATTCTGCCACAATATTAACCCATCTGGTGCTCTAATCCTCAGCCATCCTGGCCCGTTGTGCAGCCGGAGGACGGGATCACAGTCCGTGCTGCAGTCGCCGCGGAGTCATTAACGCCTGCATGCCCCTCTGCCGAGGCGTCATGCCGCTCGCACTGACCACCAAATCGGCATCAGCCTCGGCGGCTGCAGCGGCAACATCATCATCATCCGCAGCAGCAGCAGCAACATCTGCATCTGCCACCAGCATCAGCAACAGCAATGCGGCAGCAGCAACATCATCATCATCCTCATCCTCATCGTCGTCGTCATCGGGAACGTCAGGCAATGCGCCCGATTGTTTATCATATGCCGGCAACATTCTGCAGTGTTTCGAGGAAGGTGAGTAGTTACCAAGTCCCTGCCTTCCGTCCACATCCTGGACTTTGTCTATTCGAGTTGCCAGTGCTGGGATTGCATGGCGAGTTGTGACTGCCAGTGAATGAAATCAGCTCATTTGAATGTATCCACTCTTAATTAAGCAAGTGGCATGGAAATTGGATTCACCAGTGATTCAAAGGCTAGAAAATTCCAGATCGATAGGTGATTTTGTATTTTGACTATAAAATTAGCTAAATGGTCTTACCTTTAATTAAAATGCAAAATCATGCTAATATTTAACCTTTAAAATTTAGTTAATTAATTAATGTTCTTATTTTTTAAGAAGATATTATTTAGATAAAGATCTCACTTTCTTATAGTTTTTATTACCGAGTTAAAACCACATAAGAAAATAATAATTAATAATGGCAGCATTTTCTGTAAATTTATTTTCATTGATAAATATATTTAATATGAAAGTTAGAAGTAATATTTGTATTATTTTCTATCTCTTTTGCTTACTATATATTTAATACAATCTAGAAGTAAATATATCGAACATTATGGAAAGTTTTAGAGCCAAATGATAATAATTCGTAATTATATCCTCAAACGAGTTCCCTCGAATCACTGGAAGTCACAGCTATGCAGCCAGCATCCCACAGCCCAGGCAAACTGCAACACTGGTCACACCCTGTGGTGGATCCATCTGTGGGTCTTTGTCGTCCGATGGGTTGCCGCTGGCCTCGCTGGGCTTGTGTTTGCAGCTAATTCTGTTTGTTTAATGGCGTGTCTGTGCACGTCGAGTATACGCACTGTTGCACGCCATTGTCAGCTAAATTATTTGGTCAATGCTTTGGGGCAACCAACCACAGGCCGGCAGACAAAACCAATATTGGCCAATTAAAGTTGCATTATAAAACAAAACAATGCCGTTTGCTCACTCGCTTTCGCCCCAATATCAAACGCAGGCACACAGAATATACCAGGACCGCCGGAAGATGTGCATGCGACATTCGTGAACCAGAGTAGCGTCAGTTTGGCCTGGACGCAGCCTGATGTGGATAATGGCAATAGTAGTAGTGGTGGCAACGCATCGCCAGGTGACTTGATAACTGGCGATGAACTGGCATCTGGTGCCGTGGATCCTGCGACTGCTGCTGCCGCCGCTGGAAAGGATGTGGCGAATGGCGGCGGCGATGCCACAAGTGGGACAACTGGAACGGAGGATATTGAATTCATCGTGCAATATGGCAAAGTCAATAACATGACCATGTACGAGACAGTTGCCAAATTGGAAAATGTGAGTATATATCGCTTTTGGACAATGGAGCGTCTCTGTCTGCACAAACTTTTCCAGCGCAGAACTATTCCCTCCCCTTTCCTGCACCTGTGTGAGTTTGGCTAGCAAAAGTTTTTTCTGTCGTTCTTTTTTTTCCGGGGCAGGCCGAGAGACTCAGAGTCAGAATCAGAATCAGAATCACACACACAATGGGACACTTCATTTGCATTGGGGCCTGCGGGCGGTCGCCTTATTACGATTTGCCTTTTGGGCCAAAATGCTGACATTATATATATTCGAGTGCCAATGGAATTGAAAAGAGCTTACAAATTGCCTTGTCTGAGCGCTGGAGCCAGGACAATAACCGTTTCAACAACTTTCCGACCGGGGAGAACTTAAATTGCCAGCAGAGTTAATGAAGAAGTTCGGGGACAGGAAATTGCTTCCATAACAAGCAGTCATATTAGCAGATATTGTGGTCGTTTCGGCACACATGGCGTATGAGCAACGTGAGAGGATAATTGTACAATTAAGCCTTGATGGCTATAAGCTGTCTATCTTGATACTAGAATCATAATGGAAGCATGGGAAATTCGAAGTGTGCGGAGCTTAAGCCATATTTTCTATAAATTAAATGAGATTGCTAAAACATTTCTACATTTAAATTGACCAAATGTTATGGATGAAGACCACCGTTCGGCAGAATAAATATAATGCACATAAATCATTTTTTAAAAATTTAAAATAAATATGACATGATATATAGTTCAATCGGTGACCTGCAAATACGCAATACTGTTTTACTAAGGCTTAATGAAAATTTAAATAAATGCATAACCAGATTTTCTTTTTCTGCATCTCTACAAAAAAGTTTATTATTTTAATCAATTTGTAATAAAAAATCCCGCCCCAAGGTAATTGTAAACTGAACCTTTTTCTGCATTAATTTCGCTGAAAATGTCCAAGTGATTTTGCAGTTAAGCCAATTATTCAATTATTTATTTAAATCCATCGGCCATCGGCTAAATCTGACTAAATGGATATAACGATGGCCATTGTTTATCAACCGAATTGAAATCAATTGGATTTTCCCCGAAACTCCCAACGAATTTCAAGTGCAGCTCTCTCTCTAACCAAAATGTTCAATATAAATATATATTTTAAAATATATATACACCCAGGCCGATAGTTTTGGTTTGCCAACGCTAATCCAATTCAGTGTAATAATCTTTGAACCCTGTCCAAAACATCGATTGAAGGGGGTTTTTGGCCAGGCTTAGATGTGTGGTGGAGCTATGGGCAAAGTTTTTGACGCCTTTTCAACTGGAAGGGGCGGGGTCTGGGGGACTTATGGCCGCCATATGCATTGCCAACGTGCAAAACGTGACTATAAACTGGTAAAAATTGCAGCCGATCCGCAACGAGAAAAACAGTAGATGAACAAAAAAATGAAAAAGAGTAACCCAAACCAAACAACGGACCAAAGTTGGCTCTGGCTTTGCCATTGGCATTGTTGTAATTGTTGGTGTTGCAATTTTGTTGTTCTTGTTGCAATGTTTTGTTGTTGTTTTTGTTGCAATTTTGTTTTGTTTGTTGTTGTAGTTATTGGCCGTTGTTGTCACACATCAACGCGCTTTGCTGGCAGCTGGGCCTGGTCGATGTTGCTGTTGTTGCTTCGACTGCAGCATCAGCCATGGCCATCAACAGAGTTATTGGCCTCGAAAAACTTGCAAATGCTAAAAAATACAGCAATACGGCAACAACAAAGGCTCGGCCAGAGTTTGTCGCGTGTTGATGCGCACAGAAATGTATTTAAAGTGGGGTCGGTGTTGCTGATGTTGCTGTTGGCATTGCTGTTGTCGGTGGTGCTGTTGTTGTTGCTGCTGCTGGGGCCATTGCAACCTGTCGTCGACGACCTGCCAATGATGCTCCAGCAGCAGCGACTCGATGCGAGCTGATCTCGTGATTTTAGTTATTTAAAAATGAAATGAAATATTCATAAATTGATTGATTTGATATGGTCTTCTTTAAAGATTTAGTAAAATTTTAAATGTCATTTTGTTGTGCTTATTAATACCTATCGAAATGCAGAAGAAAATTTTAAAATAGGACAATCCATTAAAAAGTCGTAAGCAAAAAACTGAAATGCCCGCTAGGTGGAGCCAGTAGCTTTGACGGGTATCTGATAGTCGAAGTAGTCGACTCTAGTTTCTCTTTTCTCTCTTGTTTTTTATGCAATCCAACAGTTGCTTTCAATCATAAGGCTGCTTATAAAAAAATTCTTTAAAATCCCAAATCATCAATTTACTCTTCTGATAACCAAAAACCTTGTATTCGGGTTACTTTCTATTATTTTTATTCATCGCTATTCGTTCGATTAAATATGAATGATTGATCATGAGTTGGGAATCACAGTTTCTATTGACAGCTGGGCAACAAAAAAAAACCCCCGCAGCAATCGTGACAGAATCTTTCGTCACGTGAGCAACTCTACAGCAGAAAACCAATCGATATGGAAGATACTGTGCGGCGTCAGCTTTGGTTCGAATTTTTTCTTATACTCTGAGCTGTTTTTTGTTGATTGTGTTGTGGAAAATTCATTCGCCCTGTTGGTTGCTTATTTTTCGCTCCCCTCTCGTTTTTTTTACTTCATGTTTTTGTTTTATTTTCACTTGCTTTGGTCAGCAGTGCACGCAGCTGTTGCGGTGATGCTGTTGCTTTTGCTTTTGCTGTTGGCTTAACTTGGGGCTGGCTTCGGCTTGGCTTAAATGCTTTTCAGTTTTGCCGTTTTTGCGGTGCCACCATCACCATCGCCCGTTGGTGTCAAATGGTTTAAACGCGCCCCGCGACCCCTGCTGAATGGGTTATTGTATCGCACTTCGCGCGAATACATATCTATAAGTTCGTGGCTATCGGCACAGTTCCCCAGCAGCCTGCAATGCGTTGACTCAGTGTGACACTTTTATGGACAAACTTAATTGCTTTTGGACGTGTCAGAAATATATGTAGAGGCAGGGGTTGGTACAACATCATTGGGCAACAAACCGCTGGGCCAAGACTAATGGCTTAAACTAGCAACCGCCGCTCCACCGAATATTTAAAGGTAATTCCGCCGGCAGCCCGCTGTGTTCTTCTGCAACCCTTCCTGATTGAATCAGTGCCAATAATTTGGCAATTTCTATTCGTCGCCAATGCACGGCCGGCATTGTGTCACCAGCAGCATCAGCAGCAAACAGCCCCACAAAAACATTATTCGAATCTACAGGATATTACATACCATCAGGACGAAGGACAAGGGACGGAGGGACGTTCGGGAAAAGCGGAAATAAAAGGTTTTCCTTTCCACAGTCGCTGCTTTCGAATGATTCTCCTCTGTTGACTCTGGCCGAAAACGAACGTAACTTTTGTGATGATTTTTAGTGCCGCCGCTCTGCGTTAGTTGGCGTTGGACTTTTATTCCTATTTGTGTTTGTGTTTGCCAAACACACGGCCATAAAAAACTTTTTAATATAGCCAGCAACACTGAGGAGTAAAAAAAGGCGAAATAAGGGAAGGGACTGACCACGATGCCAGAAATTAGACACATTAAATATTCTGATACCAGATATACACTCGGAACAAAAAACGATCTAGGAATATGAGATTAGCTTAAATTAAATGTTAAAAAAAATGCGAGCGAAAATAGGTCAGAATTTTTGTAACTTTAAAATTAAAATTCGCAAAAGGAACGTCCTTTTATGCTTGCTTATTAAATATTTTATTAAATATTTAATTTAATCAATTTATGCAACAAAACATGTTTACAAAGTTGTATAAATTATGTGAATATTTTGTTACATTACTTATATAATTTCCTTAAAATATTTTATATATTTTATAATATAAATATCTATATTTTTGTTTCATCTTAAATTTCTGCTAGTGCAATAGCTAAGTAGCCAAAACATCGCGCTATGCATTTTGAGCAGCTATTCGCTCAAGTAGTTGCTAGGGACTCACCTCGATTTCTGGGAGGTAACCCCATTAATTATTCAGTTAGGACCAGCTCGTCATGCCAATTGTGGCACATTTAAGTTGCGGTTAATGTAATTACGAAGAGGGGGACTGAGGACGGAAAAAGCAAAGCAAAAAGCGACTCACACAGGACACACGCCCAACTAAAAGTCCTTTGGCTGCTATTAGTGTTGCCCTTTTTTTTGGTTATATTTTCTGTAGGGGCTGTCGAGAGCATAATAAATCGTTTTTCCCTCTTTGCCTTGACAATCTTTTTCGGCTTTGAATTTAATGCGTTTTAGATAAGTTTCTAATGGAAGGAAATTAGTATTGAGCCGGGCAATTTATTCTCTCGGGCTGTGGTCACTAAATTCTAGTTAGTTTATCGGAGACTACCTGTGTCAAATGGAAGTCTCTATCTCTGACTTTAACCCCCATCTCACCGTCTCTGTTTCGGACGGGTTCTGGGGTTAAAATGGGTCCCTTGCTCATGGCATCTCATATTTGACACAAGTTGTCACAGGCAGGGCGAGGCGAACCCCCCGCAAATTGAGATTTACGACTTGACCCGGGCATGGCCAAAAAATAAAACATCTAACCATAAGCGAGATGAACCTCCGTACATATTTAGTGATGTTGGCCAAACTGGCTCCACGAACAGATGTCCAACATCGCTCTGACATTGACTTACATACTCAAAATGACTCGTTACGCCGGACAAGCTCGTCGAGTGTCGCCGGGGGGCGGCGTTGGGAGGGGGCGTGGCACTCAAATCAAATAATTTTAGCGCATTGCCAGCACTAAGTAGCTAAAATAACAAACTCCGCTCCCCGATGATGGCGATGATGTTGATGATGATGATGCTGCTGCTGCCAGGCTGCTGATAAAAAACAAGTTAATGCTGCCCCCCAGAACTGACTTTGCTTTAAAAACAAACAACGCTCGGCCATAAAACGAAATAAATTACTTAACGCGCCGCATTTTTTCGCACTGGCCACGCAGCCAAAAATGCAATTAAAGGCCAAAAACCGCACCGCGACTGCGACATCTGCAAGAGATTAAAAAACGAAAGAGAGCGAAACAACACAGCAGCAACATCATCACGGCAGCAACATCAACACAGCGGCGACATCAGGCAGCCAAGCGATTCGGTGTGTAAATGATTGGGATGGTTTTGAGGTGGTAGGGGTCTTTTTCCAAAGTCTAGAATATTCTGTAGTTAAAGACTATTATCATGGATTTATTTTTAAAATTATCAACTGTTTTCTAAAACCTAAATTTGGTGTAAATGTCATTAAAAATTGGATCAGACTTTTTGGGAATTTAATCTATTTATAAGAACTTCTATGAGGAATGTTATGCATTTCTTTATAATAATATTTAAAAAACTTAAAGTACCTTTAAACGGATCAATGAAAATTTCATAAAGATTTCTTTATTACATTGAGAAGACAATTTAATTAAAACCCTCTCTGCAGATATTTTACATTTTAAATTCGAACCCATATGCCGCACAATTCGCACAGGGCATCTATCTGTCCCCGAAGCTGAAACTCCAACAGATTACGCTAACCATTTTTAATGTGGATTTGCACCAAGTGGTCTGTAGAGTGGGGTCACATGGGGGGATTTTGGGGTGTCTGTCCCCGGGAAAACTCCATGCATAGACCAGCGTCCGAGATATAGCCGTCAATTTCGAGGATGGCTTTTGAAACAAAATAACGCCAGTGCGGACAGCGGGGACATGAAACCGGACCCAATCGCAGATAGCGATAGGGACCAGCAGAGAAGCCCGATGAGTTGAACGACTGCCACAATGGCATACTGCGAATGACTCTGATGATGATGCAGCTGGATGGACGATGGAGAACACAAGGTGTGGTGTCATTTGACGGGCTAAATACCACAAATTGCGCTGCGTGGCAGCAATTAAAAAAAGTACTAATCATGGCGACATGTCTTTCAGCGAAATCAAGCCAAACCACAGCCACGAGCAGACGACAGCAAAAAAGACTGGACCATTTTTTATTTAGTCGTTTAATGGGCACTCGAGAAGCCTCAATAAAAGGGGAATAATAGGGGGTTAATTGGGAAATTGAATATTGAATATTGAATCTTTAGTACCGAATTTTCTAGTTTCCTATTATTTTGCTAAGTTTTAATACAAATATATTTTTAAGAAGCTAAAGTTGACTAACCAAAAATCTAAAATATTATTATTTAAGAAATTGGGTTATTTTTGACTTTTATTAAGGAATTAAAAAATTTAAAAATAATTATATCTTTCTCCGAATATGGGTATTTCCCACGTCGACCCTTTTTTGCGCCATATGCTTTGATTTCACTTTATTCATAGCAATTTTCCCACATTTTTTTCTCGTTCTCGTTAACGTCTGCTATTCGCATGCAATTATACACTTAGGAATTGACCACCAATGAGACGAGTATCGATTTGACCAATTTGGATGCGAATGCCTTGTACCGCATTACGGTTGTGACGCGCGGCAAATTTGGCACATCGCTGCCGGCATCCATGCTCTTGCTGAATACAACGGACCAACAACGGGCCAGCGAAGGTGAGTTGGCCAACTCGACTCCAAAATGAGTTGATTTAATTGTTGTGCGGTCCGTCTGTTTTGCTAAGTGTGTGCTTTTGCTATGTGCTTTGCAGCGCGGGGGGAGGGCGTGGCCTGGGGCGCCCCCTCACCACCCCACTCGCTGACGGTGGTGGCCCACAGTGCCACCTGGATGCAGCTCACCTGGCAGCCGCCCGAGTACGCCCATCCGCACGAGAGGATTACGTACAGGTGAGCAAGGGGATCAAGACCCAAGAGCAGCAAAGAAATATTAATCTCTATATTTAACGATATTTTTTTGAAGATCTTAATATTTTAGAATTTAATAAGAGAAATTTATTTATCATTTTAGTTTTATAATCGAATATTTTGGAACATCTTCCAAGTCTGATTTTTATACCCGTTACTCGTAGAGTAAAAGGGTATATTGTATTCGTGCAAAAGTATGTAACAGGGAGAAGGAAGCGTTTCCGACCCCATAAAGTATATATATTCTTGATCAGGATCACTAGCCGAGTCGATCTAGCCATGTCCGTCTGTCCGTCTGTCCGTCTGTCTGTCTGTCTGTCTGTCTGTCTGTCTGTCCGTCTGTCCGTATGAACGCTGAGATCTCGGAAACTATAAAAGCTAGAAGATTGGTATTTGGCATGAAGATTCTTGGAGTTCCTACGCAGCGCAAGTTTGTTTCAAAAGGGTGCCACGCCTCCTCTAACGCCCACAATCGCTTATATACGATTTTTAAAATTTCAATATTTCGGAAAAGTAAAAATGCAGTTTTATTGTGTTTATCAATACCTATCGAAATGTAGAAGAAATTTTTCAAATCGGACCATTCGTTAAAAAGTTATGCGTGTTCAAAGTTTCTATCTCCATCTCCCTCGCACTCCCTTTACCTGAGTAACGGGTATCTGATTGTCGGGGCACCCGACTATAGCGTTCTCTCTTGTTTTAGTCTCTCATTGATTTACTTCAGATTTTTATACCCGTTACTCGTAGAGTAAAAGGGTATATTGTATTCGTGCAAAAGTATGTAACAGCTAGAAGGAAGCGTTTCCGACCCCATAAAGTATATATATTCTTGATCAGGATCACTAGCCGAGTCGATCTAGCCATGTCCGTCTGTCCGTCTGTCCGTCTGTCTGATTGTCTGTCCGTCTGTCCGTATGAACGCTGAGATCTCGGAAACTATAAAAGCTAGAAGATTGGTATTTGGCATGAAGATTCTTGGAGTTCCTACGCAGCGCAAGTTTGTTTCAAAAGGGTGCCACGCCCCCTCTAACGCCCACAATCGCTTATATACGATTTTAAAAATTTCAATATTTCGGAAAAGTAAAAATGCAGTTTTATTGTGTTTATCAATACCTATCGAAATGTAGAAGAAATTTTTCAAATCGGACCATTCGTTAAAAAGTTATGCGTGTTCAAAGTTTCTATCTCGATCTCCCTCGCACTCCCTTTACCTGAGTAACGGGTATCTGATTGTCGGGGCACCCGACTATAGCGTTCTCTCTTGTTTTAAATATATTTTTGACTGATTTTTTCTCTACTCTATACTTAATTATATTTCCTTTTAGTAAATTGTAAAACATTTCTAAGTTTTAACTTTTCCATTATATTAGTTTTTTAATTTTTTAAGATTTCCCTTTTTTATTTTAACACTGTTTACCTCTTTACAAACGACAAAGATTCAATTTTCACTTTGCCTAAAATTCCTTTTTAAATTATAAATATTTAATCAAGTTTCATAAATTTTGTTAGAACCGATCTTGGGTAGCTTTAAAGATATTCTTTAAAGAAGCAATTTGTGGCGCTCTGTTTGGCTCGGTATCTTAACCATTACCTCTCCCCCGCAGAGTATACCACAAGGCCATGAGGGCCGAGCAATTCATAAAGATTGAAACGAAGCTCGCCTGGCTGCGGATGAACAACCTGAAGCCGAGCTCCCAGCATGTGCTCTACGTGGAGGCTGTGGGCGAAAGGGGCGACTCGCTGCCCTCCGAGACATTGGTGGCCTGGACGGATCCCGCCCTGCCCGCCTTCGTGGATGTGAGTGCTCCACCTCAGACTCAACTACACGTTTATTTTCGGGGTAACTGAGGTGTACTCTACTCTTGCAGCCCCCCACTGTGCATCCGGCGGACAACATCCCGGAGGGCGGTTCCATGACCATCCTCTGTCTGGCCCTGGGCAACCCGGCGCCCACCATCTCGCTCTACGTGGGAGGACATCTGGTGCGGCAGGACACCTCGCGGCACATGGTCACGGTCATTCACAATGTGTCGGCCGACATGGAGCACGTCTCGTGCTATGCGGACAACGGATACGGAGTGCCCATGCAGGCCACCAGGAGGGTTAACATATGCTGTAAGTAATGCAATCCGGGTTAATTCGCTTAGCTGCCTTATAGTGTCAAGGGCTCTTCTTCAAAATGTGCAGAGGACATTAAGAAAATATTTAAAGTTCTTAAGATATTAAATAATTTAATTTAGCTTACAACATATTTAAATTATTACAAGAAATTGTAAAATAATATAAATAATTTTAATAATAATATATAACATGTTATAATAATATAAATACTTAAAATAATTATGTTACGTCCTTAAAGATGTTTTAAAAATAACTAAAATACTAAGTACATTTATGTTAATGCAGCTAGGTAAAAGCCGCAGTTCGTATCATATTAGATAATGAACGCTGATTTTTATCCCATCAGATCCTCCGAAAATCCAAGCAGCCGGCATTACCGTGGCCAACATTGGCGATGAGATCGAACTGCGGTGTACCGTCGACTCCAAGCCGGCGCCCAAGACAATTTTCTGGAGGGAAAAGGACGGTAGGGTGCCAGTCATAAATGGCGGCAACTACTTTATTTCCGTTAAGGCCAATGAATCCCGGCCCTCGATATATACGATGTCGTTAAGGATCAGCAAGCTGCAGGCCAACGATGTCGGCGATTACTTCTGCCACGCGGATAATCCCTTTGGGGCCACCACCGTGCCGGTATCGGTGCGTATACGCAATACGCCGGCGCTCAATCACAACGTTTCCCAGTGCTGTGCCGAGCAAAATGTGACGATGGGCTGTCGCAGTGCCTGCAGCTATTATGTGGACTTTGATGCCATCGCGGATCGACCCGAGTGCATTGTGGACTTTGACAAGCTGATGAGATGTGCCGCCGACGGCTCGGATCATCGGTCCTGCTGTGCGGATGAGCATGTTCCCCGAAAGTGTCTGAATTGGTGTCGCGGCGAATCTGTGCGATCCAAGGAGATCTGCAGCTTGCAGTACTCTCGAACCATCGTGGGTTGCTTTGAGAAGAATCGCGATCGACTGCCGGGACCACCGGAGAACATTGTGGTCAGTGTGGTTTCGGGCAGCGAGGTGAATATAAGGTGAGTTTGTTATTTTAAAAAATAATCTATATAAGAGACTTGTAGAAATTAAATAATAATTTTGATAAATTAGTAAATTTACTTAATACCACGAGGGGGAGACTGAAGTATTTCAGAAGGCTCGCTTTTATATTTAAAGGTTGTTTAAGAATTTTATTTTTTTCTGTTTAAATCTAAAATTATAGTTAATTAACTTGGTCAAACCCATTATTTTTTAGTAGTAGCAATTATGTTAACCAATGTTCCTGTGCTCAATACGAGCCTACTCTTTGATTTAAAATTCTTTTATATTATTATTAAAAAAATTGTTCCCTAATATGTTTATTGGTAAAACAGAAATTCACTTAGAGTAACTCTTAAACCTAATAAAATCTATTTTCGTCGAGTGTCCTACCTAAACAAAGTTTAACCGAGCAGAAGCCATTTGGCTTTAAGCCCCCAAACTATGTGGGACACGTTTCAACCCCTCGGCTAAGCTCTTAAACACTTTTGTCCGAAGCGGAAGTAGACTCATCCATTTAGCGCTCCAAACCCAATACATTCATTATCCTTCTCTGCGCCACACATCCTCTCATGTGGCTGGTGTGTTAGTGAGGGTGAGTGTGTGAGGGCTGTGCCACTAATAGACCGCAAATCCATTAAAGCTGAGATTTTTTATCTCACTTTAATACACTCGGTCAACGTCAAAGGTTGATGAGGGCTGAGGACCCCTGAAACTGGTGCCGCATTAAATTTATTAAAATTCCAAACAAGTTGTGCGCCTGCAACAATATTACTACCGAGCACTCATAATGCGGCGCCGTCGTCGTCGTCGTCTCTATCTCTCTCTATGAAAACTAAACTATTTCATTACAGATGGGATGCGCCGACAAAGAATCCAAATGCCGTTGACGGCTATAGAATATTTTACCACGAGTTCGCCGTCATGCCGCCAACATCGAGTTCGAGTTCGGGATCCGGCTCCGGATCCCCATCCTCGGATCCCAGTTCCGCGATGGAGAGCCACGGCATGGATACCCTGGCCGCCATGAATAATGCAACAAGTATGGGCGGCGGCAGCAACAACGCGATGGCAGCCCTCGAGATACGACGCATCGACGTAAAGGACACAACAATAAGCATTAATGGCCTCAAGAAGGATGTGCTCTACGAGTTGGTGGTGAAGGCTGGCAATAGCTACGGTAAGATTACTCGCAAGGCCAAGGAGGAGGAGTCCAAGTAGTCCTGGCCGGATTTTAATTTGCCGACTTGTCTTGCAGGTGCCAGCGTGCTCACAGATCCGATTAGGTTCACGCTCGGCGACCACCATGATGTGGTGGCCGCCGGAGGCTACTCGAGTGTCGTGGGCACCATCAGCGGCATTGTGGCCAGCATTTTGGCCATTCTGCTGGCGGCGGCGGCCATTGTGTTCTATCGCCGGCAGCGCTCCAGCTACGGAAAGTCCGCCAACGGCAATGTGGCGTTCGAGAATCCCACCTACACCAGGGGCCTCGAACAGGTGCAGGTGTGTACAACGATCGATTGCCATTTTTTGTATCATCCTTTTTCGGCGAGGGTATCTGCATAGCCTGGGGGTATATAAGATGTGAACTGTTGATGCTATCAACTATTGTAAAGGACTGTCAAATGGCCATTAGTCAATAGCATCATAAAGAAAGGAATCATTTTTATATTAAATTTTTTTACTATTTTGCTTAGTTGTTAAAAATTAAAGTACATTTTCTGGTTTAAAGAAGAACATAGAGAATTTAGATACAAATTTTTTATCAACTATATCTTAGATATGATCCCTATTTAAAATGTCAAGATCTTTATATTAATTAAGTAAAAAAAGTAGACTATTTTTGAACGGAATATAAAATAAGATGTTTTACAACACTAAAACAATCTGTATCCCAAAAGTCTGCAAAGTTTTTATGAACCAAATTTAGTAATGGATATTATATGGTCGGCACCCCGTATTGCTATCTTGGTGGTGGAAAAAGTTTATTTAGTGATATGATAGCTGTATGCTTTTGTGTATTTTTCGTAGGCGTGTATTTACTTGTTTTTTTGTGTGTTATGTATGTTATAACTGTCAATGTCTTTTTCTACCCCCTCTAACCGACACATCGACACCCGGACATGTACATTTATGAACGGCCATAGCTACCCACTGTCACGTCGGCCATCACGACGCAAAATGGCAACCACCATGGGATGAGCAGCAGCAACAACAACGGCGGCAGCAACGGCAACAGTCACAGTCATGGTCGTAATGGCATTGCCGCCACAATGACGACATCCACAACGACAACGGCCCCTACGGCAGCGGCATCGGCTACCTCGGCAGGTGTCACACTCGCGGGGAACAAGCAGCAGCAACAGCAGCAGCAGCAACATCAGCATCAGCAGCAGCAGCAGCAGCAACACAAGAATGCGGCAGATGCGGCGCATCACTTTCATAACCCGCTCAGCAATACGCAGTGCAATGAAGTAAATCCCACAATTTATGAAGAGCTCAAACTTGGCCAAGAAGGTGCTGGATTTAAGAAACTTGTGCCATAAACGTAGCACAATAATAATAACAACCACAGAGACAGACAAGAACAACAAAAACAACAATAACAACAGCAACAGAAGAACACATGACAACAAAAACATGAACAAAAACAAACCAAGTATAGCTAGCGAACTTATATATATATATATATATGTGTATAAACTATATATATATAGAAATATATACGCTAAATGTAGACATAGGCCGTGTAAACAGCGCGAAGCGCAACCTCAAACAACACACACACTCACACAAACAAAAGCAAAAACACTGACACAGACACTGACAAATACAAGCACACACTCACGCACACGTAGACGGTGTGTACTGTGACATCTTTACAGAATGCATTGCGAGAAAAAAAGTTGGGTAACATAAGTTTTTGCTTGCAAAAATCTTTTGGGTAGCGTGTAATAAGTAATAAATTTTTAGTATGTAACTGTGATTCAACCAGAAATAACAAAAGCAAAAACGATGTAAAATAATTAACTAATTGGTAATGAAAGTAAGCAAAACTGAAAACTGATTGAGAAAAAATACCAATGATTAGTAAAAATCTATATATGCTAAATGTGTTTTCATCTTGACTTCAGTTGGGGCTAAAACGCTTGAAATGGTCTAAAAGTTGTGGTAAAATATTGTTTTTTTTTATTATTAGTCTTTGTTTTAATTTCTACATTTTATTTTTGTTTGATGCTGTTTAATTTGGAGTTGTAATGATTAAAATAGTTTTATATTTATGCTTTCATGAAATATTTATCGTACATAATGAATTCGTTTTTAGAGAAATCTTTCAAAATATTGGTATATTCTCGTCTGTTACGTTTTTTTATTTTGACTTTCAGTTTAAGTGGCCGAAAGTCGTACTTATATTTTAATTTTTATTCAGCTTTTAGTGCTTTATTTCCCTGAGTGTATGTAAACAACGGTAGAGTACAATATTAAAAGATGCCTGTGTACGCCCCGGCCTTCCTGAGCCTCAACCTTCGTCACTCTCCCTGCCCCACCTCATCCTCATGTTTACGCCTTTCTCAGTGCTTCTCATTTTGATGAGGGCGAAGATGGAAGCTCCGTTCGCCTCATGCCGTCAGATGTTTGCTCGTGTAATGTTGCATACGTTATGGCGACTAGCACACATACACACTTGTACCTCTTCAAACACACGCACACACTGGCATTATTAGCAAAAGGACGCATCCGCATCCGATGGAGGAGAAAACAGCCAGCGATATGCGCACAAAGTTAAACTTTCATATGTAAATTCCCTTTTATTACGAGTACAATATCCGAAAGAGATAGAGAGGCGCCTGATGGAGGAGTTTTGCTGCCGCTCGACATGATACACTCATAATCCGTTATGATCTGATACTGATACGGATGATGCCATCATAGTGACAGCCTGTGCCACCAGAGATTATTATAATTTAGTTGCCAGCGCGGCCCCTGCGACGACACTTGTGCGCCATTCTTTATGCAAAATAAGCAAAAGAGGAGGCGGAAAGTGAAATCTGGCAGATTTTTCGTATGATTGGAGCAAAGCGTGTAAACAGCGATAGAGTAAACTTCATAAATGTCAAACAACGGAAGGCTTAAAATGCCTGAGCATTATGACATATAAGCGACCTCCCATCCATTCAATTTTTACACATAGAAAAACTAGTTCGAAGTTGGCATCTTTGTATTTTGCTTTCATTATAATCCTAGTCATGTGAAGTCAAACTAAAGATAGTTCATATTTCTGATGCTGTTCAGGATTATGTATTGAAACGTTTAACTAAAATTAAAATATTCTCTGCAAGGGTATACAAATATTTTGCCACAAACTACTTAAAATTGTTTAAAAATGTATCGACATTCATTAAATAATGTTAACGATTTTTAAGCAGTCTCTTATAGAATGAATCTTGTTTATTTCTATCTTCCTAAAATTTGTAGTTACATCTTTTTCCTAGTAAAGACATTTTTTCAAGTTTAAAATTAAAGTGGTTTTATCATTTTAAAAATTTTAAAAGATTAAAAAATTCAAATTTAAAAGTAGTTTTCAAATCGATTTTATAACATTATTTCAATGTTTCAATATGACTCGAACTCATAATTGGGGAGATATTTTTGATATTTTTCCCACTGCATGGGCATCCTTCTCCTTTCGAATTCCACTTTAATAAGTAAGCAGGAGCCGAGAGTTCAGTCGAGCTCATCAAAATGTTGCAGCAGCTCTTGGGCAACTTCCGTTTTTTGATCTGCTGATGGTTTGCTGAAAACGCTGGCAGAGTGCAATGGCTCTGAATAAACGCTGCCTGAATTATGCAACACGTTTAAGTGCCTGCATTCTTTGTGCCCCAATCACACACACACGTGCACCGAAGCCCCTGAATCTTTTGTGCATTTTTGTTTACTCTACAGCAGAAGGTTCTTGGTTGGAAGGCTGGCTGCAGCTGCAGATGCTGATAAAACTGTTGACAGTCGCCAGATAAAACCGAAAATTTACAAGTAAATGATATTGTCTGGTAACCAGCTGCCCACTTTGTGGCTGATTGCACTTTGCCTCGGTCGTGGAGTGTCCTTGTGTAAGGGGAACACCTGTTTACCTTCGTCCTGCGATGGCTATAATGAGTTTTTCGCTGCAACTTTCTTGTTATGCATAAATAATACAAATCTATTGATGAATATAGTTCCTGGAGGGAAAGTTGCAAAGTGTCGTCAAAGGAAAATAAAGGTATTCAAACGAGAGAGGACTAGGTAAAGGAAGTAGGAAATCCTTGTGGTCAAAAAGTCATAAAAAATATTTAAAAAATTATAAATGATTATATAAAGGAACCGCAAAACCACATTACAAAGCCAGAAGTCTAGATTTTCGAAGGGAATAATAAATGTGATTTTTACTAACCACACATTATAAATCATATACCAAGAATAAAACAGAAAAAATCATTCTATACAAAACCTCTTAAAATATATTTCAGTATTTTTATTTTTACCAGAGCTTCCAAACTAAATGGAGTCCATTTAATTTTCATATATGTACGCTCGTATATCGCCCAAAGTTGTTTATTCCCAGTTACTTCACATGCTCTCAAATATTGGTTGTCAGGCAATAACTTCAAACAGATATGACATAATAGATTTAGATAGAAAAGCTATTTTAAAATTTAGATCCATCCGAGAATCACAAATGAAATGAAAGCAATACCGATGGATGGGGACATAAAAGCCAATTTCACAGTATGCCAAGTGATTTATTGAGACAGAGAGCTCACCTCCTCTTTGGTCCCCGGCCCTTCGCTGTGCTATGTAGAGCGGCAGCTTTTATTTATCGCTAAACTAATAAATCTTGGCATAAAAATGGAAAATATTGTATACGCCATGTTGTGCCGAGTCCTGAATCGACGGTTAGGAAAAAATAGAGGCCATAGTCAAGGCAAAAACTCATAAGTGGCAGCGGTTAAAGCCGTGGCCACAAAAAACTTATCCACATATAAATTTCATATTAAATAATGGTTTAATGATTTTATTTGTTTATTTGTTTCCGGCCTCCAAACAATTAACTCTAACGAACTGCAAACTACACAAAATAAAAACGCAAACGAAAACAATAATGATCGTAAAAAATTCACAGACACGCTGCGTGTCAAAGTACAATGGGTGAGTGCCGGTGATATTAATTTTTTAGCGTTCTTGTCCTACAAAATTTTATTGGCGATTGCTTCCCTTTTCGGCTTTATTCCCTGCTCGTTTGCTTTATGATTATTACTTGATGTTTGCCTGGCTGGAATTATATTTTATGAATTTTTACAGCTTCCGCGGCAATCACAAATCAGTTTTCTTACACTTATATTTTTTGCATATTCCCGCTGCCTTCCATTTTGGGGTCGTGCGTTGTGAAGGCCTTCGAGTTTTAATTGCCAAAGCGTGGACAGGCTGGTTGTCGCCTCCGTCCTGCCACAGGACCTGTGCGGAAATCAGCCACAGGAGCAGCACAAAATTTGGGTTTAATGGCATTGCGTGAGTTTAGCGCATTAGGGAAGAAATGCAGAACAGAACAGAAAAGAGCAGATCGCACACGTAAGTACTGCTCTAAAATAATACTTATATTTATATTTATGTCTGCCTGTTTGTTCGGCACGTTTTTACACAACACAAACACTATGGTACTTGTAATAACAATTAACAATTAACTTTTTATGGGGTCATGCATGTTGTTGGACATATAATAAATGTTTGTTAATGCCACCTATCGATTCTGTTATTTTTTATCCCACTCCCCCGCGTGCTAATTATATAATTCACCGACGCATATGGCTGCCGTTAATATTATTGTTGTAAATATGAGGCATTAATGTAAATAAATGGGCCAGTCGGTGGGTGGCCGCTGACTTAAATCAGTCGTAAGGCATAAGCTCACATCCGTATTAACGGATGAATCGATGGTCCTGCAAGTGCGGTAAGTATGTCTTCAACATACAATACATTCTTGTTGATTTTATTGCCAGTGCTCCAGTAATTCCCGCTCATGTGTGAGGGTGTTTGGGCTGTGAGCCGGCGTTATGTTAATTGAGCCTGATTGACCCGTGTGCTCATCTGATGGAATCGTTAATCCGAAATGTTCTGTAATGAAAGCGAAAAAATTTCCCGGAATTTACCCATATATTTATTTGTGTAAAAATCATAAATATCATACGTATCGTGAAATAAAAATATTTTTAATTTTTAATTAGTAAATAAATATGCAAATAAGAATTTTAATTAATTTTTGGGAGTTGGAATTCAGCAAATAGATTTATTTTAATTTTTTTAAATATCATTAAAATATGTTATTTACACAGCACATATTTTTCTTGTTATTTGCTTAAGCATTTCATAATTAAACCAAACTGCAGAAAATTTCGAGAAAATTCCGTTAGCAATTAGGGGCTGCCGAAGAAATTCCTTAATTTAATGAAGACATTCTGGCACACCATCAGAAGGAAAACAGATGGCCAGACCAGGAGACCATTTAAGCTCAACCACCTAATGAAAGACATCTGGCTGGTGACCACAAATGGCCCGGCCCAAGATGCATTAACCAAAGATGTGCCGAGGCATTTCCAAGTGAACGCCACGCAGCGTATGCGTAATGTTACACTCAACAGCCGGCAGAGAACATCTGCCTTTTACCCTTTTGGCAGTGCGATGTGTCAAAAGACAGAACGAGAACCGCAGGTGCGGTGTTCCCTGCTCTCTGGTTTTTGTGTGTATGTTTTTGTGGAGGAGAGGCGGAGGCCCAGGAGAAGGGAGGGCGGCTCAAGCGCTTTTGCATACTGTAACTGTACGAGTAACAACATGCACACGGGGGCAAACATTTTTGTAAACACAGTTTACAGTGCGGTTAACAAATATTCATGGCGCACACGGCGTATGAGTGTTGCCCTCGTGGCACTTGATAAAACGCGAACACTTTGGTCCACGGGGAGGCGGTTCGTGGTGGAAAACAGCAAAAAGCCAACAGGGAGTAGGAGGGGGAGGTGACCGGGTGATGAGACAAACAAAATATAAAGGAAAGCCCGAAACACTTCATTATACTTTCTAATTTTGCCTTTATCGCTGCTGGTTTCTGCTAGCATCTTTCTGTCACATTTATGTACTTTGCTGGGCGATGGAGTTGAAAAATCCTTTACCAGACCTGACATTAATAAAAGCAGAATGATGGAAAAATGATTTTAAAAATCTTAAAGGTATTTTATTAAAAAATGAAAACTATTAGATCTAAATTTTAAAAATGAAAGCCGCTATTAAATTTCTAAGCCACTTTTTTGCAGAATTTATCAATTTAAATGAAATGATTTGAAGATGGTTCATATTATTATAAAATATCTAATATTTTAAGACCATTTCTTGCCTAAGTTTTTTTAAAAAAATTTATACATTCAAATAATGGATTCAGGTATACAAAAAAATGGAGGCCATAGCGCCTGCAGGCGTTATTGCATAAGGTACACAAGGTGCGCAAATATTTAAAAGTCATTTAATATTTAAGTAAACAAGAATAAATTAAAAGAATAGGAGGTTGAAGTATGATAATAAGTCTTTAAAGTATAACTTTTTAAAATTAAAAAGTAGGCAAACTTGTATTATAACTCACTTAAATTAATAAAATAATAATACCAACCTACTTACCTTTACCGAAAATCCTTGACCACTATCCCTGAAGCCAGGCTACATTCAGAGTCAACCGAAATTAATTGCACAAGCGTGAATGTTGTGAAATTACGGCGAATTGTTAAACTTGCTTAAGCCGGGTAATGAGATATCATTCCGATGTCATGGGCAGGACTCTTTCTGGCCGGATTATATACGAAAAGGACGGGGTTGAAATGCTTAAGCACGAGTGGAGCTTAACGCATTTTTACAACATACACTCACACACACACACAAAGACAGCGAACGGCAGGACATTCAGACAGACAGTGAAAAATATGACACCCTATTTCCGTTTCCCGTACGCTGACAATAATGGCAGACAATATGGCGCAGCTTACGCTCAAAAGTGATTGCCACACCAGCCGACAGCTAACCAAAGTTTCGTTGAATGTAAAAACAAAAAAGCCGCTCTCGCACACACAGACAACGACACACATACACATACAGCGGCAGAAAAGCTGGCAAAAGATTATATGTCTGGGATTTTTGGGGTAATTTAAGCGGCTTTTTGCCAGGAACCAAAAAGAAAATCCCGAAAAAAATTATGTGTATGTATATGTAGAGGAGAGGAGCAGCCTAACCCTGTGCAAGTTTTAAATTAATTTTCATTAAATGTGGCGCACACGAAATTGTTTTAAAGTGATTATGGCCGTGGAAAATTATGCTCCTAATAGAGGAGCAAGGGGGCAGGAAACTGGGGATTGGCAAGAGGATGGAGGCGCCTAAAAGCAGGCCACGGCTGTTGACAATGATGGCGCATTTAACGGTATTAGACAGGATGTCGCTGTGTGCGAGAGTGTGCGGCGGGAAAACTGGGGAATACGGGGGAAAACCGACAGAAGCGGGTGAGCGAATATAGAGTGCCTCTTGTTTGCCCCAATCAATATGCATTGCATTATTGTCATCCCTTTTTTAATAAATATCTTTTTAATTATGCATAAATTATAATTAACTACCGCCAGATCGCCAGCAGTCGAATCGCAGTCACTGCATAATAAATGCCCAGCGCACATAATTAGTGTTAATTATTGAATTAATGCACTCGCCATTGTAATTTCATATCCACGAGATGCACTCGGCCTTCCCTTTATCTCTGTTTTGTCGGCCTGTTTCAGTTTATTTTTTAAATTGCCCGTTATTAAATATAACACACACTTTTTACACGAGAATATGTTTTAATTATGCCTTTAAGTGATTTACATTGATATTTTGCGCCCAAGTGGGACACGTGAGTGTGCGTAAAAAATATCAAAGACTAATGAGCGCCACTTCAGGCTGAATGGGAATGCGCTAAATGAATTGATTATTCACGTAAGTACTTCAGTTGCGTTAATTATTGTGTGGAAGAGCATGTGAACATATAATTGGGAGCACGAATTAATAAGGAGTCATCTTTCTGGTGCTCTGTTTATTTGAATTTTAGCTAAGCATATCATCTGACATAAGGATGTTTGATCAATATTGTTTATGCAGTCATTAAAATATCAAGAATATTTGATAAAGGTGGTGGTTCAAGTGCATTGAATTTAATTTAATGATTTACGTTTCCATTCTTGAGTTATAAAATGAGCGAATATAATTAGAATTTTGTCTGCTTCGTATGTTCTTAATTTATGACCTCTGTGTAAATATCCAAAGATAATTTGTCTGCAATGAGCTTCATTAATGAGGGTTTGTAGAATTTCAAACCTAAAAAGATAATAGTGCATACTTAAATATTAATTAACAGAGACTTCTTAACTAAAATAAGTAACCCATGGTAGTTTATTCTAATTATTTAATTTACAATTTTATTAAAATAAAATTTCCAATGGATGATCCTTCAAAGTGATGTCCCGTTAATCTGATGAAATATCGATTTAAAAATCAACAATGCCCATACGGAGCTGTACAATCTCCCGATTATCCAGCCAGAATGCCAATTCCAATGTTATTCCTTTCGAAATTACCTGCAGAAGAAATATAATAACCCCAACCATTAGAAGACAAACAAGTTCCCGAGCACCGCAATTGCCGGCGAGTGTCTGTCTCTGTCTGGGCTTGTTTGTGTTGGCTGCTGTCGCCCTCACACGACCAAGCAACCTTTCAACTTTATTTATTAAAAGTGCTTATTACTTTAACACTTGAGCGCGATTTAACACGATTTGCTCAAGCATTTTCGTACGACAACGAGGACACATTCCGGCGTTCTCGTTCGCCAAAGAGCAAGCGAGTGTCAAGGTATGTCTCTGTCTGGGCCAACTGTCTGTCTGTGCGACTGTCTGTCCTGCTCGAGTGTCCTGTGCCGGGTCCTCGTCCTCCCCGCTGGATCCTTGAGTATTTAGCTTACCTACCGAACCCCAAAAGCAGTTTCATCTTTTTCATGTGCAGCGAGCAGCTCTGCCAAGGAAGCAGCTTCATCATTTTTACTCTTTTTCCACTCGCACACTGAGAAAAACGATATGATTTGTCAGAAATTATACGAAGAGAATAGTGAATAATAATTGTTATGGGAAACGTATTTTAAATTGAATTTCGCAATACAAAGTGTGCAATATGTAACTAGATTTGATAATAAATTAATTTCCTCACAATTTAATCCAGAAAACCATTTTCAATTACAATAATATTGTAAATAATGAATATTAACCCAGAAAAAAAATATAGAGATTGAATTTATAGAAATGAAATAAAAATGTTAACAAAATATATAATTTGGTATTCACATACAATAAAGACAATTTGTTATTATTAGTGACAGTTTTGATTGGTAAAATAAACCAATATATAAGATAAAATAGTTCCCAAATATTCAATTTTTTTGGATTTATATAATAATCAAAAGCAATAAAATTAATTTTCAATTCACCAATTTATACTTTAAATCTTTAGGTGAAAGAACTCGAAAAACGGCTTAGTCGATGGGTATTCGGATTTTAAAATCCAAACTACAGTTGCTATGAAAATCCCTAAGCGATTGCACAGTCTCATTCTTACAAATTTTCTGTTGAAATTGTAACTAATGCCAAAATATGAAAATAGGTCAAAAAAATGAAAAAGAGTTATTTAATCTAAGATGTATGATTAATATATTTGTTTTTGTATGTAGCAGTTATTATAAATTAATGAAAATATATAACTAAAATGATTAAATAACTTAAGAACTATGTGAAATGAAATGCTCTAAATGTTAAACAGATTAATTCAGCTAGCAAATTATTTCAGTTTCAAAATTAAGGTTTAATTAAACCACAGAAAGTGTGACCAATTGGTATAATATTTTTCTCTGCGCACCGACAGTCGTCCTTGGCTGCTGGCTCGGTGTGTGTGAGGTGGGTCCTTGCTTGCTCTTCAACGCCTGACTGTTGGCTGTAGATCGACTTGACTGCCTTTAGCTTCAGCTTCAGTTCCTGTCCCTGTCCCTGTCCCTGCCCCTTTAACGCTGCCACGCCCCCTTCTTGGGCTGCTATCATTGCCAGGGGTTTTTCTGGGGTTCTGGGGCCTGCCCCTAATATTGCCCTTGACTGTTGTCAACATGTTCAGCGTATTTGTTGTTCGAGTTGTTCGTTGTCGTTGTCGTTGCTGCTGTCGTTGTTGCTGTTGGTGTTGACTTTAAGTGTGTTGATTTCATACAATTAACTTTTTGTCTGTTTGTTTTGTGCGACTTCTGCTGGCGTTCGCTCTAATTTCCTGCTCCGCTTTCTGGGCGAATGTCGGCAAAGTCACTGACATCGTTTGACAGCCACGTGAGCTTTAACAAGCTGGGGCAAAAACGGCAGATCCGAATCCGACCGCAACGTGGCGTATACGCAACGTGAATTGTTTTTTTTTTGTGGTGCCGCAGCCACAGCAAGCTGGAAAATTTAATATTTATTTTTATGTTTTTGATTTAATTTTCCTCTTTTTCAACTTTACGGGAATGTGTGAGTGTGTTGGCTTGGCCACAGTCATGAGGTTTGCGCTGTTGCTGCTTTGGGGATTTATGAAAAATTTAGTTTTTCTTGTTATTTTTACGGCGCTGAGGTGATTTTTATTTTTATTCTCATCGCGGGACGCGCGTTAAGTTCTCTTTTTATATTTTTATTATTTCTCTTTCCCGTTTTACGATTGTGAGTGCGCGAGTGACTGTGCGAAATGTCATTCGTTTTAATTTGCCAGACGTACGTGAAGCGGATTATTTTAATTTATTTTTCACCCATACACGTAACCACCTTTCATCCATCCTTCGAACGCATGAAAGTGCTGACGCTTGAAAATCTCGGCCCCAAGGTTATATTAAAATTAGCATTTTGACCAGGCCCACAAATCTTTGCTAATTTATGGCACTTCCTTTATATATTTCGGGCCATAAAAAGCAGATATATAAACTTGCTGCTCGGTGATTAATGCGTCATAATTAGAATCTCTGGCTGGCTACATGCATAATTCCACGTGGCAACCCTATAAATCATGCCCCGGTGAGTGTGTGCCCGTAATCTAGCCACCAAATTCGTTGTCTGTCTGTCAGAGACACTTAACTTTCGTGTTGGCAGGTTCATCGCCAAAGTGTCAGCGCACAGATATCTACCCATACCCATACCCATACCCACACCCAAATCCAAAACCCAACCTGCACCCTCTCAGCCAAAATAAATGCGTTATGCGTGCGCTTAAGTGCTCATTAATTTGGAATGTCAAACTATGTTGACTAACGCAAACGTTCCACGTTTAATCGCTTTGAAGAGGACCTCGTTGCGGTCTTGATGAGTCCTGGCCCGCTCTATTCCGCATCCCTGTCAAATTGATTTAGAAGAGCCTCATAAAAGCAGCCCGGTCAACATTTGGGCCCACGGACACACAACCACACCCGAAAATAGAGGCAGACATCAGGTGGAGGATTTCACGTAGCAAGGCATTTTCAATTGAGATATTTGCAAATGTTGCTGCTGCTTTTGGGGGCAGAGAAAGAAAAGTGTTGGCATTTTTTAAATATTTTTTTGGAATCTTTTAAGTGCAAAAAAATAATAGCAAACATATATTTTATGTGTTTTTATGTATAATTATATTATTTAACAATGGGTTTTTTAAACTTAACAATTACTTATAATACCGCTAGGGCTAGGATAAATGTATATAACATTTATTATTATTTTTTAAGGATAGTAAATTATTGATAAAATGTATTTATTCAATTTTGAGAGCCACAAGTTAAGTTCACTTTTAATATTTTCTCCAAGTGTTTCGGACTCGGCCAACTCCGACCATTGTTGCCCCGTGATCTTCTGACTGGAGTCGGAAAAAATCCGGCCAGCCTAAAGAGATGCGGGCTGACTGGCCAAAATGCAACTGGAGGCTGCCGACGTGCCTTCCTTGCGGTCAGTTGTTGCACGTTGCAGGGTCAGAAGTCATTCAGCCTCTATTAGGCTGCTAATTGAAATACCAGTACGAGGATTGGGGCATCCAGGCCAGGGGTTAACTGCTGCCCGAGTGCTCGAATTTCGATTGGCAAAGCAAAGCGAAAGATACGGAAAGTATAAACTAATTAAGAGTTGCAAGCTCGGCAAAGGTGATTGAAAGTTAATTAATTAAATAGTGCTGTGATTTAAGACCGCCCGATAGATAGAGTTGATAGGTTGTGAACTTAATGTTTAAATTAAAGTGTCCTTTATTTCCAGCTACATGTTTCATATAACTTAAAAAGTGACTCCAGCAAGTCTAAGTTAATGTACAAAATAGATAAACCTTTCCCCATACCCCATTTGAATAACATCTTGCCATCAGCATAATTATCTCACGTTTATGAGGCAAACCTTTGGCTTCGCTGTTTTATTTTTACGCTTCTGTTTACGTGCTATGCAGTTGGGATTCCATCATTAGGAATTAAGCAAAAGTCAGTGGCGGAAGCCAAGTACTTGTCAAGTGATGATGATGCCGGAGTTCTTTGCAAGGCCAAAAGTTTTCAGAGTATGCGGGTTATTTCGCAACTCCCCGACCCCGGTGACTCCATTCAACTTGGTTCGCTTCGCTCCGCTCTTTTTTTTATATTCATTCTTCCTGCCGGTGCTGTTGCTACTACTGCCGCTGCATCCTTAAATATTTTCCCTTTAATTAAAATTTCAACAAGCCAGACTCCCGAGCGAAAGAGAGAGAGATTGTGGGGCCGAAAGAGAGGGGGTGGTGGAGCGCAGACATGCCCGCATAAATTAACTTTTGCGTAGGTGACTGTGCGCACGGTTTGTATGGAGTATGGAGTACGGAGTACGGAGACCCCGGTCCTTGGAATACGGAATACGAAATACGGAGCGTGGTAAGCTGGGCGTAAGTGCCTTATCTTAATGCCCCGCCATATCTGGGGCCTAATGCATATAATAGGCCAGGCCTGCTATTTAAAGTCTAACAACCCTTTTTATATGCAAATTGTTGCGCCACACGTACACGCCCCAACGCCTACATGCCCCCACCCTCCATATCCCCCTTTTTTTTGACTTTCCCATCCATCCATCCACCCGGCAACTTGACATTTTTTTAGATACTCCACGGCGAGCCCCCGTGCACCCCCATTTTAATTTCCCTCATTTAAACATTTTGTGAAAAGTCATATATACACTCGCACGGTTGGGTGTATGAGTTCTTCTTTTGGTGGGCGGTATGCGAGAATTACGTTTCAACTTTTTACACGACTTCGGTCTCCTGGATAGCTTGTGTGTGGATAGGGTGTGTGAAAAACGTTAAAATAATTTGCAATTTAAATAGTTTTAATTAACTTTCACTAATTTGCTGTCGCTCAACTTGCACAAGTTGGCAAACTAATTTTAAAGTGATTTATTATTTAAACAACTTGATGATTGGCAGTGCCTCCCTGAAAAAAGAGCCAAACTGCCAACGGCCTAATTAGCTAAAGGTGTAGGGGTACCCCTTTCTCAGCCGTGTGGTCGGCTCTTTGACAATGTAACCTTTTGCCCTCGCTCCCAAAAAATAGCTTTGTGTTTTGGTAACAGTTTATTGGCCACAATTAATTGAACAAGAATGGGAAACATATAAAAATAAAATGGTTTAGACTTAGGTCAATATAGTACATTCTTCGTAGGTCCAAAAAATAGTGGACATACAGCCACCTGATCCGTAGACAAAGGTGTGGTTATAGTTTCTGACCAGTTTAAGTCCCAACAGAAGCATCAGCAGGATCATCAGCAACAACACGAGGGAGGCCACCTCCTGGCAACCGTAACTTTTGCAGAACCTATGAAATGTAATTTGAATATACAAGTAAGGTTTTGTAAAATGTACAAAAATTATAACATAACATAACATAACATAAATATAAAGGTACATATATTTTTTTTTCTGTTCTGTTCCCATATACTCACCGATATCTATTGGTTTTGTATTCCGAACATGGTTTTTTGATAAGATCAACGCGTTGACGACTTTTGGCCCGCTGTACCGCCTGACGGGCCTCATCGCCCACTTTCCGACGGTACTTGGTAAAGATCTCACTTACAGTTTCCCTAGTCCGTTCCACAATCACCTGAACGGGAGTGGGTTTTTCGGAACTGAAGACGTCGCTAGATAAGGGAGCCATTTCTGTTTATCACGAAATGATGATGCAGGCAACTACATAAAGGACTTTAATTTTACATGTACAAATTGTATTTATTTATTGAAATATTTTTGACAAGTAATTCAATACATTTTAAAATAACAAATTAGGATATCCACGTGTTTTTATTGAAAAAAAAAATTTTAAGTAATTTGATATTACTAAAACAGGGAATACAAAATTATTAATCAATTTTTAAGATTAAATAAAAACATTTTTTGAAACCTGCAATGAGTGCATGGCATAAGTAAATGATGATTATCTTTTTAGGCCGCAGCCTGTGAAACTTAAGCCATTACAGGTCTGAGCCGAATTAATAACATTATGCAAATTTTAAAACATCCCATAAATCAACGCATTGAATTCGCCATGAAATAAATGTGCGCCCAAAAGGCAAATAATGGCGGAGTCATTAGATAAATTTATTTCGAATTTCACACAAACAGCGGCAAATTGAAAAAAGACAACGAGGCCAACAACACGGGCTAAAAAAAGAGAGATAAGGGGAAAATCGATAACAACAAGCAAATTGAAACCGAAAATTTACAGTAATCAGCATAATATAGAAAACCGCCATTAAAATCATTATGTACCAAGTTTAATGCCTATTTATGGCTGATTTCAATTTAAGTAGCAATCCCGCCGCCCCACTCGACCCCCTCTTTCGCCCGGCAAACAAATAGGAATACACACAGAAATACCGAAAACCTGCTGGCGTTAATTTCCAATAAAAAGCCGCTCTGCAAAAAGTAATTAACAACAAATTACGAAACCGTAGCAAACAACAACGGGCTGAACAACCGCCGAAACCAACACACTTAAAGCTAATTAAATTTTACGCTGATTCCCCCGCCAAAACCCCCCTCTCCATGCCACGCGATCCATAACTGATTGTTGGCAATAACGACGACCGCAGAGAATCGAGAGCCACAACATCTGGCGCGAGTAGAGCCAAAAATAATATATATAGAGTATAAAATAAAAATGATCAAAAAGTTTTGGTATTCATTTAAAAGAAAGCTCGTCGGTCGCTCAATGAAATCAAATAAATTAAGCGCTGACCAGCAGCCAAACACAATTTGAAGCCACCTAATTGATTTGCCAATAAAGTTAAAAAAGGAAGGACTCGCCGCATGAAAGGCGAGGCTCCATACACTCCATAGCCTGTAATTTGTAACCGGCCAACTGCAAGAGCCAAAGTAATTGACGCCACACACACTTACACACACACATCAGGCGAACCCATACATATGTACATTAATTACCACAAAGTAAAGGAAACCGAAAGGTGGAAGGACTCTCTGGTCCAATGCCAACGGGGCTATGACGACTCCGACGGCTGGCCGAAAACCATTTGGGCCCGGCCAAGCGAAACTAATGTCCAGTTGCCAGTAGAAATGTCATTCGTGTGCAATTGTCGCCGCCGCTGTAATTTTCTTTTGCGATTCTTCTCTATTAAAGGCAACGCATCTCACAGAAATGGGAAAAATCTCTGAAGTTAAATGTACACCCAAAAACTTAATTTTATAATTTCTTTCGGGAGTTTTCTCAAAAACTTGAAGCTGAAATCATTCCACCTATTAAAAAGGATTACTAGTTTAACAAGAAATTATAAAATCTAAGACGAACCTTATTAAATAGAACCAAAACAAATATCTTTAGTTGAAATACATTAAAAATATATACATTTAATAAAGTCCTTGCATTGTAAAAATATTTTATAATATTACCAACATTTACTACATTTATTTCTTATTAATCACTAATCGCTTATCTTTTGTTTCCAAGCTTTGTAAAAAAGAATGAAAAGATCATTTAATTGTAAGCCTGATAGGTCCCCAAAAGGGCTGCAAAAAAGGTTGTACCGCTATGAGGCAACCGCCAATGGTGCAATGCCGCGAAGTTGACCAAACAGCCATGTGAACGCGGTGGCGCCCCGCAGCGCGAATTGCAATCATATTAAGAGCAGAGCCCCAGTGCAAAACATTTGATGCCAGTGCAAAACAGCGCGAACATGTGGCCTGTAGAATGCGGCATGCGGCAAGCGGCATGCGGCGCGAACGGACGGAATGGAAATGGCTGCGATCCTCCGACCTAAACTAATCATGGCTACCCATCAACTGCGCGGTGGGCAAAGCGAGAAAAAAAAGGCCCCAGAAACCGTAACACTTTGGCCCGCCATTTGCATTTCCCCAGGAAAATGGCGGAGCATTGTGGGCAGTCTGGCTCAAAGCAAATGCTGCCAAATGCTAATTTCCTGGCTGAAAACTTTTTGGTCATTTGCTTTATTAACGGCAAAAGATGTGGAGGAAGGCAAGTCGTGCCTTAACCCATTTAAGGTAAGGAAGGTAAATCGATTTGTTAACATACGAATTTTAATGCAAATTAGAACTTTACTTAAAATTTATTCAAGTTACATTAAAAAGTCAATTGTTATGAAACATTAAAATTGCATTTTAACGTGCTCTTCCTGTGTTTTAAAATATTTCTAATAAATAAGAAATATCGTTAGTAACCTAACAATACGTAATCTATTAAATATTTACCCATAATTTAAAAATACTTAATTTAAATTATTATGTAAAATACACTAATCTTTGTGTAGAGTCACCAATTTCTAAAAAAAAATCCTTTAGAGGGTTAATCGAAGATTCCGGGTTCGAATGAAATTTCTAAGATTCAGGATGTGGCGCTAAGTGCACACCCGCATCCATTCGAGCTTTGCATAACTCATTAATGGCGAAAGTTTCTGGTGCTGACACTATCTGAGATGGAGATAAAGCCCCCGGCTGGCCACAAAAGACAGGCTCCCAAATTCCGACTCCGAACGGAAAGAGTTGGAGAGGGTCAAGTGGGGCATTTATCAGGCCGAGGATTGCACAATATGGACGCATAAGGCATGGCCATCATCATCAGCATCTGCATCATCATTATCCTTACGATCACATGCTGCATGTACGCAACAAAAATTAATTGTGCCCACATGCAACAGGAAACGAGACCGAAACGGATCCAAACCCTTGCCGCAAATGAGAAACTTGGACAATCGCATTCGCACATTCTCGGCCAGAGACAATTGAAACTTTTTGTTCGAGGACGAGAATGAGGACGAGAACGACGACGACGATGACTACAATTCTGGTCGCATTCACATTTGAGGACATGAGCTTTTCTTCTTGGCCGACCAGCTTGACATGCGTTGGCAGGACCTCCGTTCCCACTTTCCAACTTCTCCATTCTCATGTGCCAAAGCATGTGTTTGAGCACTGGAAAAATGTGAGCAGCTTGGGCATTGTAATTAGTTCCTGGCCAAAAGTACGGTAACTAGGCTTTAACAAACTTGTATTGTTCTCAGAAATATACATGATTAATATAGGCATTTGAATTACAAAATTCAATATTAAAATCAGTTTTCAATTGTTAATATTTTTTTCGATAAATTGCTTTATTTTTATTTATTTTACTTCATTTATAGGTTGGTAATTTCATTTCTCATATCCCAATCAAATCCTCCGGCTGGCTTAGCATTTTTCCGAGTGCGTGTGCGTTCACATAAGTTGGCCAAGCTGTTGGCCTGCTTGTGGTCGGTTTGCCTTCCAGCCATATACCCATCCATTCATTCAGTTTGACATGGCAGCTGCCTGGTCAGCCACCCGACTCCCTTCTATATTGCACCTCCCCCAGCTCGATTCCTTTACTCTCCATTCAAAGAACTCTTGTTATGCTCGCCCTGCTTGCGGTTTTGTCCATGGCCAAATGCAACAGGTCTATGGGAGCGCGGCGCTGGGTGGTTGTGCAGCTGACTGGCAAGACAAAGCTCGAGCCGCAGCCTACACAGTGGGAAAATGTCAACAAAATTGTTGGTAAATTAATTAATCTTCCTTGTTGAATCTTGAAACTTATATATATTTCTAAATATTTTTTTTCTATAAATCTAAATATATATTTTAAATTTTTCCTATAATTAAAATTTAACGTTTAACTTTCTGGAATTAATATTTTATTTATTTTTATTTATTATTTTATTTTATTTTACTTCTTTTAACTCCATTTATTCGCATCAATGACATAACTTCTTTTGAGGCTGTCGGTTTATGCTGAAATATTAAAAAAAACTTTTTGCAATCGAATTTTATTGCCATCAATATCATAACTTTTTTTAGGCTATCGGAACATCCCGAAATATATAAAATATCTGGTCGCAATCTAATTGATGTATTAGGTTTATTAGGTTTTTTCGACTGCATAGTCATTGACGGAGACTTCTGGCCGGAGTAGTTGCCGGAGTCGCAATCGGAGTCAGTTGAGTGCCTTTGTTGCGGTTCATTCAGTTGTATATATGGCTCGCCCGAATGTCCTTACCCTGGCTCTTTACTTGGCTTATAGCTCTTGGCCTGGTCTGCAGCACTGTTCTGTCGCCTCGACGGGGCTGTCGCATTCTTCAATGTCTCCTTTTAGTAGCGTCATGGGCTTCATACTTTGTATTGAAAAGTTTTCGCGCGCGACTGACAGCAGCTGAATGGGAGGACTGCCTTTTCTTTCCGCACATACACATGCATATACATATACATTCACCATCTTGGGAAAGTTCGGTTGGTTGCGGATAGCCCAAAAAGCCAGTTGATTGTATTTCAGGTATCGCAGGTTGCCAATTAAATCAGTATTTCACAAATAAAAGATTTAGGAATAGTTATAAAAAACATCCCAAGACTCTATTTTTTAGATAAATATTTTAAACACTTTTTGATAAAAAAATCTATCAAAAATCTTCTATTAAACTTAACTATCATCAATTAAAAAAAATATAGAAAACAGTTTTCCTTTTTCCTACATTTCCTTTGATTTCTAAACTATTAGTATTAAAATTTGTTTTCTTTATTATTTTCAAATATTGCTCGTTGGGTAAACTTTTTGTTTTCGCTGTCCACTGCAGTCAATGTGTTCCTTTCCCGCTCTTTGGCCTGAAAGTGTGTGTGTGTGCATTGTCCTCGTTGCCATTGTTTAATGGTCACATTAAAAATGCCTCATTGTTGGCTCTGTTGTCGTTGTCAACTTCTGACCGCGCCCTTTGCACAATATTTTCCACTGCATTTTCTCCAGCCCACCGCCCCCTTCCACCACACCTTTTCCCCATTCTCCGTTCCCCAGCCATTTTCTTTTTCTTTCGGCCACGGCGCAGAGAAGTATGCAATACAAAATGCATGCCGGCGGCATTGGACTTTTTAGTGGCTTGCATTGCACTTTCTGTTTACTCGTACTCAGCATCGGTGTGTGTGTGTGTGGTCCCCATGTGCATGAGTGTGGCTGTTTGCACGTGAGTACATTAGCTGGAAATTTAAGGTGGGCACGTGTGTGTGCATGCTGCTCTGCACAGTGGGCATTTACAGCAAACAAAACATCCTTTGTGGCCATCGACTTTTCGTGGATCCTGGCGCAGCTGCCGCAGCAGCAGAGTCGTTCATGTGAGCACAATGCCGAATGGCAACATGGTGCTGCAGCCTGCACTTTTGCACCCGCTCTCTGGGGCATTGAAAGGGCTTATTATGGCCGATGCCGTACTACCCAGTGATGCTAGAAAACTAATCCGAAAACAGGACAAGATGTCTGGGGGAAAAATGAATAAAAAGTCTTCTGATCCGTAAACATCCAGCGAATAAAGCACAATAGAAATAAACATTAAAATAACTAAAATATAATCTTTATTCTTATTGCTATTCCCCAAAAAAACTCGATTCTATGTATAGACAATTTAAAATTAAACCTGTATACCAATTTGGTAGAATTAATTTATTTAAAAGTCCTCAGAAAAATAATTTTACTTCTAAATACACAAAATAAATTTATAATAATTAATTAGTCCCAAAGATAATTCTTTCTAAATGTATATATTTTTTGGTCACTTTCAAAATCGATTGGGGAATTTATATTCCATCTATCTACTATATTTTTTAGTATATTACGACTAAGATTTATCCCAAAACTGTCCGAGTTGCCAGCACAGTTCTTAAGTACTCTCGTGTTGTTACGTACTTTGATTGGTGGCCGAAAGGGGGAGGAGAAGTGGAGTCGAATTGGCAACAGAAAGGAAGCTTATTTGAGTTGTTAACTGGTGTGGGCGTGGCTCTGTTGGCTCCACTAATAGTTTGTTGTTTGCCAGCTTCTATGTGTGTGTGAGCCTGGGTCTCTTGGGAAAAATTAGATAATTGAAAATGAAACTAGATATAATGGTGCTTCTGATCGGAGCTAAGTAAGCTTAAAAGCTTACCTCTGCGGGCCGGGGGAAAATTACTTCGAAATTGCCAATAAGAAAAATTTCGATTTATCGAAGCAAAGATAATCCGCAGCGATTTTGCGCTGATGATTCAATTGTGGGGCAATTCCCAAAGTTGCTGAAGTAATTAAACAAAAATATGGATGAAAATCCACAAATCACGCAGCCAACCGGAAATGGCATTAAAATAATACATTAACTTCACCAAACGTTGCGTCGCCCCCGCAAAAATGTGATTAATTTAAAGGAATGCGAGGGCGTCGGGGGTGGGAAACTCACAAAGTTATTAACAGAGAGTCCCCCGCCTAATAGAATTCACGAGTAATAGCATTGTAATAAAAACAAATTTCCACAAACGTTTGGCCTAATTGTACGATGGAAAAAAAATAGGAAAGAATTACCCCGACCAGACCCCCTAAACCCCCTGAAAGAATTTCTCCTGCGGTTCGGTGGGTGCGGACTATTTGCGGGGACTGTTGCTCGTGCGACCAGCGTGACACAGAAAATTTCACAGCCCTGCCAAAAGCAGCGAAAATCCCCCACAAATTGTTTTGGCCAAGTAGTTGCATGTGAGTGGCGCATAAGCAGCCCCCCTGGGCACCCTGTTCCCACTTCGATAACACCGTCTCTATAAGGTGCTGCTGGATCGTGAGGTTGACGTTGACGTTGCTGACTAAGGCGACGACAAAACACACGAACATAAACCCAAGCACACACAGCTACGACAATATAAACACGATAAGCAAAAAACTGCGATTTCCCCTCAGGGAACGGGCCCCCAGTAAGAATTTGAAAGCGAAGTGAATAACGGAGGAGGGGGCAGGGGAGTGCGGTACTGTGGTGCAGTATTTCGAAATTTAGAAAATATAACTATGAAGTTTAAATTACATACCATAAATCCAGCTGCCAAGAGCAGTCAAACGATTATAAAAGTTATTCGTTGAAAAAGGGGTTTCAGGAAGCTAGGCGAATAACCATAAAATACAAATAAGTATTTGAACGTCAACATTGTTTGGATTCCAATGAAGTTTTAACATTTAAAGTTAAAATGTTGGATTCTGGGTACATTTATAATAGTATAATTACATCAGCAGATTATTATTAAATAGCAATAATCCACACACAAAAAAACACGACAGGATCAATTTGTGTCATGTTTAATATATTTAGTATCATAACACATAAACGATACAAAAAACCAAATATTCTAAATCATGTAAAACATCTAAAAGTGTTACGCCTCATATCAAGCTAGAATTGATACTGGATTTCATAAAATTGATCATAAAATCGAAAATTAATAAATTTTCTTCCAGAGTCTAAAAGTAGGATTTAAGGCAGAGAACTTATGCATAGACTTAAAATCTTCATTATTATAAAAAAAACAACTTGTTTTTAGAAATTTATTCTATGTATTCCTATAAGTGAAATACAAATAAATATCAAATTTTAAACCAATTTATCGAAAAATACCTTAAGGACTAGACTGTTATTTTTATTTATTTTTCTTATGTAGAAAAAAATAATATAAATATTTTTATTATAATAATAATAATTATTGGACAATCTTAAATATATTAATACTGAGAAAAAATGGCTAAAATTGTTATCCCTTTACCATATTTTACTTGAAATGTTTTATTGGTTTCAAAATTATCCATCTGGATTATTATTAAAGCCAGGAAAGCCTAACCACAGTGCCATGAAGTCATGAAGCCACTCGGCAGCAGTTGGGGTGAAACTTCCTGTAGCACTCCTTCCTACGATGTCGAGGTAAACACTTCCCTAGCCTGCGTTTCTCACTTGGAAATCAGTTTAAAGGTCTGAGCCTCGCAGCGGGCCAAGACAAAAGCCCACAATCAATCGGTCAAAGCCAGGAATCGGAATCTCCTGGAATCTGCTGGAATCCTGGATCCCATGCGAACATAATAATTAGAGAGGATAAGGATTCCCATGGCTACGCCACTGGTCGACAGGTAATAGTGCAATGAGAAAGGTGAAAAAGCCAAACGGTTAAGAGAACCCAGCAAATGGCCCCCTGGATTTTCCCCTGCGCCATGTGTGTGTTAGTGTGCTTGCGGTTTTCCTAAGCAGGGCACAATTAGCGGTGGAGAAAGGGACGCGGGTCGGTGGTCGACGGGCAGTTAGCCCCATAAGTCAGTCACTCACACAGCCGAACGTGTAATTCGAATCGCGCTGAAAGCGGGAGAAAGAGAAAGGCACTCTCTAAGAAAATTGGCTGCGTCGCCGAGGAAATTTAGAGTGGACAAAAGGCAGCGGCAGCAGAAAAGCAGCGGGAAAGCCAGCAGGCAGCGCAGCCCGAACACACAATTCAAAAACACTTTGACCGGCAAAGTTGCCACACGGAATTTCTTCTTGTGCATCGGTAAACGCCAGAAAGTAAGCTAAAGTTTCGCACTTTTGTTTTGGCCAACTTTGCAGCCAGCGAGAGATGTTTTAATAAACTCGCCATCGAGTTCATTAAATTTGATTCAAGTAACTGTGTTTGTGCCCCTCGATAAGTGAGTGTTTTCCCCGTTTTCCGTTTTCCGGCAAGCACAAGTGGAGACAATTGCGGCTGATTGATAGGCAATTAGTGGAAGTGGATGCTGCTGATGCTGCAAGCGAAGAGCAACAACTGTTTGTGCATAAATAACCCAAAGCAACAACCGCCGGCCCAAGTGTCATTAACCTAATTGCCGCAAAAGAAGCCACCGCACCACTTTTGCCCAGCCGAAAAAATCCACGGCCATAAATACGTGGGCCAAAGGAAGCAACGTGCAACGTGTTGCAATAAAAACAAATTTGCATAAAACAGGTAAAACCCAAGCCAGCCACCCCAAAGTAAAAAAGGTGAAACCATAAAAAAATAGGGAAAAGGAAAAAGGGCCCACCAGTGAAAATTCTCGCTTGGCCAACAAATATTTATTTTTTGTTGCAATTGTAAAATACACGAAATTCCAATGCAGTGAAAAGGACTTGGATCCCGGATTGTGTGTGCTGGTGTGTGTGTGAATGGTTGTAAGTGAGCTGTGTGTGTGCCAGTGTGAGTGCAGAGTGGTCAAAGACACAAGAGACCGATGCCACTTAAGCCAGGAGTCGTCGGCTTGTTCCCTGCCGTCTGCAATTTTTCGGTGCTTACCACTCGATGCACTGGGGGAAAAACCAAAAACTAAACTGGAATCACTACAAATATTTTTTATCCTGGTACTTTTTGATATTAAACCAAGGGTTCAGGAATAAACACAGTTAAATTTACAATATATATATATTAGCGTGAGCTAAGATTGGCTTTTAAAAAAATCGAATGGAAACCCATTCAGCTTAAGATTCACAATTCACATTTGTTAAGTCCCAAAACGACTTTAAAAATTTGAATATCTATAATTAACGTTTAAATTTAAATATATATATATATATTTTACATATATACTAACCGAAATATCGGATATTAACCTAATAAATATAAACTCTTTTAGGACATGCTGATCAACCAATTTCTAGGTTAAACCATCTAAGATGGGGACCCAAAGAATATTAGATCATACGGTACCACAATGGACTCACAGAGGTGCAGACTGTAGTCTAATAGCCGTCCTAACCCAACCTAACCTACATACATACACATTTATAATTTTTAAAACAGTCTCTTGCCAAATTCGTTTCTTGAGATTATTTACTTATTTATATACAACTTTGTAGCATATGGTGATAATTTAAAGAATTTTTTGAGTTTTAAGAACATCTTTTTTGTATTTCCAGAACGATTTCTTTTAGAAAATATCTTTCCTGGTTTTCGATTTTTCAGGCTGTATCGTAGAGTGTATTTTTGTTTCGATGTGTGAGGTAGCCAAATGCAAGGCAAGGCAGGGCAAATAATACGCGATATTTTCGGCCTCTCGAGCGGACGAGGAGAGCAGCCCCAAACTGTGAACCCTGAACCCGGTCCCTCCTCCCGCAGAAGTGTGAATGTTTGTAGTGCCCACGCCGAATGGTTGAGTGGGGCTCTTTGGTCTGTTTACTGGGACAAAGGCAGTGGCAAGTGCTCGCCGGACAGCCCATTGAATCCTTTGGAGTCCTGTGCACCGGGAGGGAAGTCCAGGGGGCAGGGTTAAGAGGGGGCGGACTTCTGAAGAGTCCTGGGCCATGGAGGGGGCATTGGACACATTGCATCGAGAGCCCGTGGCATATCGATTGCACAGAGGGTGAGGACATGGTTAACAGTTGATATTTCTAAGTGCAGTGCTTGAGTGGAACAAGGACCAGGACATATGTATGCTGTGTTGCAGGATTATGAATGAAGATATTGGGTGGTTAATGTAGACACACACAATGGGATATCAGGGAAATAATCAATTCGGTAATTACAATTAATTGGCATGTTAAATGTTATGGAAACTCTTAACTTGATTTGTATTGTATTCTAATTTCTATTGATCTGTAAAGGTTTAACAATGTAATAACAAATAATCGGTATCTATTACACAATACAACAATGCGTTACATTAATTCATTTATTTCCCACCATATTAAGTCCTTTGTCCTTTAAATTGTAAATGAAATATATTTGCATTAAATATTCATGTATGTTTCTAATTAAATTATTTGGCTTGTAAATTAACACGTAATATTTAAAATTATATTTAGAAATAATAAAATCATTTATAGATTTGTAATGCTCGATTATAATGCAAAATGTATTAAATATTGTTTAACCTAAATGTGGGAAAATGTTCTAATCAAATATTTTCCATTCTAGCCAAGCCAGCAACTTAGTTCTTTGGTGGGCAACCAGCGACTGCGTGCTCGAGGAAAAACTAGAAGAGGTTGCTTCCCTCTTGGAGCTCCAAGCTTTTCTTTGCGTCGACGCGACGCTGCCCTTAGCGATTCCTTAGAGTTTGACCACAACAAACCGAGCACGCAAGGCGCGCCAGCAGCTCCTTAAGAGAAAGCTGACGTGACAGGACATACCATACCTATACCATACATACACCAACACCAGGACGATGTCCAACGAAGAGAACGACGACTACATGGCCAGCTTGAGCCAGGCCCAGACCGCCGAGGATGAGGTCGATGGCGGCGGAGGAAGAGAGGCGGCTGGCAGTAACGAGTCCGTACTGGGCGGCCAAACAATGCCACAAATTAGTCCGAACGCACCGCTCGAGGGAAACGTTTCGCCGCCACCGACGCAGCCCCATTTGGATGATAATCTGCACAACGGCAACATCAGCAGCAGCAGCATTATCAACAAGCACGGCAGCAACATCAACATCAACGGCAACGACAGCAACCGCAGCAGTCCTGCCAAGAGTCCCAAGCGTCCTGTATCCTCCAGCTTCCGGATTCAGAACGCCCAGTACGACAATGACGAGGAGGACTTAGCAGCCGGCGAGCAGGTGGCAGGTGGCGATCGCCAGGTGCCGGATTATTGGCAGCAGCGGAACGGAGGAGGTGGTGGTGCTCTCCAAGGAGGTGGCACAGGTGGTGGCACAACCAGTGGGCGGCAGAGTCGCGCCATCAGTCCCGGGTATCTGGACAACATGAGCGAGAACTCGGAGCAGCCGCCGGTGGTGCCGCTGGTGCGGTCCAAGTCCCGTCCAGAAATATCCAGTGCGGCGGCGGCGCGATATAATAATCTCTCCTACTGGAAGGCCCGCCGGGTGGTCTTCTATCGCAACGGGGATCCCTTCTTTCCCGGCGTGGAGCTGCGCTATCGACCGGGTCGGGACGTGACCTCGTTGGACAACCTACTCGACAAGATCTCGCCCAAGATGGACCTGCCCCGCGGCGCCCGGTATGTCTTCTCCATGGACGGCGATCGAAAGTACCACCTGGACGAGCTGGAGGATGGAGCCTTCTATGTCGTATCCTCGTTCAAGGCCTTCAAGGTGAGTCCCCGATTATTCGCATGCACTGCTGCATTCAGCGCCTTCCATAATTTTGAAGTTTAAGTGAGCGTTTTCACGTCAGGCGCAAAATCAATATAAATTTGAATATTTTGGTATAATTTTAGTGAGTGTGCTGTATGTATACTGTGTGTGTGTGCATAGCATACATAAAACTATATACGAGGTTTTGGCGTTTTTTTGCGGTCAGCGTCTCACTCCAGAATGGGTGAGAAAACTTGGTCACTTGGCCTAAAAATGAAAGGCGGCGCTCGCCTTTTGGCTTCTTTGTTTTGCTCCCTCTTCCTTGGCGGCGGGCGTCCTTGGGGGTGGAGGTGGGTGGTTGGTGGGTTGGAGGAGCCACATTTTTGCATGCAAGCACTTTCGCTTTCTCTCGCTCTCATTCACATTCACCCACTCTCGGAGTTGTGGGAGTCTAGCCCTAGAAACAATGCCAACAATTAGCACGCCTTTCGGCCTGGAAATTAGGTCTTAGCTTTTATGGTCTACTGAGAGTGGGCTTACTTGAGAGTTAAGAGGGCTAAGAGAATAGTTTGGCTTAAGAGCAAAAGAAACCTTAGCTCTTAGGGGCAAAAGGGTCAGCTGGCAGGCTATCGATAGGTGCCATGTGCTATCGAAAGCTGTCGAAGGGTTCGAACTGAAGGTACCAAATTTTATACTACTTAATATTAAAAAATTATTATGAACAATTCAGTAAATATTAGGTTTAAACAAAAATTAAGTAGAAATAGAAACATAGCTGCCTCAGAAACATTTTAAAGATTTATTATAAAAGTTGTATCCTTACTGACACTTTGAGTTTCAACATATTGTTTCTTTTCAATTTACCTTAAATTATATTCAAATGAAAATTTACTTCCAATACTCTCTCTTTCACTATTGAAATAAAGTCAGAATAAGATTTACTTCGATGGGATCAAACAGGACCTATCCTTTCGCTCCTTCTTTTGTAGCCCGGTGGCCTGTTGACTTTTGAATAAATTTCAATCAGATGCTCTCCAAACAGTTGGCTTTAAAACCCGCCTTTGACATCTGGCCAAGGCAGTTGGCCAAAAAGAAATCCACACAAATCACAGACATCATGCGGGCACTGCAATCAAGCGTCCGCACATCCTACATGTCCCGGAACAACTATTGAAAAAGTTTCCACCTTCCGTTTGACAAACGTTGTGGGCGGATGATGATGAGAGTGAGAGTGGGAGTGGCAGGAGAGGCTGCAGCCAAACCATAATCGATAACGACCAACTCGAAAGCCATCCCCAGCTATGCGTCTAATGCAGTCGAAGCGTGAGCCAAAGTCAGGATGTGCCAGTGCTCAAGACAAAGAGTGGTGGCGGCTAAAAAAGCAGCCATTTCATCCAGTTTGCCCCCAAGTACCCGAGTACATCCCCCACGTTGTGGGTTCTCCTTGGGGCTCCACTACGGGATACCTACCCTACTATTCCAACTCCTACTGCGACTCCTTCGTCGACTTCAACTGCAACTCGCTACGGCGAAAGGCAATTGCGCGCCTGGCCCGCGGCTAGCAAACAAAAGCACAGCATGGAGCTCCATGCAGAGTGCACTTGGGAAAATACTGGTTAAGTAGGGAGGAATTCTTGGTCTGGGGTTATGTAGAAATCACATAGAACATATTTTGGGAGCGAAAAATCAGTTTAGGTTCCCACCAAGAGGATGGGAGCGTTACATTTATGCCACATCTTCGATCAACAATGTATAAGAGTCCGAAGCAATGGGAAACTTGTATAAATATAGGTTGAGCTCGTAATAAAATTCCTAACTTCAATGAATTACGACAAAAAACCGAAAAAAACAATTTTTTACATAAATCCTTAATACTAATTTTCCCTAAACAAAATCGGTTATTTGTTCAAAACAAAGCAACAAAGTATCCAAATATAAAATGTCATACCGCGTTGAGTTGGTTATAATATTCCCAATCGATTTTCGTTTAAGTCTAGAATCTTCTTTTTAGGTCCAAATTTTAAAAAAAAATAGTTGTACCCCTTATAAAACATGCCGGAATTGGACAAAAGATATATGTTTTTGAATCTTCCCGAAATTGATGTATATTGTTAGGAAAAGTTATTATCTGGCATTCTGTCATTCTTTTTGCTGAGGCACTCTATCTTGATCTTGTTTCTGCCATAAATCCTTAATCCTAATTTTCAACCAGAGAGTACATATTTTCAAATCATAATTTTAAAAACATCATTTGAATGTGCTTTTTAGAACAACATTTTTGTTGAACATTTTAGATATCACATTTCCTTTTACTTTTACTCGACTGTGTGGGATGGGTTTTGAAGTATTTCTATCCTAATTTTGTGTCTCCTATTCTTTATGTTTTGCTAATTTCAATAAGATAATAGAGGCAGATGTATTACCTAAACTTTAAAACTAAAATATGATCTCGCCAAATTGTGTAAGGGAATCGCCTGTCTTTTCTGCCAATGTGATGCCTCGCTCCATCCGCTGCAGCCCCTAAAATCAAAACTTATGATGAGCCAGCGGCGCTCTCTTCGGCAACCAAAGGGGATCCGTTGTGTGAGGTCGTGGGCTCGGGCTCGTGGGCTCCACGCCGTGGTACAAAAGGCTACAAAGAACAATGGAGCAGCGGGCACATATATACTCATCAAATGGGAAAATGCATAGAAAATCAGCCGGCACTTCGGGCGCTCTCACGCGAAAAAGGCCAATTCGAAAACTTGTGGCGTTTCACTTAGGGAAATTAAAAATGTATGCAAAGTACATACGCCGAACGGGAGGGGCCGAGAAACCAAGACCAAGAAATCGGAGCAGACCAGGCGCAAAGTGCAGTGGAGCTGGCTAATAATATACATTCATTTTGCGGACGAGCGGGTGAAAACTGTTTACAAAATCATTTATGATAATTTATTCAACCAGGCATGCGTGACGAGACTCACGCCGACCTGCGAAATTTGAATGATTTTGGGTGCAGCAAATTGCATTAACCTTGTCAAGCTAGCCAAATAATTGCTCCGTGGGGCGCCGCTGGAACATCGAGTGGGTGGGGTCGTGCTCACAGTTTGTAATCAAAATTTAAATTTCTAACCATGCTGCGAAGGTCGGCGAAAACAGTGGGTTGAGACAGAGGAATTTTCAGACAATGGAGGCAAGTCTTTCGTTGTTCCAAGGAGCCGAGGGAAAATAATGGGGAAGGGATTAACGAGCATTAATGGAATTTGTTAGCTTGCCCTGAAAGGAATTCAAGTTGCTGTCGCCTTAACAATTTTTCATTTCCATATTCTTATAATTTGTTTAGAGTTTACGTCTTCTTCGAGGATAATAATCTCTAAATGAGATCCGAAAGAATGCGAACCCTTTTTTATTCTATATTTTTGGACCATATCATAGCCTGAGGGCTATACAAAAATATTTCATTTAAAGCTGAATAAAGTTCAATTGTTTGAAATAAAGCTACACAAATTGCTCAAAATAAATTGTGAAAATTTATATATTCACCACAATCATAAAACGGGAATACATGCAATTAGGATATATCTGCCTTGACCCCAATAGGAAATTGCATTTAAAAAATAAATACTGCAATCAAACTAACACGAAAGGAAAAACCCATGTTCAGAAATGAATAACAAAAGAGTTGGCTTCCTAGAAAATTATCAAGACCTGTTAGCCGCCCTTCACTTTGTATTTTTATTTAAATTATTTTGTTCATCTCTCACCACACCCCCGAAAATAGTTGCAATGCCATTTATAAGTTTCCTTCTTGACCTCAATATAAAATTCCATTTGAATTCTCCTCGCTGGCCAACTTAGCTGTGAAACTAGATATATATCGTGCAATTTAGCTGACCGATAATGCCACTGTGCCATAAATACGCCTTAAAGGTGCAGCACGCCAATTATGAATGATGGCCAGGACTTTTGCCATTGCTGCTGCACCCCAAAAACCGTTGGCCAAGAAAAATGGACACGCAGAGCCGCAAAGAAATTAAGATTTTTGGCACAAACGTGAGCGGCATGCCAAGAGAACAAAAGCCAAAATGCGGGGCATGCAGCACGCAAGGTCAGCGCCGTTGTAATTAACTGCATATAAAGTGGGCAGTGGGTGGTAATCGGCGGTGAAAGCGTGATCGGGCTGAATGGTGAAAGGCAAAAGGCAAAAGGAGAGCGACCAGATTTCACGTCAATTATTTTTTCTTGCCGAGGCGGCCAACTTATGACCAAACAAGCTGCAGTGACATGTGAACAAGATTAAACCCAACAAACCACACGCATAACCCACCCACCGCCCACCTCTTCTGTCTACGTTATTTCCCAGCTTTTCCGCCCTCGTCGCTTTTCCACACCGCAGAAAGCCAAAAACTTCGGAACTTGCCTTTGGGCTATAAAGCGTTTGATAAATTTCGCTGCCATTTACGTGTTGCACGCGCCGGGGATGTGAAATGTGGATGAACCAGCTGGGTGGCGATGGTGTGGGCTCAGATAGTTGACTATGGCTAACAGGGTTGGCTAACAGGGTGGTTAAATGGGGGAAGGGGGGACAGGGACAGCTGTGTCCGTTGACTGCACCTGACGACATAAATTGCGCATTTGCGTGGTCGTGATCCTTTTCACTTACAACGCCACGACAAAATCTCAGTTGCCTCCAGAGCTGCCTTTTGCTCGCCCAAACCTTTTCCCCTTTACAACCCTCCCAACCCCATCCACTCGACAATTTTAACAAAAGGTGCAGGCCACCAGGGCGTATGAGTAATGCGCGTTTGTGTGTGTATGACGCGTCTGCTTCACAATTACAAGAGCATTTTATACTCAATACCCATTGAAGGGGCAGGGAGAAGGGAGTATTTATTTGCCAAATCGTATATTTATCATTAATCTCGTTACACGCCATGAATTATTTAATATAATATTTAATATTTAATAAGAAATATACCCAACATTTAATAAATAATAAATAATTAAAAAAATAATATTTATATGCCTAACATAATATAAATACCTATATTTAAATAATAGTTATAATTTTTTGGTCACTTCCTAGTCCATTACTCCCGACACTCTTAAACTTCTCCTGCTTGTTTGCTGCTGCTGCAATGATTTTTTAATTGCTCGACACAAATATAAACACAGACTGGTCTTTTTTCCTGTTTTTTGCTGTCCTGCGTTGTTGACCGCCGCTGACTCTTCTCGGACGGATCTACTGGTGCCATTGTGGGCTCATTTTAATGATTTTCTGACTACGTCATCAGAGGCATGCTTGATTTACATTTTTGAGTTGTCCGCCCGGTGCAGCATTACGGCTACTGATTGCATTGACAGTTGGCACACGTAACTGCTGCATCGTCCGGATATTCAGGGGATTCTCATTCTGGAGAGGCAGGAGAAAAGCAGGGAGTTGCCGGGAAAATCGCATGCCAGCCACTGGATTTTTACCGTTTAATTGCCGCCTTTCATCGCATTCTTAATTTGTTGTTCGGTGCCATTTTCCTCCTTTTTTTCCGCTGCGCGTTGTTGCTGCACTTTTTCATTTAAAACTGTTTGCCAATCAGGTCGCCTGAAAAGGCCCCGAAATAATTGCTCCGGTCTGTGGATAGATTCGATTATTGAAGAATTACATTACAATAATTAAATGCCTTTCAGGCCAGAAACAATAATAAGCAATTTGTGTCACGGCTCCGAAACTAATTGGAGTCAAGTTCAAATGGAGTCGCCAAATTGTTGAACAATATGCGTGCTTGAATGGGAATATGTACAATGTGCAGACATATATGGCATATCTGTTTATTTCGCTTCGCACATAATGAAGGTGCAGTGGGCGGAAATTTTGTCCCCAAGAATGGGAGGGATGTCTTAGGAGTCTGGAGTACCACTTGAAACAAATAATAAAGACCTTTTTTTAAATCTTTAAAATTTATTATAATTTTATTAGATGTGTGAAGCTAAAGTTAAAGTTATATAAATATTTTCTTTAAAAAATTTAAAATCTATTTCTGACTAATATTTAAAATGTCTTGATTTGATTTTTTATTTTTTAAAGCGATTTAATTATATTAAATGAAGTATCAAAAAGTAATCCCTATTTAATTATTTATTATAATACAAGTTGTATGCCAATTATTTCTATACCAATGACTTAATAATATTAATCAGCATTAATACCCATTATTAGGGATCACTTAATTCGGAAGAGTGCTCAGTCAACCCTCTGAAGTAATAATTATGTGTTTACATATGTAGAGACATATATGGTGCCTATGGCCTAAAGGCGTTTTGCAATTATGGCAAAAGCTACAGCAACAACAGCCATGGAAACGTGGAGCGGGAGCCAAGAGATTTTGCTTACGTAGACGCCTATTAATATTACGCATACGACGTGTTGCAGGCGCATTGGGTCGGAAAATGTGACCCAGACCGCCATTGTTGTTGGCCTGCTGTTGTTTTCCTTCGGGCAGGACTCACAATTAGGAGCATCCAGATGCCCCGACGCAATTTCTGGCCTGCCTGGGATTCCGTAAGGGCATTAATAAAGCACTTTAATAAATTAGTCCAACCGAAGCACTTAAGCGTCTTATCAAATCAGAGCAGTTGCATGCCGGGGCTTAACTCACACAGATGTGCATAAATATGTGAATATTCATATATATTCACTTGATCCTCATTGTGGTTGACATTTAAATGGCTCGTTGTTGTAGTTTGCGGCCATTGAAATTGCATTAGCGATTCGGGCAGTGGGCGGTGGGCGGCTGCGACCGCATGTGCAAATTCCTATGAAAATATGTAGGTGTTGAAATCGAAAAACAGCCCCGGACAATAATAACAATTATTAAAAACAATGAAACACAAATGAAAAACAATATTACCAGCCAGCCAGCCCAGCCTCCCGCCCATAAACATTGAAGCGAGTAAACGGCCTACAATGGGCTAATTTCGGTATTGAGTTATTAAATGTGGCTGCCATGTGGCCATCGACTGGAATTTTGAAATAAAGAATATATTAAAGCGAGATTTGTTTTGTTATAGAATTCCAGATGGCTAAATACAAAATTGAGGAAATTTTATTACAAATTTAAATAATTAAAAAATTAAATTATGGAAAGATTAATATGAATATTATTAGATTATCATTTTTAATAAGTTCTTGTTAAAAATTGTATCTAATAAAAAACATTTAAATTGAAAATTAGCACGAGAATTTCTTAAACAGTTAAAATGTTATTTCTTAATTTTTAAAACAAATTCACACTGATTTTTATACAGAAATAAACGAATGGTTAAATTTAAAATGCAGAAATTCAATATCGGTTTTTACGATATATGTAGTTTCCCGTGCGCTAAAATTATAATGGCATAGCTTTATTATTCGCAGTTTCCCCCATTGTCCCACAATCAGGCATTAAGCCACCCACACACTGGCAATAAAGGACATGCCGTGAGCTCTTGTCCTACCACTCGCCCGCAAACAGAAAGGACATGCTGGACCAACACAGAGGCCCTCGCAGCATTTTTCTGTATAAACATGACAATTTAAAACGCATTACAGTGCGGCAATTAATTAAACTGTCATTGGTTTGCAAGATTCTGAATCGTTTCGCCGCGCCACAGAGTCAAAATAAATTGTACACAAAAAGCGCGCGCTGGCGAACAGGCGAACACAAATATTGCATTAAAAGCCAGGCGGAGGTTCGCCGGGTTGACTGGCAACAGTAAAGCATTGCGTAAATTTATTGAATTGTAAAAAGAACATATATCAGCGTTTTTAATTGCAACGGCAGCAGCAACAACAAGGAGCCAAGTTGAATAAATAGCCGAGGACAGTTTAAACTGCGGAAGATTTCAGAGTGCCATCAGCGGCGGCAGCGGAGAAACTATAAAAGTTTATCGAGTGAGCTACATAAAAAGGGTTGAACTTATTCGCTTACCCCCTTTCTCCCCGGCGAAAGGGGGAATTAGAATTGGCTATTTAAATCATCGGAGTTACACTCTCTCATTTTTCCATTTGCCCTCATTGAAATGTCAACCGAAGTGCTCCACTTTAACTGGTCCATAAATGGTAAACGACTTTTGTTTTGCTCACGATGAGCTGTAATAATTTGACTTGTTTTTACTACTTCCCGTTGCCATAAAACAAAATTAAAATATATTAACTTAATCAGTAAAAGAGGGAGAGAAGGCGCAGAAGTTTTTGGCTGCTCGGAAGCCAATTTATGCTGGCCCAGAGCACCAGTTGCCAAGACCCAAGCCGCAGACTCGGAGAAAAACTTAGACCAGAGCCAAATGACAGTAATTAGAATTTGTTGGGATTTTTTTTCGGCTTCTCGGCTCTTTGGTTATTTGGCTATTTGTTTATTCGCTCTACGTTTGGCAACACGGACTCGGGGGTTGCCAAAAAAGCGAGTGGCCAACTGGCAGCAACTGTAATAAATGACAACAAATTCCCCGCAGCCCCTCGGCTGGCTAAACGGTTTCGGCAGAATAAATAAATTATTTACAGACGTTTTCTGGGGTTACAAATGCAGCCCACCAGTCCCACCGATTCCCCATTATATTTTCATAATTCTGCGACTGACGTCACTCGCTTTAAACTATGCAAAACAACTCAATCCACCGGACCGTGGTGCTGTAAAGCTCTCGGCAAACATTCTTGTCGCCCTCAAAGCGCACAGAGCAATAAAACACAGGCCTCCAGAAAGGGGGTATTGAGTTTAGGAGGGGCTGGAAAAGCTGGCAGGGCGGCTGGGGAATGTCTTCAACTCGAATTGATGGCGCTGACTACAAATTCGACTTGTGTGTGCCATATTGTGAGTGAGTGTGACGGTGTCTGTCCGTTGTTCCGCTAATGGTGAAAGTTGTCAAGCGGCTCAAGTGGTAAAGTGGAAGTACCAGGCCAGTGGAGGGGGTTACGAGGGTCGAGGGGCCCAAACTTCCGTTGTTTTTCCCTTAGACAACAACTTTCACTCGAGCGAGCTGGCCCGCTGCACAAGGGAACTAAAATGTAGTTGCTACGATAAAAAACACTATAGCGTCGACATTACTCTGGAACTTTTGTATAGCACACTTTTTGGGGTATTAAAACTTGGGCTAAATAATAAATAATGTGGATATTACACAGGATTTTTTAACACCAATGCAATGTTAACTTCGTAAGGCAGCGCTTATTAATTGTTAAATTACTTTGTAAATATAAATATATTACAACTCAATTTAAATGGCCAATAGCATTTTGATTAATCGTTTCGATTAGTTGGCAGACTATCAAGATTATTAATAGGCGTGTACAATAAATAATTTTTAGTTGTAATAACAACTTTTTTCTTGCTTGATAAATTCTGTTATTTAATAATTATAGCCTAAGAGTTTACTACTTAATTGTTCTTAAAGGGCATTTAAATATAATATGTTTAATAATTTTGAAAAATTATAATTTAAGAGTTTACCACTTAATTGCTTTTAAAGGCCATTTAAATTTTATTTTTTTAATAATTCTGTTATAACTATGCATTATTTTTTATTTATTTAACATTATTAGAAAATGTATAAATTAAATAAAAGTTTTCCCCTTTTAAACATTTTTTAACACATGTACTTAGACTGGTATTCAAAGATAATACTCAACTTTTGGAAACTACTAAGCATTTTAATATTCAAAGTTACTAAAAGAGTAATGGTTAAATTATTAAAGTTTCATATAAATGCAAGCGTTGTGCGTGGTTTTGCATAACCGCTGTCCTTATCCAAGCATTATTTTCGAAAGAAAACTTTCTCGTTTACCTGCAAATAACCTGAACCATTTTCCACCTTCGCTTGAATAAGCAAAAAGTGTTTTCCACCCATTGTGTGTGGCACACGTCGTCAAACATATTGAAAACTTTTTAGAATTTGCAAACTGTTGTCCCGCGCTGGCAACCGCAGCGTATTCCGTCTATACACTAAAAAAAAATTGAGGCGAATATTTAAACAAATATTCTATTTGTGGTCACAATAGAATTGTCATTTATTTTCTTTTTTATTTTTGAGACATTATCGATAATATTATTATTATTTATTATTATTATTATAATTCAATTTTAAAAGATGTTTTATAGTTAGTACTCTTTAAAATAACTAATTCCTTTTTTAAATTGAACAATTTTAAAATCTGGACATTAAATGATAAGATATTGAAACGTAGAATCATCAAGATGAGCTTTCAAATAAATATTTAAAAAACATATCGAAATACTTCCCGTGTAAGAAGAAGAAGTGCTGGGGGAAAGAAGAAGAGTCCGCTGGTCACGTCCTCGTCGTTGATGTCGTCTGAAACTTATGAGTTTTGAAATGAAAACTGGTACAAACGGAAATGCAATTGAAACGTCGCCATTGTTGTTGGCCTTGTTGTTGTCGTAACTGTTTGCTGGCGTTGTTGTTGTTGTTGCTGTCGTTGTTGATGGCCTGACAAGTTGAGAGAGTGTTAGTGAGTCTTTGTAAGAATGCGCCTGTGTGAGTGAGTGCCGTATGAAGTTTTTGCGCTAAGCTATTTGGAAATGCCATTAGACCGTGTCACACATACAGGCTCAATGTGACAAGACGCTGCTTCCTCTTCGTCAGCCATCTCCTAGCCGTTTTCCAAGCATTTTCCACCGATTTTCCCTCCCTTTGTTTATGTTTATGTATGCGGTGCAATATTTTGCGTCATATTGTGTGCTGGCCTGCGGTTTGGAAAACGCGCCTGACCAAACTTTTCAGCACGACTGTAGGCACAGTTCGGTGTCTAGCAGCGGCTAATGCGGTTACATGGAAAACTCTCTTTCTCCGGCACAAGGACTTTTCTTCGGAACGACCAGGACTCTTCTTCCCACGCGCCGCCAATTTAATTTCCGAAAATATTTCCTTGACGCTGCTGACGCAGTTGTGCAAATTCATATTAAACATTTGTTGTGCAAGTGACATTAATTATATCAACTGTGATAAATGCTTTCTCATACGGACGTATTATTCAAATTACGGCCGAAAATAAGCATAGCATAAATAAGCGGCGAGAAAACCTTGGCGCATAAATCAAGGCGCAAATTGTCACGTGCTCTAAATTCATTTATTTCCAAATTCGAGTCAAGGCGTGTGGTGGTAAAAACACAAAAAAAATATATAGTCCAAAACTAGGCTAAGTAGCCAGTGCGAGTGAGTGTGTGTGGGTGTGGCTGTGCGTGTGCGCGTGTCGGTGTAATTGGCTTTGTAATAGTAATCACAATCGACATCGATGTACGCCGAATCGACCACGACGGAGATGACCGCTTATCCGCACCGGGAACGGGAACCGCCGGAGAAGGCGACTCTGCGTGATTTCTGGGCCAAGGAGTCGGCTGTGAATGCATTCCTGCAGACCTCACATGTAAATATACATTTCGCATCAATTCCCTCGCAAATCGATTGTTGATCGAGGGGAAAACTTGAGGGACTTTGGCTGGGTAGTGGGGCAAAACTATTATACTGCGTAATCAAAAGTGTCAACATTTTCTCTCGGCTACCCCAAAAGCAATCTAAAATCAAATGGCGTACACGCAATCCAGCCAATACACTGGTCAGCAAGGAAGAGAGTGAATAGGATTAAGACAATGGGAATACATTTTATTTCAGGTGGAAATATATTTTTAAAAAATCTTGCTGAACAGGAAATAGGAAATTCTAAGACTTAAAAGATGAAAAACTATACACCAAATAGTTATCTCCTGTAGAGTCCAAAAAATATTAAAAAAAATCTGATTGTCTTTATTAAACTTTATTTTAAATGTTTTGTATATTTTTAAATGTTCGAAATACTTTTTTAAAATCCAATTTAGCTTACCAATTCTAAGAAACTTGTTAATAGTTATTGAAATACTTATATCTTAAGCAAAGAACCCTTCTGTGAACAATTCGGATCTTTAAAAGTTGAAGGACTTTTCCGAAATCGCTGTTAACGAGTGCCTGCGAAACGATTGCAAATTTCTTGCCATAGCTTCTGTCAGAGTGTCTCTGCTGTGGCACTTCTCTTGCATTTTAAGTGCACTGATTAAGTGCATAAGTGATTTAAATGCTGGGGGAATTTTCATCTAAAGTCATAAATTGAATATGTTTCAACTTTTGGCTTTGCCTGGGATTCAGTTACATTTTCGTATGGGAAATGGAAAAGGGGAATGGGGATGGGGAGGCGGAGACGGTGGGAGGACCATTGCCTTTTGTTGCCCCTACTGGGCGTGGCTGGAATTGCTTAAAATTTTGCTGGCGCACTCAAAAAACTTTTCAGTTATAATTTATCAGATTTTCGAGCTCAGACATTTTACAACAATTATGCATAGTTATGCGCATTGCTACAGATAGTTTCCTTTTGCCATTCCGATTGTGTGACTGTGTGCGTATACGTAATATTTGAAGTGAAGGCCATCACAGTTCACAGCTTCACAGATTCCATGTGCATTTGCCATCGACTGACAGCATTTTAGTTTTAAGATTGCGCAAACGATTGCGTTGCATAAATGAATTCAAGTAATCCGTATTTTGATGCTCTGTGAATTGACAAGTTCCGCTTACATCGTGCGCCAGGTGATCCGGGTGAATGCGGATCCTGTGAATCCTGCGAGCAACAGGAGACCTGTGTACGGTTCGGTTAACAAATTTGCATTTACAACTTTTGCCAGCTAATAAAAATTTCATATTCATCTTATGCCCAAGCCGAAACTGAAACTGAAACAGAAACAGAAAATGAGACCCAAAAAGCGAACGAAACGGAAGTCAAATAATTCCGACACGTATGTCCACGCCACTTTGAAAGAGTGGAGCGCATACAAAACGAAAGAAAGAAATATGACTCCGTACGGAATATTTATGCGAGAACTCCTCCACACAAACACACACTGAGAGGAGCCCTCACAGATACACACACATACACACGCAGACTGTGACACATTCACAAGGCAAAATATTCGAAACTTTGCATATGCATGAGGGCGGAAGGGGAGGGACGGGGCGAGGCGGGGGGCAGTGGGGGATCGGTGCCATAGTGTGGCGCATTACATTTGTAAAATCTGGCACACGAATGCAATAAATCACAACACAGCACAAAATACCCCACCAATACCACCGCAGATACGCATGCATACTCGTACAATGGCATTATTATTAGTAATGCAGCCTGCTCTCGGAACCTAAGAACTCGGGGAAATTATTAGGGTCACATGTGTAAAAGGATATTTCCTTATTAACTCACACATACACCAGCACACACACACAAGCGCACACACGGCGGATGGCTGGCATCAAATGAAATATGCTACTGGCATTTTGCCCGGCACAGAATTATTATTATGGCGTCAAATAATGAGGCAAAAAGTGTCAAATTTGCATGCAAAATATGTCTAGATGGCATTTACAATATTCCATCTCTGTATATTATTTTCGATGGCATGCAATTGCTCCAAATTAATTACATGGCAAGTGGCGGAGCAAAAATGGCACGCCAAGCCAGGCGGAGCTCTCAAAATGCACAAGGACAAACGGTCCTCGAACAGTGAAGATTGCCGACAGGTGATGGATTAAAAGAAACATGACAAAATGATTGTAGAAAAAAGTAATTAAAAAGTTAATTATTTAAGATTAAAAAATCAAATAATTATTTCAGCATTAGTTTCAAAATCATATCATTGTCATAATCCCTATTATTGGTAACACTATTCTTTACATTCTTAATTATTTTTAATATACGAAATTTATTCTATTTAGTTCGCTTGGATTATACTTATTAATTTAAAGAATTTTTGTGTGCTAAATTCATAAGGCAGATGGTTCCGTTTCTTTATAACGCTTGTTCCCTTTCCAGGCAACCTTGCTGGACTGTCTGCTTGCTTGACTCTCAGCCTGATTCTCCGTTCCCAAATCGGACAGTCAGCGCCAACTCCATGGGCACACACATAAAACTCAACCTAAGTAGGGTATAAATATTTGCAATGCAAAATGCTGACTCGACCTAAGCGAATGAGATGGGCTGAATGCGTAAGAGGCAGTCGGAAGGACCAAGGACTTCTGAGAGTTGTGAAATCTGGTGGGTGGGTGGATGGATGAGAGGGAAGCCCAGAGGTACTAGTAGGGGTATCTGGCACTGCACACTCATGCAAGGCACATGCAACAGGGAACTGCCACTCACACGCACATCGACACACACCCACACACACCACAGTTAGACACACGCACACCATGACAATGGCATAATATATTGGTGTCTAAAGCAGACACGACGAAATGCCCGACTTGAGCAGAAGGAGTAAGAGTGCGGCGAGCCAACTTGGCAGCACTTTGCAGATGCACTGCACTGGAAACTTTTTGAAATATGATTGTGTTCTAAGTTTGAGGATGATCGGAATTATACCAACAAAAATTGTCGCCTTAATATTGCTTGGATTTTAATGTGATATTTCTCTTATGGAGATGTTTTGTATGCCATAAAAAATAAAATCAGTCGGATCCAGGATTTGGCTATGGGGGATTTCAGAACAAATTTGATGATGCATTCTTTTTGAATATCACATTTCTTGAACCGTTCATCTACCCTTCATCCAAATCCTTCCCGGTGGATCTAGAAACAATATCCAATGGTAGTTTGAAATTTAATCTCCAAAATTACATAAAATGGTTCGGAATTATAATTTTCCCTCTGATTTTTCTCACTGTGTGCATTTCGCAGTTCGAGTTACACTTACCATACGTGTTACTGGGGGGTGAGCTGTGTAAAATGGGAAATGCGAGCTGCGAGATGGAAGGCGGGCAGTGTTAGATGCCCCCGTTAGTTGCTAGTTGCATGTTGAAATGTCGTATGTCAGACATGATGAAAATAATGGAGCAGAAAATGTCACTGGCTATGCTAAGGACACATGTGATATGCATGTGAGTGTGAGGAGGACCACACCCTGCATACGGCATACAGCCTCACCATATCTGTGACCATGTCCAATCCACCCCCCATCCGCCCCCCACTTACCCACCAGCACCGCCACCACCCCCTTCCCGTCACCTTCCTTTAGCAAAACGTCAAGGCTGGCCGTTGCTTTTGGCATGATGATTTAGTAAGGCTGACATTCCAGCGCGTTTCGGTAGCGCTCATTAACGTCTCCCGCTCCCCGGCACGCAAATGCAATTACGGATACCAAACACACACCTCCCATGCCACCCACACCACCCATACCTACACCCACTTGGCACCACAAGAAAAGAAAATATATATTCAACGTTCATCAACAATTTGTCAGCGAGTGGCAACAGAAAAGAAACATTTTCTTGTATTGTAAGTCGAAGCAATTTGCATAACGTTTAACGGTCTACGGAAGAATAACAAAATATGCCAAGCAAGTAATTAAATTCAAATCAGTTTTGTGCTCCTGTAACGGTATTTCCACCGGGACACACCCCCGATGCCGCCCCTATTGAGTGGGCGTGGCGCGGGTGGAAAAACTGCTGCGTTGTCCAAATGATTGAAAAATTTATGGGATGCAGTCTGGCAAGTGACATTTATATTAATTTATTGACACTGCGTGACTTCGGTGGCCAAGGACACACATGTCTCAGGATATTGAATATTAAGCTGATAAAATAAGGCAACCCTCCCCCATCCACTTGTACACGCAGAAAAAATATCACTTAAATGTGTAATCAATTTAGAACGCTCGCCATTTAAAAGATACCTTTAAAATGTTTGTAATAATATTTGGATACAACAAATAAAATCACAAACAGGAAAAAATATATAATCTATTATTATAATAAGTTGATAAAATGTGGCCTAATTTTCTTACCGTGATATTTATAATATAAAAAAATATGACAATAATAGTTTTCCATCTTTTTCGCTCTTTATAAAATAATGTGAAATACAAAATATTACTTCAATGTGGTTAAATTTTTTGTTTTTGTGTAAGCACACAAACTAGATCCTTGAAAGGTTATTGCCTCCCGCCCAGGGGATTGTAAACTAAAGTGGAAAAGGGGTCGCCAAACCTTGGCAAAAACAGCGACCATAGCACGTGCCATAATCATTAACAAAAACTTGTCAAATGCAATAAATCTTTATGCATTTTTTTCGTCCAACTAAAGTTGACCTCCATTAAAAAGCGAGAGGATAGGGCAGACCAAGCCAAACCGAACCGAACCGAAAAAGTGTAAGCCGAGCTGAGCTGACGTGGCCATTAATAAACCGCGCACATGTAGGAAATAATTAAAATTATACCGGCCCACCTCTTCCTCTTCCCCGGCAGCGCACAAACAAACATTTTATAAATCATAAAAAATTATGTATTATATGCGTGTGCCGGGGAGAAATAAAAAGAGCGAGGACCGTTCAAAAGGGGTTGCCGAACAATGGCGGAAAGAAAATTCCTTCCTCCTTGGAAACGGGGGCCCAAAGGGGGCTCGTTTCATGCATGGGAATAATTAAGCTATAAACCTCGACCTCTTTTCTTCCGACCGCTTCACTTGTGAGCTTGAAATATTTACACCTAAAACAAATAATAAATGCCCAACAAATTATTTATGCACGAAGACTCGTCGCTGAAAATGGCGACGATAAGTCAGCCCCGGCTGCTCAACTTCCGCTAGAAAAGCGGGAAAGGGGAGGAGGCGGGGCGGGAAGCCCATATACATCATGACCTAACCTTGTCCATAATGTTTACTAATAATAATCCGCCCATGGCAGCCAAGGAATCCGAACGAGGAAACACAATAAAAATAATAAGGACTTGTAGGAGTCGATGGCAGCTAAAAAATGCCAGCCAAGCAGTAAAATGCCAGGCCAAACTATTTAAATCAAAAACTTCTCAACGTCCAGCATCGGTAGAAGAGCAATGGAATTTCCACACAGCAACGGAAAAGCTGGGAAAGCCAAAGAAAATACATATATATATATAAATATATGTAAAATACTGGAAAAAATTATGCAAAAGGCAAAGGAAACAAAGGCAAAGGAAAATGCGCGTTGGCAGGGCGGCGCTAAAAGGAAATTGCGAGTATTATTACGACTTTTATTAATTTTACCACCACCGCCGTGGCCCACTTTGTGCCATTCTGCGTTTCAGCCAAGTTCAGTTTCGGCCCAGTCGGTGTCCAGTTGAAGTTTCTCACTAAACAACTTTGCACGCATCGCAGCGGCCTGTCGCAACTTTCGTTTCGCGGACAATATTTTTTGTCGTGCGGCCTCGAGGAGGATTTTCCTTTCGCTGATTTATGTATGAGCGGGCAAAACTTTAAATTGTGTGCAGTGTGGCAGTAATCATTCTTGCGACGTCCAACAATCGGTAAACTTTTATTAACAAGTTGAGCCTCGAGATAAAAGATAAAGGTGGCGATTTCGATGGCTGTGGAGTGCAGCAGACATGACAGCAACAATAGATATTGAAAATATGGCCCCCAGCCGTGTGGCTTCGACAACAATTCCCAGCAAACACGGAAAAACACACTTATGGAAAATTCGGAATGGGCCGGGTTGGGAAAAGTGCAGGCGATGTCAACGCATGGCCAAAATGTGAATTATTCTGGCCGTTTTTGTGGCTTTTATGAAAATATTTCGAATTCCCATAAACTCAACGGCAATGAAAATGGCAGCGACGCAAGTGCATAGAATTTTCACCTGTTTAGAGGAACAGTGAACTAAATAAGCAATGTGGGGTGATTAGAAAATAATTGAAATTATTAAAGAATTATTAAGATATTCAAATGTTCTTTAGCAAATAAAAAACAATAATTTAAACAGCAAAAAGTTATTTCTTATCATCATTTTCATTATTCTATTGAAGTCTAAATTAAAAATAGTTTACCTTTTTTTGTGGTTTATAAAACTCAAAAAAGATTTCCAATCTTGCCCCACTGTTCAGGGAAACGAAAGTGCCCCACAATCGTTCACCTTTGCAGCACCGTCCGCAAATATGGCAGTCGTTAAACTTGAACAAACTTTTCCCACCGTGGCCACAAGTCAAATAGAGTGAGCAATCGAGTTTCCACTTAAAAGTTGTGTGCGCAGTCAATCACATTTGTGCCACTGTCCAAACAATCACTGACCGACCGTCGCACAATGGCTGTAAATTGCAGTTTCATATGCTACGGATCCCACTATCCTACCATCCGCATTTCTATCTATACATGTATCTATGTATCTATCAATTTCGGCGAGTTTTCATTTTCATTTTCGGTTCATTGTCCACGTTGAACACGCTTTTGTTATTGTTTTATGCCGGAGAATGGCCATCAAATGTATCTGTATCGGGGTCTTTGTGAGCGTGTGTTTATCCGTTTGGAGCACAACAGTAACAGAATGTCCTGGCCCAGTCTGTGTGTGAGTGCGCCAGTGAGTGGGTGGGTGGGCTGTATTTATTTTCATAGCCATGTTTGTGACACAATTGATTGGAAAAACATAAACATTGGTTCGCAGTGAGGGAGTGAGTGTAAAAGTGTGTGAGTGTGCGTCTAATACGTGTCCAAGTTGAGTTGATTGTCATGTCAAATTTGCGGTGCGAGGGGTCCAGATTAGAAAATTCTATTTATAAACATCAAGTGCGAGGGCAGCAGAAGCACCTCAGTCACCTCATTCTCACCTGGCGTCACCTGGCAATTGATGACTGCCGGCTGGCAAGTGGAGCAAAATCAATTTAATTCAATTAAAGTCAAAGCAAGCCAACAGAACTAAGACGATTTATTCCGACACGCTCCGAGGAACGGGAGGCGGCCAGCACAAATGGCCAAAAAGGTCGGGCTAACAAAATTAATCTTGACGCTAACCTTCAAGATAAATGTGAGGTGAACAGAGCTGGCATTAAATGCTGAGTTTATGTTAGGAATTTTGGGAACTCTTAAATTTGCCAATTTAAGTCTATTCTACAAATAATCTACTTGCAAGAAAATTCACAGAAATTAATTATAGAAGTGTAAGTTTTCTGAAAAAGATTGTGACTCCTTTTTTTGCTTTTCGCTATAATTAAAATAATAGTTAAGAATCGTTATTTAGGTCTGGATACTCATATATATTTATATTTTTTTTAAATCGTCCTGATTTTATAAAATTTTTTATTTCTGTGGAGTGAATTCATGACCGCATTTGGTTATTTAATTTTCGCAAAATAGCCTTCGCATAAACACGGTGCGCAAAGCAACAGCTTTTTGACACCCATACGCCCTGTGGGCCATCCCCATAAGTAGGCAGCTCATAATTGCGGTGTCGCACATTCAGCATTTTCCGGGCCGAGCCGAGCCGAGTTTTCCGCCCAAACTTGTTTGAACAACCGCATTAAATGCCGGACCAAGTGACAATGCCAGACAAACAGCCACAGAGCAAACAAAAGAGCATAAAATATTTAATAAGCAGCCGAAAATGAGAACCTTTTTTTGGGCAATTCATTTGTGCAGCTGTCGTGGCCACAAACAAATATGACAACGCAACTGACCGCGGGCAGCAATCGCAATATGCAAGCTAATAACCCAGGACTTTTTCTCCCGGTGCATGCTAATTATGGCCATAATTCCCCAGCTGAAAAGCGGAGCAAGCGAGCCTAACAATGGTCAATAACTGGCCTGAAAGAAAGCCACGTATTTCATGCATTTTCATTCACAAACCAAACACAGAGAAAAGGGGCTGGGCAAAATTGAAAAAGGCAGCGTAGACGTTGAAGTATTGCCCCTGGGCCACCATATCAAAGGCAAATACTGAGGCAAAAGGGCCACTATATAAGGAAAAAGGAGAGGAAAGAGAGCTGGCGCGTTCTTGGTGCTAGTGAAATTCAAATACAACCGACGTGGTAATAAATATCCATATAAGCCACTTCAAAGTGAAAAGCAATAAGCTAAACTACCACATCAAGTTGCCCAAGAACGGACCCCCGGCCAACCGTACCTGCCGCAAAACTATACATCAGCTCAAAGCCAAAAGCGGGCCAACACCAATAGCACCACCAATACCCATACAAACAGCCACACAAACAACACTGCAAATGGCGAATGCGAATGTGAGTGTAACAGCCGAAGGCGGAGAGCGAAAGTGGCCGTCTCAGTGGGCAAAGGAGCAACAACAACACAACACAGCACAACACAAAACAAAGCAACTAAAATAAAACAGTGCGAGGAAAAGCGGGGAAAACCCAGGCGCGCTCCACTTCTTCCTCTTCTACCAGAACGCTTTCCTTTGAGACTCTTTCGCAAGTGAAAGTTATACGGCTCTTTTGGCACGCACACAAACACTCCGCAAGGAATATGTATGTGCATATGGGCATGCATACTTCATTTCGTGATTTATCCGCCAGAGTTGACCGATTCGCTGAGCTATTACTAGATCTGATTAAAAAAGATTTGATTACTTTTAAGCTAAAAACTCTTAGGGCTGTTTTGTCGTTCCTCTGTTAAATTTAAAGGAACCTTTAAACTATGATTTTTCAAGAAGATTTCAAGAATTAAACAGGGTTTAATTTGAAATCAAAAATTGGAAATCGGCCCTTAACCTTATGTGGCATGTTAGGTAAAACTTTTATAATATAATTACTTATAAATAATTAACAACCGAAATTAATTAGATGGTCGAAATGATTGCAGTATCTAACAAAATATTAATAGTCCTCTGGCTGGAGATAAAAAGATCTAGTTGAAATTAAAATGAATTTCAATAGTTCTAAGAATACTATTTCTTTTTAAGTAATTTATAAACAATTTAAAAGAAGCTTTCCAGAAACATTCGAAAACCCAAAGGAATGCAATTTAATTGATTAAACTTAAAATCTTTTTATTACTCTAAGAACATAAAGAGGAATGAGCCGAATGAAATGCTTGGCAAAACTCCTTAAACCGTTAAGATACAAGTGCTGTGAATGGCTATCAAAATAACGACTTTCTCAAGTAGTTAATTCAACTGAAACACTCCCGAACTAGTTCGTCAAGTGCGATAATTCGCCACATCTCTGCTCTTCAAGGTGTGGATGCGCTTCCCATCGATATCCATGCCTATCCAATATGGGCTTAGCTATAACTCGTGTATTTGGCCCACAGCCTAAGCGTTGGCCAATAGCTCATGCAGCAAATGTTTCTCTTAGGGCAAACAAATCAGCAGTATGGCACACAGACAGGAACAGGACTCGCATGCAAACACAAATACCCGTCCAGATGCATATGTGTGCGTTTCGAGGGAATTTTTGGCGCGCAATTTTAGCAACGCCTTGTTGATTCACAACAGCAGCGCCCCCATGCGGCGAGTGGCGGAAGCAGCGGCACAAAAAGAAAAAAGAAAAAAGGGGTGGGCTTTATGGGAGAAGGCGAGGGAAGGGGGAAGGCGGCTAATGGCCGCGAAGTTTTCGAGATTGACGGCCCTGATTTGGCCAAACAATAAATAAATGCGAGTATACAAGAAATATGAGCACAGGTGGGCAAGTGAGTGTGCGAGTGTGACGAGTACATTGAGTACATTGAGTACACTTCATGCCTGAAAGCGCCAAAAGTGGAGACTCGGGTGCTGAGTTGCCAATTTGAATATTCTTTATGTATACACGCTATGTAGAAGTTTTATGGCTGTGTGCGTGGTCACTCCGCCGACTGAGGAGGACAGCGTAACGTATACGTATGCATAACGTATACGTAGCGTTGCCGCCGCCTTTCATTCCATTCGACTCCTTCATTCAGTTGCTCATCGAGCGCCAACGAAACCAAAACGAAACGTGAACCCGGTGCCGCCAATAATTATAGCCATAGAACATAGAACCTCCATGGGTCGCCGCCCCGCATAAATCAACCTTAGCGAATTAACTAATTTAAAGTGCAATTAAATGTAAATGATTTCAATTAACTCATTTTGCGCGCAGAAAATTACATTTATTCAGCACTCTCCGCCCGGCGCCTTCTCCAGCGATTCTACGGACTTAATGCTGTGCGGCGGATAAAACTGCAACTGAATTAAAAGTGCCTCGAACACTCCGCACACACACACACGCGCACACGTAGAACGGGAAAGAAACTTTCGCTTAAATGTACATCGACGAGGATAGCGAGGAAAGTTCGCCCTTTGTGATGCTCACATCCCCCACGAAGTCTTGGGTCAGTTCGGTCCGCACAATGTAAACAAAGAGACCGGACTCTGGAGCCTGTAGTCCGCAGTCCGGAGTCCAGAGTCCGGCACATCACATCACACATCTCCGGGCTCCCAGTTTCCATTCCCATTCCCATTCCCCTCGCACACATCTCTTAATTTCACATTTCATTTTTTGCCTCCGAGAGAAATTGAGAAGCAGCACAGTGTGCGGGCGGAAAAAAGTTGGCAAAAAGTTTAAATGACTTTTGTTGTTTTTCTAAGTGTTTTTTAATGGTCTACGTGTGCTGGCCGCTGAATCCTGTCCTGCTGCCCTCCGTTGATGTATGCTCGATTTTAAATATTTCCCTTCGACTTCGAAATGCTGGTGGCCAGCGACACTGAGATACGAATTCAGGAATATTCGGCCACAGACATTTACTTTGTAAAATAGGCTCACATGAAGTCAAAATGAACTTGCATTATGAACTTTTAATTCAATTAAATTATATTTTTGTAAAAAAAAAATAGAGACAACCATTAGAACTGTCAAAACATGGACGCATACTAATATTATTTATAGGAAATATATTGTTACATACTTTTGTTTATACATATTATTATTTTAACTTCCTAATTTAAACAGCTCTGTTCGTTAAAAAATTTCCTTTACAAATTGATCAAAAACTTCTCAAACTTATTTTTTTTTTTTGGAAAAAGACTTTTATTATTTAAAATCTTTAATGATTTAAATATTAAATATATAAAAAATCGTAGATTTTTATAAGCTATATAAATGTATATATTTTTTTAAAGACATACGATTGTTGCAGAAACTTTTAATTTTACTTTAATTTATTCTTCTTTTCGTTTTATTTTAGCTACGTGTACGTATGTGTGTACGACATGTGGCATGTGCCATGTCAGCGCAAATTTATGCTATGCCCAAAAAGTTCACACAACGTTGAGTAGATGATATTTACATTAGCCACTAACTTGCTCTAAACTGCTGATTAAGTGAAATGCGTGTGTGCGAGAATGTACAGTATAAAATTGGCAAGCGAATCTGAAATAAATGAAAATTAAAACAAATCAGGGAAGGGTAAAGATGACACAGTATTCTATGATATGATAAATATAAGAAACTTGTAAATTCACAAGTGTTATTAATATGCATAAATGCCATTAAAGTCAACCTAAATACACTTATTTCCCTCCCATAAATTTCAAAAGTATCTCTTTAAAGCCTCATTCATCATTTTTCAGCATTTTTCAAATAATTATTCATTATTTCCTAATCCCCATCTAATCCAAACAAAACCACCAAAGGTGTGAAACAGTAAACATTACGTGTGCGCCAGCCATAACACATAAAATTGACCGTAAATTTTAAAAGCCATTTAGCATTAGCCAAGCGCGAGAATCGCTAGGGTTCCAGGCCAGGCATAAATGTCAATATGTATTTATATGTTTACCAGTTTATTGAGCAAACTATTTTATTTGTTTACGCCAAAACAAAAACCAATCTTTGCCCCGCGCCGAAAACCGATAATAATCATAAAGATTTCCATGGGCGGAGGTTTGAGAGGGGAAACTGTGGCTTAAATATGCGTAAAATGCGGCATCTTAAGCTGCCACTTAGAACATGCCACACCCCCCGGAGAAGAGGGCTACATCCTTCGCCCCTTTTTGGGTCCTGGCATTGGCTTCACTGAATTTTCTGCGAGGCTGCACGTCAAACGTAGAAAGGGCTTTGAAGTTGCGCTTAGATTTTGCTGGCCCCTTTGTATTGAATTGGTGGCCTCTACCAACTTGCTTAAAGTTTAATTGAGCGCGTAATTTAAGCTTTTGCCGAGCAGCCCCCCCGGCACTTTGGTGCTTATATTAGTTGCTAAGTGGCAGGACCAACCCCCCGAAATCCACCAGCCCAAAGTCCAAAAGGGAGGTTCTTTTCCCACTGGCTAGGACCAATTTTAAAGCTCCGCTTTGCCCTAAACCAAAAACGTATAAAATAGCTCTTATGCTCAAATAAATAAAACATTATTTGGTCATCCCTGGGTTTCGATTAAATGAATTTTTTGATGCGTGCCTAGGCCAACAAATAGCTGACTGCACAAATCTGTGACGTATCAAAAAAACATTTTTAATTAAAACCAAGACTAAGTACATCACATGTTTACTATGTCGAATAGGAAAACACCCTAAAAATGTGTAAATAATATTGTTGGGTTTTATAAATATTTATTTAATATACATATTTACAAGCTTTTGAAAGTTGCAGTTAAAGTTTAATTCCTATCACACTTACTATTTCAGCAAATAATTTAACTACTGTTAATTAGCTGTTTCAAGGATTTAATTATGCCCCTATTTGTTGAATTTACTCCTAAAATATACACTAAGTTTGATGCTTTGAATTTCCCAACAAAAGCTCGCCCAATTGCATAAGCTTTAAATAATTAAAAGTTAGTGGCGAAATTCTGGAAGCGATAATCGCATTACCGTGAGTAATTATAAAATTTGATGAAATATATGGCATTAGCAAAGAAGCCATAGTCGAAAATTGGGATTTATGCGGATAGGCAGTACTCCGTATTTACGTACTCTTAATTCATTTAAATCACCGCGAGAGCCTTTTTGCATGCTATAAAAATGTATTCATTGGCGTTTTTAATAGGCGGCCAAAACGGTTTATATTTATTATTATGTTTTGGCGGAATTTTAATTGATTTCCGCCAAGGGAGGAAGTGCTCGTCCCCATCAGCAACAACAATCATTGACACGTGCACTGAGTTTTCCGGCTTTTCCGTTTGCACGATAGCCAAATCTCGACAAACACATACAGATACGCACTAACACATTCCGAGCGGGGGCATATTTGAATTTCTGCATTTTTGTTGAATTTCAATTAAAAGCCTTGATTTTGATGGTAACCTTGTGCACATGCTGGGCCCGAAACCAGCCGGGGTTCTATATGTTCCAAGTGTGTTGGCCCCGAAAAAACAATTAGGGTCAGTCGGGGGTTACGTTCTGGGTTTCGTACCTCCCACAAAGCAAATGTGAAATTGCCGGCTGAGGAATTGTGTTAAAAACGAATTTACATTAATTTCAGTCTCCACTTTTTGTTTCGTCCTTTGGCCCGTGTTTTCGGTCTACAATAATTGTATATCCCATCCACCTTTTGCAAAGGAAAGGAAAGGAAAGGAAAGGCAGCAGTGGAATTGGGGCCGAAAGGAAGAGCCGTGCGGAGAAAAGGAAAATTAAATTGAAAATCCATCGAAGCCGAATGTGGAATTAAAATTGAATTTTCACCTACGGATCAAACGAAACGAAACGAATCGAGACGAAACGAGGCGATGCGATGCAGGAAGACGAAAAACAATTAAAATTAAACAATTTATTTATTTTGAATTATGGCCCCGACTTCTGTTTGTGGCAGGAATCTGAAATATACGGCAGACCGAAAAATAGGAAAAATGCATTTGTCAAATTGAATGCAACGAGTGAGCAACTCAATTTAAAGGCTTCCGCACAGCAGAGTGCAAAAATACCACAAATATTTGTCAAAGCACTGCAAACTCTGAATGAAAGTGGAATTTTCCCCCGGGGCGACTTCTGATGATTAGGCAAATGGAGAGCTTAGGGAAACTATAAGTACCCGAACTCCTCCTGGAGCATTAACCTCGACGAGTTCCGAGAGCCTGGAGCCAGGGCGAGAGATTAGGCTGATAATTTATTCAGGCTGTGGGCCAACTAATCTCGCACTGTCAGTGACTCTAATCATTCAATGAGATGAAAGCAAATGCCAATACACACGCAGACTGCGGCGGACTTCTTTCCAATTTGCGGCTTGGCTCAAAGAGCCAACTGAACAGGGATGGGATCGTGACTACAATCTGAAACTAGCGAGAAGGAAGTAGGACACTTGTGAAGGCATCAAGGCAAAATTAGAAGATATCGGTAGTGAATGATTGTGCTAGGTAGAATTATTCATTAATTTAAGGTTAACTAGTTTTGTTTAGTTAAAAACTAAAATAAAACCTAGCTACCGCAAATGAAGGTTTATTTATCAATAAAAACCATTTACTTACTTCTATACACAATAAAAACACGCCGGGTTCAAATTGATATGCGCATGGTTAATTTCTAATATTTATACGCATGTCTTTTTTACCATGACATAACCGATATCTCTCTCTCTCGGAGATTATAATTATCTGACTTCGAAATAGGAATTAGTATCAATTGAACACCTATCGTTTTCCAATAAGTTCTAAATGGTCTTTCAGAACCTTTGAAGTGGATAACATTTGTTTATAATACCCCAAGCTTACATGTCCAATACCAGCTCATCGCATTCAACTCATCCTTCAAAAATTCTCACGCTCCCATCTAAAAGTCAAGCATTTTTGATGCCCCTAGCGATGGAATGGTGGGTCCTCAGCTCGCAGAGGGAAAAAGAAAACCGAATTCCCACCACAGAGACAAGTTTCGGGTGGGTGAATCTGGCAGTGCGTGAATTCGAGTGGGCGGGTTGAGATTTGCTTGATTTGGCCAGTCGACTGTGACGTGTGTGGGTGCGTGTCCATGTCCATGTCCAGGTCCCTGTCCACAGCCACGTCCAAATCCAAAATCCACACTCACATCCATTTCCATGGTCAAGCCAGGTCGGTGCGTGCTGCAAAACAATTTAATTAATTCCAGATTTGCGTGGAATTTTTCACGAAAGCCGCGATGCCAGCAATCTGTAAATGGCATATACATACGCACAATAAGTATATCGAAGGGGGAAGGGGATGTGCTGGGCAGTGATGAGAAGTATCTTGGGAGTTCTATTTTTAAACATTGGTACTTAATTCCTTACTTAATACCTAGATCCCGGGGGCCCCAAAGGAATCGTACTAACACTATAAAAATGGGCATACATTTTTAGAAATATTTCAGTTTCATAAGCTTAGTTTGCTATTAATTAAGCCATAAATCTTAATAGTATGGTATTTTAAAAGAAGGTATATCAAATATCAAACGATCTTAAGATAATGAAGAGTTGATACGAAATTATCTTTTAAGGGGTTTGTAACTTAGAGCTGGAAAATCGATACTTTCGATATTTTGACAATATCGATGTTTTGAAGGGAAAACACAAATTAAATATCAAGAAATAGCAAACTGTCGATATTTTTTCAAGTAAAAAATTCAAGTAAATATTCTTAAAAAAATCATTTTTAAAAAATTGTTTTGGAATTAAGCCTCAGCTAAAAATATTCAAAAGTATAATTAAAATTTGATTTTTGCTAAGAGAACAAGCTTGTAATTGATAGCCACAACTACATTCTTTTCTTCTTCTCTTATACATTTTTTTCATCACCAAAAACGAGATTTACCTTTCCCATAACTAAGAATATCATTGGGCTGCAACTTTGTTAGGTACAAGGTTGATACACTTATATGAGTTACCGCCCATCTCTGGTGATGGGATACTAGTCAATGCCGAAAATTCAACCATTCGCACGTACTTTTACTATTTATTTGTTTCTCACTTCCACTCTCCCACTCTGCTCTGTATTTTCCGGACAGCCTGCCAGCTACGGCAAGAAGAACGGGATGTGGTACGCGTCGCCTGGGAATCAGGGATGGGGCTCCAAGCCCGCCAGTCGGAAGCCCTCAATAATGGAAGCGGATTTGGGCACATTATCGACCACATCAGGCTCGATAAAGCGCAGCGCCGGCCGTGTGATACGCATCATCAATAATTTGGATCATTCGGTGCAGGTGAGTCCTGAAAGTCCTGCAAGTGGGGGCATTTTCCGCCATCTCCAATCTCCCATTCCCATGCCGTATTTATTGTTTCGGCCAGCCCACGTCATCAACAATGCACAAAAATATTTTTGGTCGAAGGGGGGAAAATTGCACCTCGTGCCTTGCATTTTCCCAACGATTGCGGCATTTTCGCTATTTTCGCAATTTCGTTTGTATTTGTGCCTGGGCAGCGATGCGTTGTGCAAATGTTTTAATTGCCGCGATTAAAGCGCGCACCGGCCTGCAATATTTATGTAAATTTATGTTTGACTATTGCATTAGAGCACCGGACGGTGGAGAGGCCTAGAAAGTTTATTGAAATTTATGCAAAGTGCTCGATGAAATACGCCAAAGCCGTGCAAATATTTTGAGCAAATGCAAAAAAATGAGCTTAAATATTTAAGGCGGGAATGCGGAGAGCTCAGTCCACGTGAGGCGAGTAAATATGCATATCTATGTGGATGCACCACCTGTCCTCGCGAATTCTGAACTGCAGTTTGCGGGACGTTTACTTTTCCACTTCTCTGGCGGGTGGGTGGTGCAAAAAATGCAGGCCAACTCGGCGGAGTCGAGAGCCAAACCGATTCGCTTTTATTTGTATAAATATTTGCCATCAATATTTTATGGTCAGCGGAGTGTATTTATTTTTTCAGCAATCCACGACCCAACTGACTTAACTGTCATTAAAGGATTCTGCCCATAAATAACTTGACATTTTATTTTAACCAATCCGCAGAGGAGGAAACCACTTTGATGTGTTTTTCAGCGCTTCCATTCTTGGACTGCCCCTCGGGGACGTCATTAGTTGCGGTTGCCATTTTTCAAATGCATTTTCCCGTCTTTTTTATATTCGGCTTTTGACTGCGTTATTATAATTTACATTTTATTTATGCAATGTCCCGAGTGCCATGATTAAAGTTTTATGAATCCTCTAAAAAAAAAGGCGCCCACTTTGACATTCAGTTCGTTTTTTGGTGTGGGCTGCAGTCCGCCAGAAGTCTGCAATTAACCTTTGCCTACTTTCGGGGGCTACACTCCGCGGCAATCATATGGAAAATCAATTGTCTGTAATTTGTATTTTATTGTATGCAGCCAGAGAGTCGGGCCAACAGCCAGCAGCAAACAGCAACAAAATTGAAGCCACGGTCAATTTGGTAATTTCCGCTGACATACAAAAACAAGAAAAGGAACAAAAATGCCGAGCCGAAAAACTCGAAAGAAATTTGTAAATTGGGATTCGAGACTCTAAACACTCTTGAAAGACACAAAGTTAAGTTTTAAGTGAAGTTCATATTCAAATTCAAAGCTAAATAAAATTGATGATACAAAGGAATAATATTTTAACAATTGGTTTGATAAAAGCCTAATAAATGAAGTAAAATAAGTTGGTATTTTTATAGATCCTAGATTTTGTAGAGTTCAGACTTATCTTTTATATCTTAATATTATTATTATCTTAGCATTTCAATATACTTTATTTTCAATATTTTTTTCCCCCTATTATATTTATTATTTTTATTTTAATCCTGTCTACAGATCTTTAGCTCCGCTTCAGGAAAACTAGTCTTTTAGAATGCTTATTTCTTTGATGAGTTTTTTATTTTTTAATATAACATTTTATTTAGACGTTGATCAACCAAATAAATGGTTATAAAACGCATCACCAGGGTGTCGACGCTTCAGAATCTTTGATGAGTACCCAATTTAGATATATGAAATTCTAATAAGTTCTGTCTCGAATCCGTACTACCCTCTTAAAGGGAATAACGAGGGAAGGCCTGGCAAAAACTTTGCAGTCAGGTGTTCGGCCCCATAACTCTTGCACTCTCGCTGCGCCACACCCGTACTCGTAATTTATGTTATTATTACGAAAATGCCTTTAAAATATGAATTGGCTTCGGCACTACAAAGTTGGCCGCAACATCTTCCCTCTCCCTCTGCCGTTGTCGTAGTAACGGTCTATGGTAATTTCGCTAAGTGCAAGTAACATTTCTGGAGCCCCTTGTTTTGCAGCCGGCCGAGGTGGGGCATTCGTGCAGTTTTATGAATCAAAAGTACATTTTACGTCGTGGGCGTTTCGGCACCTTTCAGCACGTGGGCTGCAGCCTTGGCGAAGGCCGCACCTGATCGGGCCAATTAAAGGGCGGCCTAAGCCCCGTGACAGGTACTTTGGCCCGGACCGTCTGCCAGGCCCAAATCGAATCTCATTAATGGCCAAGACAATGGCAGAGGGCGAAGCGAAAGGCAGGGGCAGAAAACAAAGGCAGTCGTCGCTTTTCCGATTTTTCGATTTTCCGATTTGCCCCGCCACTTACGAGACACCCCTAATGGAGTTTGCAATGCAAATTTGACCAAAGTACAACCGACAACAAAAGCGAAAGAGGAAATTGTAGTAGTCATAGTGTTTGTAGCCGCCGTTGAACCCAACTCAGCACGCGCTCATTGACCAAGGCCAAGGACATGTCGCTCCTCGTTCGCCACGACCGACAACGAAGTCCTGGCGAAAATATATACAAATATATGCCGGGGTATTGTGCACTCCGCGGCGGAACAGCAAAAGTACGGAGTGCTGACGCCGATTGCATTACACGTACATTACCCGGAGCACCAAGTTCCACGTCCCTAAAACTCGAAGCACAGTAGAGTGGGAAATGTTGGGAATGTGAATATCTCAGAGCAGGCTACCATTTTTCATCACCATCAGCAAATGCAAATGGTTCTTAACGTTTATTCGGCATTTGCATAAAATGGGTCCTTATTATACTGTATTGTTTTAACCATTTGTTTTGTTCTTTCAACAATTTAATATTTATTTTAATTATTTCGGTAACAAGAAATATTGGTATTAAATCTTATATTACATCTTAATAAATGGGTCTACCCAAGAAGATGATCGATTTGATGTTAAGTGGTATCAATTTGACTTGATATGCTTGAAATGTAAACAACATGTTCGAAGTAGCCCAGTTCGAATTTCGAATGTGTCTTTCTCACTTTTTCGAGGTCAAAGAATCTTCGAGAGAGAGAAACCGGTACTGCATGGTAAAAACAATATGCGTATAAATACCAGCAATTTACCATTCTCATATCAATTTGATCCCGTCGTGTTTTTTTAAGTGTTTAGGCTTTAAGGCAAGTTCGTTTTTAAAAATAACACAACTAACTTAATTATTTTAAAAGAAAATAATTTTTTTTAAATTAAGTTAATTTTCAAAGAAGTTTTTCATATATTTCATACATTTTTGTCCTACTTTTTGACACTGTTCACACTTTCCACCGCCCCTTTTTGTCTGAGACCATGTCTGTGTTCTGTATTCTGTGTCCCAGTCTGCCAGGAGTCCCATGTTTGTGTTTATTTGTTTTGTTTGTGTCTGGGCTGCACATCTACATCAGCATCGACATCTATATCTGTAGCCACATCAAGTGTTCGTCGGGGTAATGCAATTGAAAGCCGCAATAAATGGCTATGCATAATGGCAGGCTACTCAATATTGGCGGTCCCTCGACTGCACAATGTACATACTTATATATCACCCGATCGCAGAGTAGGGTTTGCAGTGCTCGGGTATTTGGCAAACTAAAGTGCAACGTGTCGCATTGCACTTTGTTGTTTGACTTTTTCAACTTGCAGCTTACGTGTTTGACGTACTAGGAGAAACTTTGGGCTTTTTGGGTATTATGTGTTTATGAACACATTGAAATGGGTAGCCAAGTACACAAATAAAAATGGGTTTTAAACAAAAAAGTTAAAAATTAAATATTAAAGATATATCCGATAATATTGTTTAAAAGCATTACAATTATTTAACAAATAAATCAGGAAATACTGTTCTTAGTTTTCCTATAAAAGGCTTTTTTCAAGTTAAATAGAACTGCCTTTTTCTCTGTGCACGAATATCGAGCATGCACATGGGTTTAATTTTTTCATAACGTATACGCCACAGGGGCATTGAACAGTGGAGAGCTGGTGGGAAAGGGGGAACAAAGACAGCAGCCTCACCTGACATTCTCCCTTTCATGTGTACCTTCATGGAAGGCAAACAGAAAAAGGCAGGGAATATGTAAGCAAGCTCGAAGCGCAAAAACCGCTCAAAGAATGGTCTCAGCTTGCATATCCCAGGAATACGCTCTACTAACTGAATACTTGGATTTGAATTGCTAGGCCTGTAAGGGAATTTTCAATAAATGGAGGAGCTACTTGGAAGAATTTGCAAGTTGACTAAGAGGCTATGAGAAGAGAGCTTTTGACACTTAGAATAATATTTGAATTTAAATATACATATATTGCACTACTTAAACAACTAAAAATGCAATAGAGAAATGCAAATTAAAGATGCATTTTTCTTTCTTTATATAATATCCTGGCCTAATTTCCGCATACCGCACTGCAATCGCTTTTGGTTCTTAACTCTTTGGTCTTGTGTTTTTCATTTAAAATACTTGTGTTCCCTTTATGCAACTCCACGAAAGTTGACAACAATACGGACGACAGCCGCGCTGCAGTTAAATGTCTTTTGTTTTATGCATGTTTGTATTTTATTGGAATTCCTTTGGGTGTGTGGAAGGAGAAGTTGCCGCAAACGAAAATATTTGGAAAATTTGCATGGTTTTGACGTCACCGAGATTAAATCAAACGTGCGGCGGCCGAGCGATTGAATGCCTGAAAAACCAGCACAATTTTCCAGACGAGGAGAAATGCCGACAATTTAAATCACACACTCACACACACACAGGAAGAAGGGAGAACGGAGGTCCTGGCCATTTCCTTCCGGCAGCTGTTTGCCAGCTTCTCCTCAGCCGATTCCCACCTGCCACCGCATACGAAAAGTGCACGTAATTGGCTTAACAAACGCCATTTGTTTGGGGTCACGTGATTGCAGCTGGCGACGTAGCCGATAATGTAATTATTTGCTCACATAATTATATTTGTTTATAGTCCATGTCGGAGCCCATATGCCTCATCAAGGCATCTTCAGCCTCCGAATGGCAATGGCTCCCCAGTGCCCAAGTGGCCAATTGTGTGGGGGGTGTGTGCAAAAAGGGAGCGACGGAGACACATTCATGCATAATTTATGGCAAACACATCGACAGTCTGCAGCCTTTCGGGCCCGAAATGCATTGCACTAAATTATTAAAAGCATCTTTTCGGCTTCTGTCCTGTCAATTAATTTTCCAGTAAATTAAGTGACAGTCGATTGGGCTGCCGAAAGAAAAGTTTAGGAAAACTTTGCCCATGTGCAGCAGCAATTTAATGCCAAATGGTGAAATAATTTGCCTAATGGACATTGGCTTTATCGCCTTGCCAGCTCAAGGAAGTATTAAGTTGACCAAAAATTACGTAAATATTTCGTAGTATTAACCTAAAATTAAATTTATAAAATAATTAGACGTGGCCAATTGGTCTGAACTATTTTATTATAATATTAGATTTATCCATTTTAACACCAAACTTCTAGAGACGGAAGTTCAATTTTAAACTAAGCCCAAGATGGCCTTGCAAATTCCCAATTTATTCGATAAAAGGCCAAAATCTTCCATCACCATTTGTATTTGAAAACATTTCTGCCTGACAATTGTGTCGCAGGTGCTACGCTTTGATAAAACATAAATAAATTGTGATAAATAGAGGCACAATCCATGGGGTCCAGTGCGGTCCGGCTCGATTTGGCCCGAATACACCTGAACCGGTCCACCTAACGACCCATAAAAGACATGCGTTTCGGTAGACGAAATGGCCGTCACTCTAAATCAAATTGCTAACCGTAAAAAAGGGCTGCAAAAGGCAAGGAAAAATAATAACATTTCCGATGAAGTTGAAAGCGTAACGGGTTTGAAAAATTAATGTTTGCTCTTGGCCAAAAAGTAAGAGTATTTGAAAATTTTCATAGAAATATCCCAACCCAAAAGTAAAGTTTTAAAAATAAAAAATGCCAACTGCTGTCAGCAAAACTTTTACTGCAACTGATAGTTCTGGGCCTACTTTGATGATAATTATAATTGATTCACAAATTCACCGAAAAAGTTGTAATACTCGGTCAAGCCTAGCAAAAAGTCAAATTTCCAACTTTTTCACCAAAAACTTCGAAATGAGCTGGATAAATGCGTGATTTTCGGGGGAGAAGGGAAAAGTTAGAGACCGGGGCTTATACTTTTTTTTACTGTTTGCCGACAATCAGTCCGACCTGGGTGGAAAAATTAAGTGGCGCCGATGTGCGGGGGGAAAACCACTCAACACGGACATAAAACCATTAAACGGACGCCTTTTTCGAAGCCAAACTAAATACATAAATTAAACCGAGCCGGCCAGACAACGGCGAAAGTTTATCGTTGTCTCTGGTCCTCGTCCAGGTCCTCGTCCTTTTTCACCAAATAAAAACTTCCATGGCAGCTGCTTTAATTCTATGCGAGTTCCTAATAGTTGGGAAAAGATGATGGAGATGTTGGCAGAAGTGGAGAGACAAATTCTTCTTTAACACGCGTGAATAACCGTTATCAAGGCCCTGAAGGTCATTAAAACTCAAGAGTTCCACTTGAAAAATAAGCAGCGAAAGCAGAAAAGCCAAAGTCAAGCGTCAGCCAACAAATGCAACAAAGCGTGGCCTTCATTGTGGTGCTTGTGCGGGGGGCCTTCTGTGGGGTGGACCCAATTATGAGCGGAAAAGCTCGAGTGCAACAACAATAACCATACGTACAATGGGGCGAAGGCAAACAATGCTGCTGTACACAGGAAGAAATCATTCAAATCTGTCAGCAATTCAATTCCTTTAAGTCATGAGGTTCTGAGTATGACCTCTTTCATTTTTCTGCCATTTTTTGAGAAATTAGAACATCTTTTTGAAATTTTTTAGATTATCTCTTAGGTAATGTGGTTTTCCTATGTCATAGATTTTCTTTAAGTTCTATATTTCTGCTCACCGCATTTTCTTCCTGTGGGTGCTTTGTGCAACAAATAAAATGTATTAAGCATTAAAAGAAAACGCAAACTGGGTCACAGACTCGATTGGTGGGGCGCGCGTCAAAGAAAAGTGGATGTGGATGTGGCCGAGGATGCGACGAGGACGCGAGTCGACGACAACATATAATTATAAGCATTACTAAAAGAGGGAGGGGCATGGGGGAAGTCGGGGCTATGGGCCACTAAACGGAAGTTGCGTGCCATGACTAAATTTTTGACCGCAGGTCAAGTAAAATGTGTTGAAAGGCCCCCCTGGTACATATGTAGCTACTTGCCAGACTAATTACCCGTCCAGATTTAACACGTGATTTTACACATATACAAATCCATATACTCATGCTATATCACCACCGCCCTCTTTTCCCCTTTCAGTGCCGCGTTTTGTTGAACCTACGCACCTCGCAGCCATTCGAGGAAGTACTCGAGGATTTGGGTCAAGTGCTGAAAATTAACGGAGCAAAGAAAATGTACACAGGCACTGGCCAGGAGGTATGTGGATTTCCGGGGGTGGGCTGCTAGCCGCACGACCTTGACACGGCCTAATAACTTAATGAAGACCCGAACTTAGCCGACTTGCAAAATGATTTGACAAATTGCTCTCTCGTCCTCACGCATAGTAAACAAAAACCCAAAGTGGTCATCCATTATGGGTTTTTTTACCCAAAAGTAGGAACTGAGGGAAATCAATATTACATTTTTTATAAACATAAACTTTAAAACATATGTACTTGATAAATTGAACATTAAACATTGAAAACTAATTTTAAAAATACAAAATAAAAGTAATAAATCATGATATTATTAAAAACAAGTCGGTTTTAGGTTTTATAAAATGTAGAATTCCCAAAATAAAATTATTATTTAATCTATCCCACCAATTTGAGTGTGGTTCCATTATAGAATTTTATATTACTATTCATTCTGAATGTTGTATCTTTAGGTCCGCAGTTTTTCCCAGCTGCGGAATGAGTTCGCCGACGTGGACACCTTTTACCTGGCCACGGGAACGGCCCTGATCGCCGGCTCCCCCATCCGGCGTTCCAGATCCCGCCCCTCGGTGGTGGCCGCCGCCCCCATTTTACCCACGGACGAGCTGCCCAAGGTTCCGCTGCGCGGAGCCCGCCCGAGGAGCAAGAGCCGGCCGCGAATCCTTTACGCTCCGGAGAGCGAGATCCTGCGGCCGAACGGCGAGTACACGATGCTGGACATCATGAAGGAGGAGCCCACCAAGGTCACCATCCGGGGGCTGCGGCGCACCTTCTATCCGCCCGTCCACCATGCGCCGGCGGACAACTCCCCGCCGGACAAAAAGCTGCAGCTCCAATGGGTGTAAGTATTGTGAAATAAATATCATAAAATCTCAGTTAAGATGCGGACTTTTTTAGCCATGGTTACCGCGGCATCGATGCGCGACGCAATCTCTGGGTCCTGCCCTCCGGAGAGCTGCTTTACTACGTGGCCGCCGTGGCCGTGCTCTTCGATCGCGACGAGGATGCCCAGAGGCATTACACGGGACACACCGAGGATATCATGTGGTAAATTATAAATATAGTATTAAACTTCTATCAAAAGTTCTCTATAAAATTATGAAAATAAGAACAATATTTATATATCCAATATCCAATAGAAATGGGAAGTACAGTATAAATAAATAAATTTATATTTAAAAAAAATATGACAAATCTTTAAAAACTCTCAGTCATTCTCACATAAATAAGAAACAAGAATTTCAGCATCCTTGTAATTTAAAAATTATAAATTTAAATATTTGATATGGCTAGAACCTTATTTTAAAGATATTCAAATACTAGGTAATCCTGAAAATGTGAATTTGTATTAAGATTGTATCCTCTCATTCCAGCATGGATGTGCATCCCTCCAGAGAGCTGGTGGCCTCCGGCCAGAAGGCAGGACGAGATCGCAAGTCGCAGGCGCACGTTCGCATCTGGAGCACCGAGTCCCTGCAGACGCTCTACGTCTTTGGCATGGGCGAGCTCGATAGCGGGGTAACCGCCGTGGCCTTCTCGCAACTGGTGAGTAATGCCCCCAATATGTATACCCAATTAAGGAAGGAGATAACCCACGAGATTCCCTTGCAGAACGGAGGCAGCTACATACTGGCAGTGGACAGCGGACGCGAGAGCATCCTGTCCGTGTGGCAGTGGCAGTGGGGTCACCTGCTGGGCAAAGTGGCCGTAAGTCCGACTAAGCCGGCCCACTTAAGACGCCCCCTAATTCTCAACTCAATTACAGACCCTGCAGGAGGGACTGTCGGGGGCGGCCTTCCACCCGCTGGACGATAATCTAATCATCACCCATGGACGGGGCCACCTGGCCTTCTGGCACCGGCGCAAGGATGGCTTCTTCGAGCGCACGGACATTGTGAAGCAGCCGTCGCGCTCCCATGTCACCAGTGTGCAGTTCGAACCGGATGGAGATGTGATCACAGCGGACTCGGATGGCTTCATTACCATCTACTCGGTGGACTCGGATGGCGCCTATTTCGTCCGCACGGAGTTCGAGGCCCACAACAAGGGCATCGGCTGCCTGATCATGCTGGGCGAGGGCACTCTACTCTCTGGCGGCGAGAAGGATCGCAAGATCGCCGCCTGGGACTCCCTGCAGAACTACAAGAAGATCGCCGATACCAAAGTAAGACCAGTAAATATTTTAAAACTTTAATTATGGATTTTATACATCCCTAGTAATTGTTTTTAAATAATTGTATATATTTATTTGCATAATGTTACGAGTTTATTCTATATTATATATATATTCTTAGAACCAAATCATTTATAACTGAGACACGAAATAGTTATAATTCAATATTTTTTATATTATTTATTATATATTTATTTTTTATAGAGGGCTATTCCCAAAAATCCACAGTTTTAAAATACTTAAAAATTTGTAAATGGAAAATAGTTCTTGGAAATTTGGTATCAAAAGGCTTTCGACTTTTCGTAATACCTTTAATCCCATTTTAAAGAAGAAAATAGCTATTTAAGACAATGCTACCCCAGAGAGATCTTACTTATATTCAATTGACCTTTTCGGATCCGCAGCTCCCGGAGGCCGCCGGCGGCGTGCGCACCATCTATCCGCAGCGCCCCGGGCGGAACGACGGGAACATCTACGTGGGCACCACGCGGAACAACATCCTGGAAGGCTCGCTGCAACGCCGCTTCACCCAGGTGGTCTTCGGCCACGGGCGGCAGCTGTGGGGACTGGCCGCCCACCCGGACGACGAGCTGTACGCCACCGCTGGGCACGACAAGCACGTGGCCCTCTGGCGCAAGAACAAGCTCATCTGGACCATCCAAACGGGCTACGAGTGCGTGGCACTGGCCTTCCATCCCTTCGGCACCTTGGCCGCCGGCAGCACCGAAGGTCATCTGCTGGTCATCAACTGCGAAAACGGGGCCGTCATGCTGACCCTGAGGGTCTGCGGGTCGCCCCTCAACTGTGTGGCTTACAACCAGGGTAAGATCAGGGGTTCACTTAAGATATTGGGTTGTTAAAAAAGTCCTGCGGTATTTTTTATTATATTATATTTTTCTTTTTTTACATCGAGCTTTTAAGTGACTCAAAGCTTCTTCAAATGGTTTATAACGGCTTGATGACATAAGCCAAGCTCTTGACCGATGCTACGGCTACTACTATGCCGGTTTTATCGCAATTTTCTACGACAGGCCTTCCTTCTTCGACCACCTCTGCACCAGAACGAAAACGTTGAAACCATCGTTGTGCGGTGGAAATGGAAACTGTATCGTGTCCATAAACTGCACAAATTTTATTGGCGGCTTGAGATGCATTTTTGCCTTTTTCGTAGTAGTTCTGTAAAATATGCCGTATTTTCTCTTTATTTTGCTGCATGATTGCGACGCTATAACTCACGAACGACTTAAAAGAAAAGACAATCAATCAAACACGTGTTAGCGCGTGAAATGAGCTTTCCAAAAAGGTATATTATGACCAGATGCGACGAATAAAATAAGAACTACGCGCTTTCAGCGCCAACTAGCGAAAATACCGCAATACTTTTTTGACAACCTAATATTAAAGACCCTCAGTGGATTTATAAATATTTTAAGTTTGAAACCATATTTAATTTCAAAGTTCTCAAAGAAATTATGTTCTTTATGATGATAATTTATTTATAAACTTATCTCATTTTCAGTTGGCGACATGATCGCCATGGGCTCGCAGAACGGCAGCATTTACCTCTTCCGCGTGTCGCGCGACGGATTCTCCTACAAGAAGGTGAACAAGATCCGGGGATCGCAGCCTCTGACCCATCTGGACTGGAGCATGGACGGCAACTTTGTGCAGACGGTGACCATCGATTTTGACCTGCTCTTCTGGGACGCCAAGTCCCTGTCCCCGGAGCGCAGTCCCATTGCCATGAAGGACGTCAAGTGGCTGACCAACAACTGCACCGTGGGCTTCCTGGTGGCGGGTCAGTGGAGCAACCGCTACTACAGCACCACCAACACCATAGTCGCCACCTGCAGTCGCTCCGCCGCCCACGACATGCTCGCCTCCGGTGACGCCGAGGGCTATCTGCGATTATTCAGGTGAGTTGTGAACACAGTTCCAGTTTTGAAATGGATTAAAGACTAATCCCAGATAATTTCGATTTTGTTTGTTTAAAAATATTACATTTTTGTCACATTAGATTTTGTTTGATTAACAAATATTCGATTTTGTAAGATTAGAAATCCTTATGTTTTTATTTTGATAAAAGGTAATTTAAATACATTTTGAACTAAGAGATCATACTTAAAAGAAATATTAGACGCTTTTCTTTAAAAGATTTTTATATATATTTTAAAAAATATATTTAGGCCATAAATCAACTTTATTTAAAGTGAATTAGGAATTTTAAAAAGATTTATTAATTTTCTTTTTTGATATTTATTTTGTTTTAAACTAAACCAAACTTTTTATGAGGATAATCAAATGGCAAAGACTAAAACATAATAGTTGCTCCTCATTATTGTAGGTACCCCTGCATCTCGCCACGCGCCGAATTCCACGAGTCGAAGGTGTACTCCGGAATGCTGGCCTGCGTCCGTTTCCTGTGCGGCGACCACACGCTCATCACCGTGGGCGGCACAGATGCGTCCCTGATGGTGTGGGACATTGTCGAGGAATAGCTGAAATGGCCACCGTGGCACCGCACCGCCGCCCAGTACGAGGCCAGCTACTCGGACTACTGGCACCGGCGCGCCTCGAGGGTCTCCTCAACCGTCCTCGATAGCGACTCGGTGGACTACCAGTAGTCCAGTAGTCCCAAGGAACTCGGGGATGGGCGGCGAACTGCTTGCTAGACTCAGAACTAGACGAACTACAATTGGCCAGCGTTCCGTTTTTGGTTTTAGACGAACAAAATATTGATATTAGATAATTGCACGTATTACGAGAGAAATTCAACATTTTCGAGACGTTTTTGTGAAAAGAGAAAACCGCACCAGCAATTAGCACCTGCAGTCCAGCAATCGAGCAAACCAAAAGTCGGCTTCCACTCAGAAATTGAATCTTCCGTTCCGGTCTTGCCATCTGCATTTGTCCCCTACGCTCCACATTTGTTCGAGCCCCTCGAACCAACTCTCCATGCCACTGGTGGATCCTAAACTATAACCCTAACCGACGAAACGACGAGCATATAAATACTTCATCTTCCAGAAAGTTGTCAGAAACTCTTCCGAACAAATGCAGCAAACCAGACAGCAAGTGACAAACAACAGACATACATCTCACCCGAATCACCGAATCACGGATAACGAAACCCAAGTGCACTTCCAACATATAATATATACTTATATATACATATATCGAATGTGTATTGTTATAGCAACTTTTATTATAAGCGTTGAAATAAATAAACAGTTTGAAACGGAGCAAAAAGTGCGGGCAACTGTCCATTTATCGATTTATTTCGCAAGGTGTCGGGTCAGGCATCGTAATTCTGCCAACCAACTCGATAGAAATGAAATAACGGCGCCACTGAGCTGGGGCAAAATACCGACCTTTTGAAAATAGGGGGTGGAATGCAGGTCACTTACTTTACTCTTTTACACTTATACTCTTTTAGATTGAATTTTTTCAATGAAATCTTTTCAATTAATCGGTAATGACAAAAGATTGAAACTTTTTTTTTATAAAAAGAACAGTCTTAATGACAAGCTAAGCGCATTATTTAGTTTAAAAATTTAGACTAAAATCGGCGATAATACTGATTTTATTCGGTGGTAAGTCAGGATCTGAGTTTTTGATAAATATACGAATTTTTCTTAGTGGCCAATTTTGGTCCCAAATCGAAGATAAGTACCGTTTTGAACAGCTAACAATCTAATATATGGATTCCAGTTACTTATTTCGAAAAATCTTCAAGGATTTAAAGTGTCAGTTTTAAATTCCAATAGACTAGGTATTTGATAAATAGACAAACGAGATATGACATACAATATTTTAAAATAATATTTCTCTTGCATCGTCTAAAATACTGATTTTTTAAGGAAAATCAGAATCAGTGTTTTTACTCAGAATATTATTTTTCTCCGAGTTTTTAACTAAAACTTGGCCACAATTTTACACAAATCTCTGTGAGTTGAAAACTATTTTTTACTTCGTTAATAGATTTAAGAAAAATCAGAATCAGTGTTTTTACTTAGAATATTATTTTTCTCAGAGTTTTTAACTAAAACTTGGCCACAATTTTACACAAATCACTGTGATTTGAAAACTATTTTTTACTTTGTTAATAGATTTTACAATTCTTAATAACCTTTCCCTGGTTTTGGCTTTTTGAAGATAATAAAAATAAAGAAGAAGCAATGCAATAGAAATTTGTTTTTTCCTCAAGGGATTTTTATTCTTAGTCTAATTTTATACCCTAAACAAACAAACATGGAAGACAATGTTTTGCTTAACTCTAATGGAAGACAATGATTATAGCTACAAACTTAGGCTAGATTAAAGCATTATTGAAGACATTTTAGCAGCTAGTTTGATATGTACAGTTGGCGGAAGCGACGAAGTTGGGCGCTTCCGAGGCACACAAGTCAGTCAGTCTCGTGTTCTCATGATCACAGTTGGATTTAAAGCCGAAGTGCAGATTATAGACCTTTCAGTGGGGTCACATCACAGTTTCTCGATGGAGGAGGAGGCCCCAAAAGAACTCAGTAGAGAAGACTGATTGCCTTGGCTTCCAGTTGTTCGTTGAGCCAGTTCTGGTGCTCCTCCTCGGTGTCGCAGGAGATAGGAAGCTCCTTTGCAGGCTTGGAGTTCTTGAAGATCTTTTTGATGGTCTTCAGCAGCTTCTTAATGTTGCTGGAGGCGCCGGTGAGAGATTGCTTCTCCGACACTCCGTTGAAGTTGGAAATGAGAGCTGTTTCGGCGAACATTTTTCTAGATGATAACTGATGATCTGCTCGGATAGAGAACTGTAGTTCGAATGATGCTATGGGTCTAGATGCTCGGTCTTTTATACCCGAAAATTTTGCAACCACTCTGTTGGTTTTTCCCTACCTGGTCTGCTAATTTACAGGGGATAAAATGATGCAGGTAGATCTGTCAGTTCGTTACATGATGGATAAAACAATGCAAGAAAAAAGTTAAAGGCAAGGCTTCTTTTCTCGTACACAATATTTGTTGCCCACTTAGAAAACGAATACGTTAGCTTCATTAAACCAACAAAATCAAAAAAGTGGTTTGACAAATTGTTCAATATTCAAAAGAGGGCCGTATATAATAATTATTCATTTGAGCAAAAAATAAAATCCTAATTTTATGATTACTTTCTTGAGTTTTACTTATGCGCTCAAATATTAATTATTACTCTTTAAGTGCAAAATATCGATAATAAAATAATAAATTTTATGATTAATTTTTATTAAATCACTTGTACAGGGTCTTTTATTTGCTAGGATTTTTACCAATAGCCTACGATTTGGTTGGTTTCGTCTATTTTATTTTGGCACGGTATCTGTTGCATTCGAAAATATTTCTGTCACACCCCTGATTGATTAAATCTTTTGTAAGGGGATCGAAAAAACCATCATTTATAGGTTACTCGATTGCGCACGAGAAAATAATTATTTTGTACTTCTTCAGTAGATTCTCAATTTTTAATTTAAGTGCCTACTTATTTTCCGATTTGAATTAGAAATAAGAAAAATGCACAGTTTAACTTGGTGTACATATGTCAAGTGAAAATCTCCTTTTGTTTTACAAAATGGAAAGCGCTAAAAATGTGGAAAAAAAATAGTAAGAAATTTAATTTCTTGAACTGACCCTGGGGACAAAAAATTTTGCTGAAGTTCGGTCCCAGTTTATTTAAAACTAAATCGGTGCTTTAGTTTAACGTTTTTTTAAAGTACAATAATTAGTTTGAAGTAGTAGTTCACCTAGTTTCGATCGAAATTTTAATTTTTCCTTATATAATTTATTATTTTACTAAACATTTGTCTTAAATTCTGAAAAATCAAAATTAGGGTGTTCAATTGCGTTGCAAAAGTGTAAAATTTGTAAGTTTGCCAGACAAAAATTGTGAACGACCTTTTTTCCAAAATCGTTGCAAGATATTGACACACAATAAAAGGCTAACTTCCTATTTTTGGTATTGCTTGATGATTTTTGAGGAAGAAAGAAATGCAAGGGAGGCTTTGCCTAAAATAAAATTGACAAATGAACACAAAAATGGCCCCCTTTTTACTTTATATGAGAAGTCCACGATTTCTTAGGCGTTAAATGGCTGAGGACGGTCATGTGTTATACTCATTCTCATTATTATAGTCATTCTTATTTGGTTTTACCAAAAATTTGCTTAAACCGCGAGTTCTTCAGCTTATTGGGTGGCCAACATCTTGGTCAAGTATGTCATTTCCTTACCGTCTTATATAAGCAAGCCGTTAATTAAATATCAAAATAACCGAAAAAAAGACCGCGAATTCTTTGGCATATGGAGGTTATATATACATAGTTTAACAAAAGCATTTACCAAGAAAAAAAACATTAGTCGCCAAAAGTAGAGCAACAAAATCTACACGCGAATTCTTAAGCGTCAATCGGCTTTTAGGTTGACTCACCATAGACTCAAACCCGACTTTTTAGTATTTTTTTAGTATTTAAAACCTCTATTTTAAACCATTATTTCTACACAAGTACAACAGATTTGTATACATAGGCTGGGGTGTTGTAGGCCTTGCTAACTATTTTGTATGGCAATTGTTGTTAGAACTGCTTACACTTTTACACTTTTCAAACGTTTGCAACGCAATTGAATACCCTAAATGATAAGTAAACGTCTCAATAAATATAACCATTTTTAAGAAAATTATACATCAGCAGCCTATTGAAAATCTTGAAATAATCGAGATTGAATATTTTTTGTGTGAATTAAGTTCGTTATAAGTTTTCAAACATTCTGAATGCCATACAATGATATTGCATTCTGGGAAAATAAATATTTGAACCCTTAATTTTAATGACCGCGGTATTTAATATAATTGTTCGTTCTCATTGTTGCTCAACATGACCAACGTTTGTACTCAATGTTGCTCAACATGACCAACGAACAACAAATCAAGCAGCAGTCAAGTTAGTAGCAGTACCAGGCGCCCAGTTGCACCCACTGCAGATAATATTGGCTGATCAGCCTACATAGTCAATATCAACAGTTGACTCGACGTCTCACTGACCCGCTGACCCAAATACGCTAACCGCTAATATAGTCAAACCATACTGACCTACTCCAGAATACAACCTATTCCACTATTCTTTACACTTAACTTCCTCATCTCCAACTAGTATATAACCATGTACCAAGCTCACAATAAATCAGTTATCAACCCATCTTATAACTCCGCGGTCTTCCTTTCTGGCCTCCGGGAAGAGGCCTCGGATACAAACTTATATTGATCTACAAGCCACGCTTGGGATCAAACAATAATCATTTTGGCATTTTTTATGGTTTAGCACTAGACGTTAGAAGTCATAAAACATCCTGACAACAATTCAATGATAATAAATTTTGAAAACAAAATATTTTACCAATAAATAAAAAAGTAGAAGAAATAACACAATGATAAGTTGTTTTTTTTTCCTCAAGGGATTTTTATTCTTAGTCTAATTTTATACCCTAAACAAACAAACATGGAAGACAATGTTTTGCTTAACTCTAATGGAAGACAATGATTATAGCTACAAACTTAGGCTAGATTAAAGCATTATTGAAGACATTTTAGCAGCTAGTTTGATATGTACAGTTGGCGGAAGCGACGAAGTTGGGCGCTTCCGAGGCACACAAGTCAGTCAGTCTCGTGTTCTCATGATCACAGTTGGAGTTTAAAGCCGAAGTGCAGATTATAGACCTTTCAGTGGGGTCACATCACAGTTTCTCGATGGAGGAGGAGGCCCCAAAAGAACTCAGTAGAGAAGACTAATTGCCTTGGCTTCCAGTTGTTCGTTGAGCCAGTTCTGGTGCTCCTCCTCGGTGTGGCAGGAGTAGAGGATGTTGGAGATGGGAATATCCTTTGCAGGCTTGGAGTTCTTGAAGATCTTTTTGATGGTCTTCAGCAGCTTCTTCATGTTGCTGGAGGCGCCGGTGAGAGACTGCTTCTCCGGCACTCCGTTGAAGTTGGAAATAAGAGCTGATTCTGCGAACATTTTGCTAGATGATAATTGATGATCTGCTCGGATGGAGAACTGTACTTCGAATGATGCTATTGGTCTAGCTGCTCGGTCTTTTATACACGATGGTGGTGCAACCGCTCTAAGGATCCTTCCCTACCTGCTCTCAGAAATCCGAAGGGATAAGGGGATGAAATGCGTCATCGAGTCTACAGGCAGGTAGGGACACTTTACCTGCTAGGTTGCATCGCAACGGATTTACTCACATGAACTGCTTTTTGATTGTAGCAATTTATCGAGGAGCACTCCAAATTAATTTCAATTACTGCGGGTACTTCTTCGGGTTGTTGAGACTGATTATTTTGAAACCAAACAAGATCTGTGGTAAAATAAAGGGTATCGACATGAGGCGGTTCAGATCAATAAGGGATTACAATCCCATTTCACAAATTAAGATTACCCATGTTAGAGTGCAGTGTGTACTTGAGCATGTGTCATCTACGACTCATTATTGGATTTGGAATCAAAAATCCTTGAAGACATACATATATGCTGCTTTAAATATCGTATACTTAGTTATTTATGTACAGCGTTTCAATAGTAATTTGTAATAATTAATATTAAGTGGTAACAATGGTGTGAAAATGGAAAAAATTACTTCTCTTTAAGTCTATACTTTTTGTTCGTAAAAAAAAGGATGACAATATTTCGGTTAACCATACTTTTCGTAATTGGTGTCTAAGATTTATAAAATATATAAATACTATTAAGTAGGGATCCAAATATAAAGAGAGACAGAAAAAAACCTTACCAACGTAAACAAGAAATACCACAGATAAATTAAATTCACATATTATTTTGAAGTTTTAAGTGAAGTCAGTTTGCTGAAACATTTTTAAACCGCATTCACAAAATTTATTTTTATAAATAGAAAAACCACTCCTGAGAATGAGACGGTATTGGCATAATTCAATGAGCTCGTAAAACGGCTATCAAACTTTTGGAAAATCGATCTCAATTAAAATCCAATCAATTTGTAGCTCCGTTTTTTTGTAATTGTTAAATTGCAATAATTTTATAATTTATTTTTACAAATACTTTTAAGTAAGTATTGTAAAATCATGTATATTACAATAAAATTTAAAGAAATAAAAAAGAATGTTGGAAATTTTTATATTTTATAAATGTTTAATGTATTTTTCAGCAATTAGAGATTAGAAAACCGGTGCAGCCGATTCCTGAACTCTATCTCGACTCTAATTATTGGAAAATACCTTAGATATTCCTTATTTCACAGGATGTTTCATTCCGTATCTTATCCACCACTTATCATGCTTATAAAGCAGTCAAACCCTTAGAGAACAATCAAACACAAAAGCCGATCATGAATGTAACCCACCACATATCTTATCCTGTTTTCATTTGGATACCCACCCAGAAGAACTGATATCGAAATCGAATTCGTTCTAGCAATCTATAATATACACCTTCAGACCAGCCTCTGCGACATCCCACACTCGAATAGTCTTCTAATTAAGCAATTAAGTTCAAAGGATAATTAGGATTAACGTGAAAATTGCGATTTCCACCGTATCATTTCGTAGGAGTATTTCGATTTACTCCGATTTACGCATAACCAAAACTCTCCACATTCCGAGGTCGAAACTTTGTTCGGCCCGAAATCAGCGTAAAACACCAAATAGATCGTGTCGAACAGCTGAAACGAAATGGTAACAGGATGCCAAAAAGCCAAAAGGCAACTCGCAATTGAATTGCAACGATTTGGAACCAATCGATTCGGAGCGATGCGGCCGAGGTTTATTTCTAAGAAATAAAACGAAAAATGAATAATTGTCAAATGTCAAATGGGTTCCGACGGTAAAAACCGTGACGTGACCCGAACAACAAGTACGGATCGCTGGCGAACAGAAGAAGTGTGCAGGATCCTTTTTGTGTCCCGAGAAGGGCTCAGCATGAGTTTTTGTCTATAAGGAATTTTAAGGGATGTAGAGTCAGACTAAACGTTGCATGTCCACAAATACACCCCCGATCCTTTTGCATCCTTTAGTGCATATTCCAATTTGCAACGCCTGAACATTCCTGTTCACAATTACTTCAATGCAGAATCTTCCTTATTTTTTGTTCTCTATTATTTTTGGGTGAAAAGTCAGTTACGTGCCCGATGAATAATTGTATTTTGGCGACATTGCCGCCAACTTCTAAGGCGAATCAATTCGTTCCAAACGTTTGCCGAAATATAACCGAAGCAAAAGTTCTATTCAACATAAAACAAAATAAGATTTCTTAGAACCAAGCACGTTCTCTGTGCAAATTGAAATTATTACGCCAATCTAAATTTGTCCTCAAATTCTTGAGAAATACTTAACGAATTAATAATAGAGACTGGAGATTTTAGTAAGAAGTCAATTAGGCTTTCTATTTCATGGTACTGGAAATTAAATCTCCGAAACAGCAAATTTTTATTTATATAATTAAAAATAAAGTAATACAAAAACATATTAAAACTGGTTGGATTCAAATTTTGATTGCACAAAAATGTGTTTCATAATTAATTTACATTCAACATATTTTTCAACATATCCAACACTTTTTAAACTAAATAATTTAAAAATATTAAAAGAAATTTTAACCGTACATAATAACATGATTCAACAATAAATGAATGTTTTTAAAATAAATGTGTTATATAAAAATGTATTGAATTTACCTTTAAAAATCGAAAAAAATATATAATTTTCAATAGTTAAAAAGAAAAAAGACTTGACTTGGATTTAATTTAGATAGTCATGGCAGCCTAATATACAAATTAGTATGATGTTGAGCTCAAGTTTTTTAAAATAAATAAGTAAGCAGAAATGCAGCATACTTGCATACTTCATAAGACCTTAAGTCTCGAACTGGCAGTAAATTCAATTATTGCTTATAAATTAGTATTAAGAATTTCTAAATAGTATTCATAATTTGTTTCTTTAAATCTTTAAAATAATAGATTAAAATGGATTCATACCCAAAATTGTACATTTTCCATTTTTCGGGATATTTTATTATAATTATTTTTGGAGTTTTTGTGTTCAGCAATGGAACAATAAGCAGTCCCGTGAAAAGGCTTCCTTGGTGGCTTAGTACGGAACAATACTTTAGTAATTATTCCAAATATGAACACCGTAGGGATTATGCTCTTTTCAGTCTAGACACCCAAGTCAAATGCAGATTTTTGGTAAGAGGAAAATTATTGTTCTTAATATTGTTATAATGAAAGACCATAAATATCAAGTCAAATTGTAAAGCGATTTACTTACATATGTACATTTGGGGAAAACGTCCTTTTTGGTATTCCAATCCCGTAGGTAAAATATCGTTTTGGATTATATTGAGAACGTAAACCGCAATTATTATTAAAAGTATTATAAAACGATGTTAATAAAAGTAATAGGATATTTAATAAAATGTTATAATCGTTCAACTTCAATTTATAATAACAATATTTAGAAAAAGTGCATAAGTGTAAAATGAAATTACTTTGTCTTCGAACTTTAATTAAAATGCAAATTACAATGAGAATACCATCCTTTTATATAAGTCTTATAATAATTTAAGGATTAATTGTGTAATAGTTATAATCACTGATCATAAACATCAATCAAATTTCCTTAAAAATATTGTCAAGAAAACTAAACAGATTTGGACACCTATTTTTGTAACTCTCTAACTCCGCACTATTTCTAAATATTTGTTTTACTTTGCAACGAAAAATCCAGCTTAGACCAAAAAACGGTTATCATGAAGAAGGCCAATTACCAATAAATATCCTAAATAAACATGGAAGCGAATAAAATGCTAGCGAAGAAATTGAAATTTCCTGGCTGGATTACCTGGAACATTGGCAAACGAAAACAAACGTTCTCGATCGAACAGATGAGCTCGTTATTGAATCTCAACCGAGTGCAACGAATCAATTCGAAACAAGAAAGATGCGGGCAGGACATAAATCCTATTAGAAACCCAATCAACCGTTTCAAATGGGATACATGTTCCTGCTTGATCCTGTCCTCGTTTCAGATCCTTTCAATTTCGGGTCAAAGAATTTGAGAAGCGTTGCAAATTGCCTTCCGAACCCATATGTGCGAGGGACGTGAAAGCGGTGGAGATAGTTTTACAAACTAAATGTAGAGCGAGCTCTAGTTGAACATTTTAAATTGTTCAAAATCATGATCAAAAATCAATGTTGGTGGCCCTCGGCTAAGCCCAATTTGTCGGCAATTTAAAAGCAAATTGAAAGTGTCTATGTAACAATTTTCGTAGCCCATCGAGAGAAAGGACCCCGGGAAACACGTAGGACTACCCACATAGATCACAAAAGGCGGTCCAAAGCGAGAAGCGGAGAAGAGGAAACTGCTACTTTTCGCACAATGCTCGGGCGCATGAAAAGAGACACCTCCGAACTATTCCCTTGTCACTACTATATATCCCCGATTTTCGGTGCCCGACAAGCCGACGCATCCGTCACCTGGTGCGATTAGCAGGTACAATGGTGAGCGGCCACGGCAGGATCAAAGCGGAAAATTCATTTGGCTTGGTGGTCTTCGTCTCGGTTTCGCTTTTGATCTCCGCACAAGCGATCCTTTATATCGCTCAACACGAATTTACTAAAACACCCTCAATCGCCCAGTTCATTAGACAACTAATTGTATCGAATGGCACGGCGAAGGTTGGCCAGAACTCTTCAACAGATCCTTTAATTGGGCTAACAAGAGCTTGTTTGAGCAGGAGATGTTGGACGACTCTTCCCAAGTTCCAATAGACTTTAAGCCAAGATCTATACAATTGTCTAGGAGTAAAATGTAACTAAAACCTACACACAACAAAATTTGATGGTTAAAATTGACCTATACGGATAGTTAAGTTAAGTAAGGAAGACAAAAAGGAACGTTAGGGACGATCAAGTATAACTTGCGTATATATTGAAAACAAAATTATATTTGTTTTCTTCCTAATTTGACATAAAGTTTTCAATCCACCTAAGTATGTAACACAGTCGTCCGATTTTTGTTAAATTATTAAAATATTAAAAACGTAGGAAAAATAATAATATTCTGAAGAGTAGAAGATAAAAGATTATTTTTAAAGTTTTTTTTCCATTACGCTACAAATAAGTGGAGTAAAAAAATAAAAAATACTTATATAAAAAAGTCGACGTGTTTCTCGAGTCTTAAGGCATTAATCTTTATTGTTCAATTGTTAAATAAAATGGTTAATTGTCATTCTGTTATGTGTTCATGTTATCTCTTTCTTATTATACTCAACGTGTTATAGCCATTAAGTTGGCTGATCGACGTTTTATAAATTTATATGATATACTAAAAAATAAAGATTGAAATTGGCAGAGGAAAGTCCGTTAAAGTGGCAAGATATCCAGACCTCTTGATTACTGCAAATATGCGAATTGTATGCTGTTGTAAACTTTTTTATGTTAAAGATCGTAAATTAAACTTACTGTGGATATTTTAATAATTTCGAGAGATAACTTATCTAAAGAGCCTGCTCTTAGCATATTTAGGTTATCTGTATGTACCTTTGAAAATTGTTAATTTATTTTTAGCGACTTTTATTATTATACTGTACTGTTCATATAGTGTACCGCGATCTCTATAAAAGGCAGACAACAATTGTTAATCAGTTCAGTTCTATATCAAAGTTCAAATTACATAGTTGATCACACTCAGTATGCTGAAGCTTGAAACTTATTTTGCGATTGCCTTCATTGTATGGAATATATACGGATCACAGGCAAAATCATTGAAGGATGTCACTTACGAAAGTCCTTTGGAAATAGCTTCGAATTTAATATCTGAAAGTATGATAGTGGATCAAGATGCTACGGACCAAAATCGATCGGAAATCATAGTTCCTGTGGACAGTAAAAATATTCTAATATCTCAATTAAAAGACTATTTGCCTGAACTGGAAAGCGAAGTGGATATCCAGCAGATATCCTTGAAAAAATCCCTAAAGGCACAGGACTTAAACGAGACACTCGACAGAATTCAGGATCAACAAGTAAACATCCAGAAACTATTGGTAGCTCAGTTGGGAATACAGATTAATCTGGAAAAGGGGCTGAAAACTCAACTGGAAAGTTTAAAGAAAGCCATCCCAGAAAACTTCGAGGAAAGGTTGAGCAAAATTGAAGAACAGCAGTCAGAATTACAGGAATCTCTAAAGAACACTTCTAAGGTCTTCGAGAGGAAATTGGAAAGAATAGAAAGTAATCAGAAGGTTATTCAGACCAAGATAGAAACTCAAAAGACCGCCCTTCTGGACACTCTTTCCCGTTTATATACAAAAGTCGTCTCGTTGCAGTTTGAGCGAATCGGCTCTAGACTTTTCTTTATCGATCGCAAAAATATGTACAATTGGAGTAAAGCTGCGAGCATCTGTCGCGAAATGGGTGGCTATTTAGCCGCAATAAAAGATCCAAAGGAGCTGGACGCCATCAAAGCGAGACTTGATGGCGAACAATACTGGCTGGGCATTAACGACATAATGAGTAAGGGAAACTACGTGTCCGAGGCCACCGGAAAGAAAGCTCAATTTCTTAGGTGGCAACGGGGAGAACCCAACAACGACAAAAATAATGAACACTGTGTTGAAATTGTAAAGGGTGAAATGAACGATATAACATGTTCCAAAAAAATGTATATAATTTGCCAAGCTGACAATAGTGTATAACTAAAAAGCAGAATGTTGTGTAATACCTTTTTAAAACTTGCACTGTAATACAATTTTACAATATTCTTTAAAAATAAAAATACGTAATGGAAATATATTATATTTTTTTTATTTCATTGACCACTTCCTTATAGAAAATGATTTTTTGGCAAATGCCAAAAAGAAGAGCTGCGGCAGGATCAGTCAAGAAGCTCAGCAGTTATAAGATACAGTGCCGATCCGGCTGGTTCCTACTTATATACTACCTGGGATATAAATAAGACTTTTGGGAAAGTTTTAAACAGGTCCTAAACACTGGAGAAAACTATCTTGAGAAATGATTATTATCGTAATTATAATTTGTATTACTTATTTCTTTAAACTGTTTTTTTCATTTATTAACTGACACAGGCTAGATCCAAACGCAATTTTCTTTTGTCAACAGCATTACATTCCCATTTTGTTGTTATTAGAATCTTTTCTGGGTATTCTTAAAAAACAAAGTGCTCAAATTGCCACCAAATTGACCTGGAATTTATTTCAAAAAACGCGGAGTACAACTGGATTGTTCCTACGGATTGTTTTAAGGTACAGTTTCACAATGGAATATTTTTGGGTGGATATGGATATGTCCTTTAGAAATTGACTCGAAATTTATGGTTGTCCATTATACGATTATTAACAATAATTTGCCTTTTACCAGGAATCCGCAGCTGGCTGGGTGCCTGAAAAGAGCAGCTCTTGAAAAAGAGTGTGTTATACGATTGATAATTGCCAAACTATTGTTTGCTACTTAGCGACCGAAATTGCTTTCAAAGGACTGCTCTTTGTCCCCATTAATGGCAGCAGCTCCTATGAGTAATTGAAGGTGGAAAGCAGAGAAATGAACAACAAAAAGCGAACTAAACAATTAATTGCCTGGAAAATGTAGTGGATATTGCAACAAAATGTTGGCCGATCTTTTAGGAGGCAATGACGTGGGCGAAACTTCGGAAAGCCTGTGGAGCTATTGTCCATCGCAACACAGAACGAAATGTTTAAAAATCAGAAAAGAAATGATAAAGAATAGTTTTTCGTTTTTCTACACAGTACAAAATAAAATCAATTTAAATTAAATCTTAGTCAAGAAAAGTTCAGCCACTTTTCTTGCACTTTTTATAATTTAGTGGTATATTAAGAGTTAGGATTTACCTGTGATTTAAAAAACAATTGGAATTATTCGCCAAAAGTTAAAAATAAGTATTATTTTTCAGATCAATTGCATAATTATATTATGCATTATTTTTTAAATTATTTAAAATATATTTTTAATACTATGAACATAAAATTTTGTTCAAAATAGTTTTAAGGGCAATTTTTTTTTGAGTGCAGATAAATGGATGCTGAGCTCTGGCTGAGCGATCGAGGGGACTTATGGCCAACAGCAAGCAGGGACATGTTCAAGGCATCTTAGCCAGATCTAAAGACCCCTTGGAAAAATAACAATATAAGTAGACAATAAATGTATGTATAATTGGGAATGGATTTTAGTTCAATGGACCAGCGGAGCATTCGTTGCGCATGTGCAGATAAATGTTGCATTGTCCGCGGGAAAACGAGTGCTGAATGAGTGTTGGCCTCTCAAAGGACAATGCTTTCTCACTCGACCGTCGAGTGTGAATGCTGGCGAGACGGCCTGCCGGCGAAGAATGTCCGCATTGTCCCGTCCATTGAGAGGCACTCGTGCGTAGCTCCGCAGGAAATCTCTGGCCCATTCAGACCATTAGAATTTGGAACCACACTACAAAATCGTCGCACTAAAATTGGTCACAATTGCACGCAAACACGGCGAGTGCATTTTACATGCCAATTGAATTCAGCAGAATGCATTTTAATGAATCCCCTCAAAGAACAACCAGGATGTCCCTGCATGGCCTTGAGCAATTTCTGAGTCCTTTATAGCCTTTTAGCATTGAAATTGCCGGACAAGGCAAATAAAAAGAGGATGCGTTCCTAATACAATTTACATGCAATTGTGATGTATCGGGGCGACCGGAAGCCGATATTTAGTCTCAACTTGGAATTGAAAACAAAAACACCATTTCTCAAGGGAGTGCTAATGGCGCACAAAAGAAGCGGAGCGAAACTTGCTTCGATATGCTCAACTTGCTATACCATGGAGGTCCTCTATCTCTTGTTTTTGAACTGACTGTACTTTGACCGTAAAAACATTAAAATTCCAAATGTGCCAATTGCCACTGCAATAGAAAGAAGACTGTTAGATAATTTTGTACAGAGACTTTACAAGTATAAAAACAAGTCCTTTTTTCACCCCTGACTATAATTAGAATACCTTCTCCAAAAATATACAGAAATCGGGAAGTTCATTACTTAATGGCTAATAGTTTTTTCGATATTGCTCTTTAAATTAAATATATAAGTTTTTACGCACAAAAAGAAAGGAAAGGTTAACCTAAAACTATAATGGAAGTAAATTAGAAAATACGACGGTGTTCTTCCGATTTTTACTTAAATATGACCCAATGTTATCTACAGAATTTTAACTTTTCCAGCTCAACTGAAAAGGGTAATAAGAAAAATAATTTTTTTTTAATAAACAAAAAAACTAAAAATAAGAAGTGACAAAAATGTTCACATCAACTCAAAATAAAATTGAGAAAATCAAGAAAAATTGTTTCACTATTTACGAAAATTTCATGGAAATATGTGGTTGGTTCTCTGAAGAACCTATTAATCACAATTTAAGTCGCAACAAAATGATATTTTGTTTCCTAATATTTTTTTTTGTAGCATTACGGATGTTCTGTGACCTAACTTAAGTCCATTGATTTTCCCTATAAATATTTAATAATTAATTTCATAATTTTACATGTTTTTTTGTGAGAACTAAGTTTTAAAAATTCTAATTTGTAAACATTAAATTTACACTGAAACATAACAATTTTCATTAACTTATAATTTGGTATACCCTCCTTCGTACAGTCATTATCGCTGCTTCGACTGATGCTGAGATCAAGGCTTCAAACACTTTACGGATGGAAAACTGTATTCTCCCTCCATTACACACATCGTGACTTTGAAAAATACCCTCAGACTCAGGGTCATCAAGTGTTCAAGAAGGTATCTAATGAGCTCTATGTCAATATAGCTGCTATCGTCGATTATCACAAGAGTTTCTCGCTGGGCAAATACAAGTTTTCTTTGCACTTGTACGGCAAATATTGACAAAGGACTAAGCAAACGAAGAAGTAGACAAACAGAATGCATTATTTTCGGGACGATAGCAAGTGTCTGAAGGTCCGCCAAGTCGGTTGGAACAATATTTGACGTTCCTACTTAGTTGTATATATATTTTCTTAATTTTTGGCGGCACTGTCCGGAGACATTCTAAATCATTGGCAACGACGCGTCGGCAGACAGGGAAATATTTATTGAAAAAATACCTATGCATGAAATTTGAGGCCCTGACGGGAGCGTTTCATTGTTGATCTTATCGCTGGCAATGGATCTTGAAGTGCAGGGAAAACAGAAGAAAATATTTTGTAAACCAAGTACCCAAACAAAATAGATGCCAGCTAGTTTAGTGCCTTATCTACATCTCGTCTGGAGTTGGGATCACTGCTCAGAATAATCTCGGATGCGAGTGCAGTACTTCTAGATTGCACATCACAGATAAACATAAATCCCTCGCATGCATGTAGTTATGGAACAATGAATAGACGAGCAAAACGAATGCAAGTGATTGAGATACTTTTGGGTGCCCTCACACTTCACTTTTGGGCTAGAGATATCTGGGCTAGAGATAGACACTTCGATTAGTATCTGCTGTCAAGTAGAAGTGGCTATCTCTGCCAGATCCCAGCCAGCCTGCTAATTGAGCCTCTAAGATAGAAATTGTAACCAGGAATTGGTTAACCAGATTCCACTATCCAGGATCATGTGTGAACTTCGGTCTTAGTAGATGCCATCGAGGATTGCCGTAATCAGTTCGTGGCGATTGCTTTCTCGAGGAATAGTCATATCTGGAACTATCCTGTTTCCACATGTGATAAATGATCTCGGTTTAACAAGGATATCCCTACGAAGTAGTAATTGAACCTCACGATAAGTGTTCATTCATATGTGATTAAAGTAGGGAATGTTTACGAGCATGAGCTCGTCGTATGCCATGCAAATCCGTTAATTGTAGGATATATGATCATATCACAAATTTGCATAGGTTATGGAATAGTACTGTAATATAATTTATTGATATATATCAACATTTCATGATTGGCCTGTAATTGTTCTTTTTTATAATTCTTTCGAAATTGGTATCATATACCTAATTAATTAAAAATGTGATTACAATAAACGTTTAAAACAAAAGTTTTAATTTTATAATAAACTTTTTTGAATATATATCTTTAGATTTAAAACTCAACAAGAAGTAACGCCATAGTTTCTCTAGTATATCTCTAATTTTAGATAGATGGTGCCAAGGAAATTCGGGGGGTGTCAAAGATATCTATTCCATAAAGGATTTTGCTTGGAAACAATTTATGAGACTCCCCTGTAGTTTTCATCTATCTTTTTAGTGCCCAATCATTTTATTTACAAGTACGATTCTAGAAACCTGACATTCCAATATTACACACGAAAACTGAAAGTTGAAACAATTGCAGTACGAGGGATGCGGGAGACTTCGAAAGGAGCAGCAGACCCAAAATGACAGCCAAACTTTCAATTTTGAATCATTTTTTTGATAAATTAAAATTACCACAAAAAATATTTATTAAAGGTGGGCGCGTTTTAGCGTTAATGTCGTTAATGGGCTTGTCGGAAGACTGTCGGACGTACAGACATGGCTAGATCCATTCGGCTAACACTTCTTGTTACTTATCATTGATCATGAGTAACTTAGTGGAAATACCTTCCATAGTCTGTGGTACTACTGCAAGTGGCATGCGCATTTTGTTGGCGCATCGTGCTATTTTCAATAAAACTCGAATATGTTTTCCTAAAATCGGATCTATTTTTTAACTATATTTGAAAAGAATTTATATATTTAATTTTATGTAACTTTATTCAGTACAAATTTTTGTAGAATTCTTCTAAAAACCATATTTTGAGAAAGATATTAAAATTCTAAACTCTCCCTACTTACGCCCCTGTGAGTAACTAATCTTTAAAACATTTTTTTGATTTACCTTTACCTTCTATTTATTTTTTTTAATTTAAAAATTTAGGAGGAAAACTTAGGTCATTCCCAAATAGCAACTAAACAAATGTTTTAAGATTTTTCTTAAGAAAGCAATCAACTTCCTATTCTCTGCAGTAGCATTAAAATATTTACAATTGTTACAAATATCTCTAAAGGTAGAGCATAGGGGACAATTCAGCAAGACGATTGAAAGATAGAAGTTCTTGTTCGGATTGAATTGCTACTAGAGAAGGCAAGTATCTCGTTTGGACATTGTGCATTTTTGTAGCTCTATATAGACATTAACAAAGCGGCGAAGGCAGAAGAGGTAGGATCGGGGGCGAGGAGGAAGACGATCCCAACAAAAGAGCTAATCACCGATGCCAAGAAGCCTTCAAGAAGATATCATCCCTGCACATACATACATATGTCCTTGTTTACCTACATGTCGCCTTCCGAACGCCCAGAGGCCAAAAAGGAGACAAAATGAAAAGAAGAAGTCGCTCCCTCGCACACCCTCACAATGAATCCGAACCGATCCTCGTAGATCCCAGACATTTCGATCCGACTACCGTGGCGAGCCAACATAGCGGTTGACCATGGAAACCCAAGACCCACACCATATTTGTGGTCCCATGTATGGCCTCGTATGCACTTCCATTTCCATTCCTTTTCCTATTGATCCGTTCCATTGTCATATATGCGTTATTGTGCCGAGCGATTTTTCAAAGAAACAGGAAACATAATCCTACAATAACATTTTTACGCACTGAGCTCCTTTTAAGTAATCTTTACGTATGAAATTTGTTATCAATGGCTCTCCATCTACATGTGGATGTTTTTTTAGGCAAAATTGAAATAACACAGACGATATGCGAGTATTCAACAAATTCCCGATAATATCTCCAGATAAGGTACATGGAAAGAGTAATTTGCCGAGGATCAAGATGAAATCTATTATTCTATGCATTCATATAGGGGATATGTAGATACTTATGTGGATTTTAAGACGAATATTTTATCCTGAATAAGAAAAGAGGACTAGAAAATTATGCAGCGAAGCGTTTCTCAAAAGTAAAATGGCTAACAATGATCTGACTTAAATACCTTTCCATTAATTTATAACAAGAGCCATGTAATGGTATAAAATATTTTTTTAAGTAAACACAAATGGTTACTTTTTCATTTAACTATAAATTTAAGCAGATAACAAACAAAATTTTTGTTTACATTTAGTAAATCTTTAAACGCTATATAAATTGTATTCCTACATGCAGATACTTTAGAAATGTATATCAGTCTAAATATTGATAGGATACACGTGACAATTGATGACAATTTTTAAATAAAAAGATTCTAGTTCTAGCCACTAGCAAAATACTTTTTAAATGTCCTAGTGATTGACATAATGCATGGGATTTCGAAGTGGGGTTTTTTCAGAACAAATTTGGTTGTAGCTTTTTTTTTTTTTGAATACAACACATCTTCACTTTTCCCCCCAGTTGTGAGGGCATTTATCCCCCAAGACCCCTTTGTATTTCTGCATGGCACCTATGTGTAATAAGATTATTTTTTGATCCACATTTAAATTTACAAAAATAATATAAAGGTTTAGTCTTCGGGGTTAGTTAAGTTTATTATTTACATCTGAATATCCCTATTTCGATTTATAAAATTAATATTGCTAACAAAAAACAATTTTTTGTTGCTTATAGTAAATTGTCTCACTTTTTGATTGTCTTCCATTTTATTTGTATCAATATTTCTTAAAGTCCTAGCGATCTGGTAAATAATTAACTTTTTCTTGTGGTACGTCTCTTTTCATGTCAATATTTTCATGATATTTTTGCGAACAATAATCTTTATACCCAAATAAAGGAAAATAAATCTCGGTTTATTTACCAACCGACATTTGTTCCGAGCTCCAAGAACCCACATGCGAGACCTTCAATAGAGAAATCTATAAGAACATACCAATTTATAGATATTGCAACTACTCAATCATGGAGAATAATGCGCGTCGAAAAAAGTGAAACGAGAAAACCGAAGCAGCAAATAGATGCTTTGATGAGGATATATGGTACAGCAACAGATATCTGAAAGGAAGCAACAATTTAAAAAAGAACAACAGCCAGAGAGGAGGGAATAGATAGATATTCATGGGATGGTTAAAGGAAAAGTCATGCAAAATGCACACAATAGGGCCGCAGCGTCCCCCCGAGGCTGTCGCATTGTTTGGGCCGCTTTTGAAAATATTTGTAAACACGTTTTTGGGAAATTTGCCGTGTTTGCCAAGGCTAACCATTGTCTCGGCGGAGGAGGGTTGGAGGTAGCTTGGGCCAACATCACAGTGAGACGTCATGGAGTTTCACGTGTTGTCACCAGCCACCAACCGCCAGGCTTATTAATAGCCCCGACAACGGACCCGGGATGCTCAGCCCCTGCAGTAGAATCTGTTGAAACGTGATCTCTGCCCGACTCACACTCAGGCGGGGGTAATCCCCTGTCTCGACTCCGGGCCCTGAATCCGTCTCCTCTGATCCCGGGCCATACAAAAAGTGTGCCTTTTAACGAGCTCTAATTTGGTGCTGGACCATTTCGAATAGACGACAACGGGGATTGGAGGGATCGGGCAGCAAAAAAGGTTTCCATTCTTCGCAACTTATTTCCAGAGAATAGCAGAAATAATGATCGGTTGTCTACTCGACCGAATTTCGAATCCCGATTCAAATGCGAATCCAGGACTAAACATGCAGCCAATCACACTCAGAAAAAAGTCGAGCAGAATTTGTCCTTAAGAAGATAATTATAACAAAGAAATCATTTTATTTTTTAGCCCTTATTTTTAAGTTTTTAAGGATGTTTTTAAAAAGCATTAAAATCCCATTTAAAAAAAGTTAAATTATATATAATATGTAAATATATTTATAAATTCTTAAAATGTTAGACAATTTTTATAAAATGTTATATTACCATAACATCACAATCATAATGATTTAATAATATAATTTTAAGTAAAGGTACGCCTGTATTTTTCTCAGTGTATGTTTACACAATACCAGTCAAAGAGCGTTCTGTTTTTGTTCCATTTTCGAGACAGATCCCTAACGTGATAATCTTTTAAATTGCTCAAATTTTACCTATGACTCGACCTATTGCTCTCTCTTCTTGTTGCTCACAGCCCTATTAGTTCGCTTCCCTTTTGGGAAATTGGAAAATGAGATCTTGTCGCTTATGTTATTTGGTATTTTGACAAAACAATGAGCAAATTTGAAGCGTTTTCTGTTTGATGTGTGTTTTGTGTCTTACCTCTAGTTTTTGGCCAGAAATACGCGGCTTGCCAGGCCAAGTCTCCTCCTTTGTCCTCGTATGTGTACAGTTTTTTGTTTGAAAAACGATTTTCTTTACTAGCATCTTAAGTGAAAGACGCTGGGCTGTAATCTTGAGCTGATTTGATGTTCATATGATGTTTACAGGGGCTTTTGTCTAAGACTTTAGGCGTTTAGGTGGGTTCCAAACAAGGATTGATTCCTTCGTTGGTTCTTAACAAGATGGAGTTTTGGAAGAGGTCGTAGGTATGTGGATCATTAAATATTTATTTTTATCAGAGCAATACCGAACCGAATTTGTATAGCTGTTTTTATTACTTCATAATTTATTTAAAATATAAAAACACAAACGAAGCACCAAATATGCATTAAAAATGTTTTTAAAAAGACAAAAATGTTGTGATACGAATAAAACGCACAATTAGTTTTAAAATAAATAATACAAAATAAATAATACCCACTAACAACAAAATAGTATTACATTGATTTATGAGAGCAGGTAAAATACATGTTTAAAATATATAATAGGTATTTGTGAATATTTTCTCGTCTTCATGTTTAGCTAAATTCTATACGTTTACTATGTTTAATGACAACTTTTAGTTTTCAATGAGGAATAGTATATAATAATAGAAGAATAATAAAGGTATTTAAAATATATTTCAATCTTTGATTAAACTAACAACAAATTGTAATCCGATACAATAAATTTTGTTTTTTATGGTACTTTCCAAGAAATATCCGATAGGATTATACATAATTTAACATTTTTGTTGTATCATTTGTTCCAATCGATCTAAATTGTATTTAACCCCAGCTGAACTCATTAATAAATCGTTCGAACGAGGTTGACTTCTACAAATAATCTTGAGGAAGAGCCTAATTAATGATGTCGCA